>CAXHWN010002796.1:381800-432800 GCA_964020975.1 Hermodice carunculata | reverse complement strand
GAAATTGGCCGAGTAATGGCTGAAAGAAAATTCCAAAGGCCCAAATGATAATCAAGCCAAGTTGGAGTTTCTACCGATGATACTTTTCAAATGAAATGCCGGACAAAATTACCCGTAAAGAAAGAAATAAGAAAGGGTGGAAGGAAAGAAAGAATGAAAGACAGAAAGAAAAATAATTCCTACAAAAACGGCATGTCTCTATTGGCAAGCAGACATAAATGCGGGCCCGAGTACCATCTTGAGACGGAAGATCAGACGGACGGTCTTCGGACCTATACCCTCACCCTCCCCCCCCCCCCCCCGCGTGCCCCGCGGTTCCAGCGAAGGAACATCAAGGAGTTTGCTCTACTGATACAAATTAGACTCTCCTCCGCCCCCGACCCAAACTGCGTAACATACCATACCATGTGCATTAGGAGCATTGCCATATGAGTAGACTATTTCTATTTGTCATATGGCTGGTAGGAATTAGCCAATCATAAGGCTCAAAAAGTGTTGATTATATCCCATAATCATTGATTATGAAAAAGAATGTATTATGAAACTTGATAATGCATCTTTTTTGGGCTGACCTTCACCCTCAATGATCGCAAAAAGGGCCCGCAAAAAGAGTGAATTAAGTAAAACCTATAACTCACCCTTTCCGAATTAACCCTTTCAATGTCTAACAATAAATTTGAAATGATTTACCTGAATTTCCATGATAAAAACTTTCCATTCAAGTACCAGCACGCATTATACCATCAGCCACAAAACTTCTCCGGGTCAGTAGTCTTGATGCAGTAGCATATCATGAACGCAAAGCAAACTTTGATTGTGAAATTGTAAAAACACTACAAATAAAAACCAACATACCTCCCAGTACTGCCGGTGCCGTCATTTCTTTGGAAAAATAATTGCTGTGTTGCAATATTATCAAGTTCAATTAGAGGCACGTCATCTTCCATTTTGTGGCAGCTAGCAGATTCACGAACTACCTGAACGCCTGAGCGAAATCACGAATGAAGTGACTCAGAAGTGAATTGACACTGTCACACGTGTGTGTAAGAATTTGATTACGTAACTGACAGATAATACGCATTCAATCATGAAATCACTGATCCGACCTAAACACAAATGACCATTCCTACCAGCCAATGACAAATGTGTCATAACATGAAAGGAGACGATTATGGCTATTACAACTGTCTCGTGGCTTCGCCACTCGACAGTGATAAGCCATAATCGTCTCCTTTCATGTTATAACTCTCACTTCTCTTATTGGTGGAGGCACCATAACGTGTCATGCTATAAACAGGTGGATCCAATGCTTTGCTGTCTCAAAGTCACTGAACCCGGTCCAGACCTCGCGTGCGGCCGGTCCAGACTGCTTGAACGATGCAAGCGTGACGTGATGAGTCATCAGCAACTTCCAGCCAACCACATTCCAGGATTAAATACACTGCTGGGTAGCGCCCACCTTGATTTACTGGGAACATGGCAGACGATCTCTTTTGGATAATTTGTTAGGATCAGTCTGCTGTGTTGATCTTGAATATTTGGTTCTAATAATTGCACAGATGCATATGACATAACAGTTATAGACTTTGGATTCGGCCTATACATGGATCTATCGACCTGTCCACACCAATATATTAGTGAGGACAGGTCGATAAACTCATGTATACACCTCATCAAAAGACTATAATTGTATAAAATTATGTAACAGTTGAGACATAGAAAAGGGAGACTATTTCTAAAGTTGATTAAGTTATACTACTTCATTATATATATATATATATATATATATATATATACATACTATTTTTTCTTGGTCTCTAGCTTTATTCACGAGAAAATAGGACTGGGGATTTTATTCTCGTTTATTTAAGCTCTGGGACATTGCAAATTTTGAATAACACTGTAACAAGGAAATTGTTGTTGCAATCGATATAACATGATCACTCTTATGACCGGAAAAGTAAAAAAAAAAGTCTAAATTACAACTGCCCAGCTTCCTAAAATCACGTGTCCGTTATAAATTTGTTTTTGAATGAGTATGATTTTGAGAAAAGGTACCGGGTGAAAGAAATAGCAACATCTTGGAGAACGATGTGAGCAATAACCAATTAAGGGCTGACTCAGAACACAACACACAAGGCAGATCTTAACAGCCATATCGAAAAACCTAACACTACCTTACGTGAAAAGACTTTAACGTATCAGTACAGAGTAAGCGTCTACATGTATTGGAAATTTGCAGACTTCAAAAATGAGTTTCATCTGTCAACTGCTTTGGACGTTTGATAAGATTTGCAGACACTGCCTAAGAGAACCTCCTCCCAGATACAACGTGTTGCCAAAAAAAGGCGTAAACATAATGTATTCATTCCTGGGTTTATTGCACACCATGATCACAAAAATAAGTGTGAAAATCTTGTTTTTATTCCTAAGTATATTTAGACGTTTAGCCCTTATCCACAACAGTAAAAAACACGGTGCGTAACTCATTCTCGATCAAATATTTGTTGGCATAGTGCTGACGATAGGGCTTGTCAGTCAGGCAAACATGTGGCTGTATAACCGTATTTCAGCTACCATATTTCTGTTATTTACAAAAACCAATATTATACTGAGGCCAGTAAGAAGTTAAATTTTGTCATAAGCTTAAAATGTAAACTAGGCCAATAGGCATTCAAAGTCATTGAGAGCGTTTTCGTTGCGAGTACAAGCTGGCATTTCACAAACTAGTACGTTCTTTTAGGTCATTAAATACTTTCAGCTGTTTATCTCTAACCTTCCGCACAAAAACGTTGGATCGATTTTGCTTGTTAGTTTTACATGGCGTATTATAGTAATCAACAGCCTTTCGTTTCGTATTTTAATTGTATGCAACGCTCCTGCATTGAAAATGTCAACAGATACATGTCTGTTATTATGCCAACACAGACATGCTGTTTTCGCACAAAAAACTATTTCTTTCTTCAAAAGGCAAATTTGCCCGCCATTTTACTTCGGAGACTACTACAGAAAGAAACTCCAAACTTGGCACAATTATTCTTCTAATGATGAAGTCTTGCCTGTTTATAATGAGAGGTCATGTTTTTCAAAATTATGTAAATGAAAAGAAATTTAAGTTTTAAATCTATAATATCTTATATGCTATAGTAGGTGTGGTTCTGAGTATATAGGAATGTGATCATAGCAGGGCAAGATCATCTCAAATGTCAAGGTCATGTCAAGGTCAAAGGTCAATTTAGGTCAAAATGTCATTTTAAAGGTCAAAGTTCACTTCAATTAGAGCTTATCTAAAGGTCAACGGTCATTTCAAGATCAAAAGCCACTTTCAATGAAGGCTGTCCAATGCACACAGTCAAGTTTGTATTGTCACTTAGTACACATATCAAAGATATCGCAAAAATTTGAAAAAAAATTGCGTTTGTAGGCACACAGACAGATTTGCTGTGAAGCAACATCTTCTTTTCTAGTTGGACTTATTCTTTCCCTTCTGCTTTACGTGTACATGTGTACAAAACCTGGCATCCTGGCTTTGTAGGGAACATTTTAATATAATTCTAAAACTATTCAGTGAATTCAGAAAACATTGGAGATTCCAGACGTTAGCTTCCTATCCTCTTTGTAGGATAAAATATCCTCAGTGATAGTTGACGTTGTACTCAACTTGTGGGTCTAACTGTTTGGGCGTGTTTGGTTATGCAGGCATACTTTTGGCGCACAGTTAATCGAGTGGGTTAAAATAAATATTGAAGTCAGATACATTTAATGACAGATGCCGACTCCTTCGAATTGTAGTACTGTGTTTATGGTAACACGAAAAATATGGATATTAAAATGATTCCTCTCTGACCAAAATGTATAGAGAAATTTTAAGAATTCCTTTCGGACATTTCAAGAAATCATCAAGTGTTTCTAAATATGGTTTTGGTCATTCCTTAACATGTAAGAAAGTACACAAACACTCATTTCTAATCTACGCCATCAAATGCAAACGAAGCTTTCGTAAGACCTACCTCAAAAAGTATTTGACTATTGGTGAAGCAAACCACACGGGCGTGCGCCAAAATAAAAACATGCCACGGATGAGTGCAAGGAGGTAAAATCATAGGTGCCTTATGGTACGGCTTACATGATTACGAAGGGGATAAAAGCTTATTACATCACGCAAAATCTTAAGAGACGACAGAAAGTAAAAGGTGATGATCGTTTGATGCCTTACAATGTGTGCATTTTCCCACTAATAAAATTTCTAACGTACAAAACAAGCATTTTTTGGCCTCAAAATGTTCACACAGTACACAGATGTGTACCTGTACTGAGTCTGCCTTACAGCTTTTAAGAGACAATAAGAAGTATATTTACTTTGTTAATATTGTGTTCGACATCTTTCAAATCTGCGGAAAATAGACGTGATATCACGGGGACGAACGAGCTGAATGTTTTTTAAAATGTGTTTACGAGGTGACTGAATATGCTGGGCATAAGAACATATTATGGATCCGATACTAAAAGAGTTAGCTGTATTTACACCCTGAATGATGCTGTCGATCCAAGGTTTATGATATATATATATATATATATATATATATATATATATATATATATATATATATATATATATATATATGCTAAGTATAATTCACATCTATACATTAGGGAATTTATGACATACCTTCCCTATATGTTGGTTTGAACATTTTCTCATGTGCAAAGACTAAACTGTGTTCTTAAACGTAACACGAGTCAGATGTATGCCAAACGTGCTCAAGACACCAGACACAGTTGTTGACTAAATATACAACATTCCTTTTTTTCTGTCTTAATCCTTCTCACATTTCGTATTTAATGAAGTGAAGTGAATAATTGTTTACTTTTCTAAGATTTAAACGTCACAATAAGCTCCGGGCAAAGACAGCAATGTGATGTTATGGTAGTACATTTGATCATGCTTGCTCAGATCCAAAGATTTGAACGTTAACACATAAGATTTAAACGCCACAATATGCTCTGGGCAAGGGCAGCTATATTAGGTTATGTTAGTACATTTGAACATGTAGGCTCAGATACAAAGATTTGGAACATTAACATTCGAAAGCCAGCTGCTAGTCTGAAACAAACAGCGAGAATGATGCATTGAGTCGTTGAGGGGAACCGAACACTTGGCACTGGCCTGATCCGGTCATAGATCACAATCAGCCTTTTCAGATCACTGGCAAATTTTAATACAACGTAATGTGATATAGATGTGAAACAACGCTTTTGACACATATACGCATACTGGCCCTGACACAATTTGGAAAAATGGCTTGACATAGATATTTTTCAGGGGTCAATAAAAAGAAATTTTGATTTTGAAGTGTTTTCTTCCAAAAGAAATGTTTGCAGAGAAATACAGGTGAGAAAGTACAAATTTGATTCCAAGAATGTATGTATGCATACATGAATATATGTAAGCATCCATACATGTATGTATTTATGTATGCATGTATGTACGTATGTTTTGTATATATGATGTGTGCATGCTTCTGTCTGTCCGTCCGTGTGCATGTATGTATTCAAACTCAAGATAAAAGATAGCTTTATGGACAAACATAGCATACCAGCTGCACATATGGGACACCCGCTAATAGCAGAATGCTGGGTGAAAGGCAAAGTATATAACTTGTCACGTATAAGACATCAAGCGTCTTTGACAATGACGCAACATTGACCTTGATCTAAACAAGTATGACAAATATCAATAACAATGCTGATGACTTTTTCAGCTGAATACCAGCGAATTCTATTCTCCATTTTGATTTGTTTCCCGATCCTTGCATTCAATGTTAACAGATACGTGGAGAGTGGGGTAAGTCAGTGCATTGATCCCGCATTCAGCACATATTAAAACCACGACACAGTCGACTCTTTCCATTTGTGCAGGTCCAAAAGATGCATTTTTGTTATGTAAAACAATATCCACGTACCTTGTATTATGGGCTGTTCAGCAAAATATTTTCGGTCAGATCAGCGACGAACAGCATACGATTTCCTTGATTCCCGGAACTAATTGTCAGCACGTCCACAGAATTGATATGAAAACACATTGCCGTTACCAGTCTTACCCCACATCTTGTGTATCGTCACAATGAAACTTTATCAGGAAACACCGGCTACAGAAGAAGAGAAACAATGCGAACTGTCAGCACATCCGAGCCCAGAAACTAGCCTGACCTGTAATGTGGCATGTAACATATGGTTGTTTTAAACATATTTATTCAGCAATCAGGAAGCAGGGTAGCCCTTACATAAATCCTTCTGGCAGAAGAAAGGAACACAGGGCGAGACATGACGACACGCATATAGGAGGAGCGTATCAAAGAGGTCCGCCCATGGTTCTTGTCGTAATTTGACAGAAACTTGAAGCCCATGCCTTAATTTCCGTTAACATGTATTCTTGCTAATGTCATTCCCCGTATATTAGCAGTGTTTCAACTATATCTGCACAAGAAATGCACATCCATGAAGGTCATGACCTCTTATTTTGACTGGTTGACATGGGCTGCAACTATATATATATATATATATATATATATATATATATATATATATATATATATATATATATATATATATATATATATATGTATGTATGTATGTATGTGTGTGTGCGTGAGTGTGTGTGCGTTTGTGTGTGTGTGTGTTTGTATGTGTGTGAGTGAATGAGGATGACTGACGTGTCAGTGTAGTGTATAGCTTCAAAGACCTCCATCATAATTGACAGGTGAGCTTTTTAAGTGGTATCTCTCCACTAAAGCTGATACTGTTGCATGCGATAAAATATTTACGATGAGTTGATATAATCCCAGCCATATAAAGCAAATGGACCATAATAATGAAAGTTGATTAAGTATATAAGCTGACAAATGTACACGTTGTTTGTGGTTTCATCAGTTAAGTTTAAACAGCAGGCTTCAGAAAAAAAAAAAAGATTTACCTTCTGTCCCAGAGAACTGCAAAATATGACAATGCAGTGTGGGTAGGCTGTGCATAGACAAACAACTATTGGAAAATTTTCACCTTTTTGCGCCTGTACCATAACGGGCACATTCCGAACTACGCAAACGTAACACTCTACTCAGAAACCAGTTAGAAAATATTGTAAAAGGGAAATCTAAACAAACACAATTAGGACATGATCCAGGGTCCTCAAAGTATGGTTACCGGGACCATATGAGGTCCCGGTAACCATCATAATAATTTTTGGAAAGACAACTATACCAAGAGTCAGGAAATGTGTGATACCATTGTAGCAGTGGTAGCATTTGTATTCGACAGCCTATGAAATGTTATCTACCTGCCCCGCTTAAGGCTGAAATCTAGGATTCGGCTATTCTTCAGATGAATTTATTTCTATACATAGGAATTGTATATGGCACTATTTCAACTCTAAAGACGTGGATGACAATATTCAATGAAACACGGGTATCATTTTATAATGTTATTATCACAGGTTGGTCATAATTAGTCATTTTTAAAATCAAAAATCACTTCGGATTTTAAAGTAGTTTAAAGTTAAAAGTCTTCTAAATCACGCAAACTTTCAGATCATGACACCATATTTGGCTAAATTATTCCTTTATTATTCCTTTGAAGAATGAATGGTTTGGTATAAAGGTATTGTTTCTTCCAAAATTACACAGGCTACTGTCTGTAAAGAAGCATCAACTCTACCCCCTAATTTTTTATTTTTAAGAAAATTGTTCATTTAGCATAAAACTTAAACGATTTGCATGTGCTAAATAATTAACAGTCAGGACAAGGCTGCACTGACCACCCCTGTTGCATGATTGATGGTAAACGTAATTCAAAATATTCAAATAAAAGAAGAAACTAGAAATTACAATACCAGTCGGAGAAACTCAAATCGACAACAAACATCTTTCACAATCTTTTTCTTCCTATCTGCAACAAGATTACAGGTGGATCACTTCTTAATCCATGTACCCCTTTATTCTTGGACAGCCAAGCGCTATTTCAATTAAAATCTAAAAGATAATTAGCAGTCATTGCCGTTTTGCGAAACATATCTTTGCTAAATTTACGGAAAAGGTACTCGTGACGACGACGCGTGACAGAGGTTACAGTATAAATTGTCCGTGTGACAGGATCAACAATTTATAAATGCTATGTGACAGGATCAAAAGTTTATAAATGTCACGAGTGACAGGTTCAACAGTTTTGAGTGTTGTTCGTGACATGGTCAATTAAAAATCGATACATTTTTAGTGTCATGCAAAATATTGAAGGACAATGACAAGTTCCACAACAACAAAACACTTTTGTGCTCAATTCTTTCAGTTAACCATATCCCATGCATAGCTTCATGTCAGTACACGTTTTAATTAAACTGCCAACACGATACAATCTAATTTTAGATAACTACAGGTAGAGTATTACTGATCATTCCCTAAACACGTGTGATACCGATGCGTTTTAATGAATATACCACGAGGAGAACCTTTGAAAAAGACTTCATATATAGTAAAATAAAAATTCATATTGAGTACATCAACACAGGACTATGTGATATATAAATAATTGCCAAAGATTTGAGTGAAACATTTGTGCGAACTCACCATCCGTTCCTATGAATGTTTATTGCAAATATAGACATTTCGACAATTTTCAGGAAGATCCAGCTAAACAAAAAAATTTCGGATAATTTTAAAAAGGATCATCACCAGGTAGCTATTAAAACATGCTTCATAGTATCCATTCATATAATGTATTTCTGATACCCATTCCTTAAAACAGCAATGCCTTTAGCAGAGAACAAGCCATCCAAAATGGGAAAGAAATGTGAACTTTGAATAAGGATATTTTATAATCCATTGCGTCTAAACACATGACCTATTTATAAGTCACGCTGGAAGACGTTTTGTAGATATGTGTATATTTTAAACCTAGTCTCTGTGCGAGTACTTTTAACGTGAAATGAAGACAGTTATACAGTTATTATAGTGTACGTCGATTATTTTCCACAGCTCTCCACATCGCAAATTTCGGTGCGAGATGTTCAACCATTTTTCTGATTTTCCTTGTCCATTTTGTATAGTTACTCTCAACCATTGTAGCTATATTTCGGAGTAGAGGCACATGTCAAATTGTGTGATTTTTCGTCATTTAAACATCCGATTCTATATTTAATTGTTACTGTCGCTATTATACAAGAAGTACCTTCTTTACGTTCAGAACATTAAAGCCATAGTAACCCTTTCAGAGCCAAATGCAACTAAAGACGAGCTATTGAAAGAAAACTGCTCTGAATTAAAATGAGAGTCCTTGATTCATTTCCTTGTAAAAAGAACGGTCATTTAAGTAAGGTCATGCCTGTAGTAACAGAAAATATCAGTGTGGAGGTCAAATGTTTCCCCTGGTGCGCTTTGGCCGCGTTGCGAAACGCGCCGACGAAAGCTGTTGACTCAAGCTGAAATGTGGCACTGAAAGAGTTCAAATACACATTTTTGGAAAAAGGAGAAATGTTTAAATGACCATATAAAATCATGGTCTGAACAGCAATGAAGTTGGCTTAGCTGGGCAGCGTTGCTGATTTCAAAATATGATTGACTATGCGGAAATCCAAGTTGCTCTATACTGCATGTTTTGCGGTCATGGCGCCATATGGTTTCTTCTCGCGAGCGCTCTGCTGCCATAAACCTTCAAATCAGTAATATAATTAACCCTTTCAGTGTTACAATTTGGACTGAGTCAACAGCATTTATTGCCTCCCAAAGCGCGCCCAGGAAAGCTGTTGACCTGGACTATTATATTAAATGTAACTACAAACATGCTTGCACTTGAATAAACGTCTTTTTTTATTACAGAGTGAGTCTGGCATCCCTTTTTTAATTCAGTTTTAAGTACCTGGACTTCAGTCGCACTTGGCATTGAAAGAGTTAAACGGCACCCTTGAAAACAAATGTGTAGGTCTCTAATCAGTGGCCCATGCTCAAACAAAAGCTTCTAACTATCGACTGAGAATAAAATGATATGACGAGGGATTGCAATACATATGTGTACATGGTATTAGGGAGGGTAACAAGTAGGTAATGTAATCAGCAACCCCGTGGTATTTACATTGATCTTCAATCCTACCATACTTTTCTTATTTGCTCAATGCTTTGCCCCACAGCCCTTGAGACACATTTGTAATCATTTATCACCTCAAAGCACCATAGTTTTTGAAATACACATCCATGCCATATTTCAAGCGATTAGAATTAAGATACATCCCAACAACAACAAAAACCTAATGAACAATTTGTAACTTGTTGACAACCTTAACGAAGTGCTAAACAGACTCGAAAGTCGATTCACCGATTTTTATTATATGTTTAAAATTGCCCCTGCACAGTACCAAAGGCCTTCTGTTTTAACTATAGCGTTAAAAATATTACCGTCAGTTGTGCATTGGTACATGCTATTAGAACGCAGAAATAAGCTGGAAAACAGCGATGGTCGGACAGCTAAGCGTTACGCAGCTGGCTGAGGATGGCAAATTCTCGTCCACTCCTTGACATGCCAGCAGTGTATCAACCTTCCATGGCAATGATATTGAGAGAATAAAACAAGACCAACCGGCAACATCGTTGTCAGAATCAGATCGAATAAATACCAGATCTATTAACCGTCAACTCTTTTAGTTCATCGTAAATATTTCTCGAAAGAAAAAGTAATGCAAAGGTTTGAATTAATTTCTTTTACATATAAATTGCTCGGGATGCAGCCAATAAAAAATAATACCGAAATCTACGGGCTTTAACCAATTATTCTGGGTTTTTTGCAGCAAAATTGCAATTAGGTGCCAGTCTGCATAAAGCATCCCTAAAATGCCCTGAGTACTGCCACCTTGTCTCCTCCAAATTTTGCCTTGTTAGGTGGATATTCTTAGGATGTATTACTTAATTCTAAATTCAACCCGTCAAGCAACTGTGCCATCTGGGAGCATTCATATTAGCCGCGGTACTACTTTGGCCCTTGTCATTAAAAAGGACTTTTTCTGTGTGTACGGGCAGATCGTCCCCATGGCAAAAAATGTGTCTCTTGTCAAAATAACTGCGGTAAAAATGTTTAAAAAGTCAGTAATGGTATCCAAACACTGACTCAGCATACCAGTAGCAATCGTCACATATGTTTGTAATTTTTTTTTTTTTTATTATTATTCCAACATACATTTGTGCCCCGTTTTAGTAGGTCTATTAGTTCTCTATTGATTCATTGAGACCCGATATAGCCACAGGTATGCCGTGGCAAAGTAAATTAACTCAGTGTGTAGGTCTTTATGTTTTGTGATCACGGAACGGCCAGGTCTCGAACCAGCAACCTTTGGCACTAATCACCTAGCCAAAAATGATAAACGCACGTGCCAACTGCACCAAATCCCCATTCTTGAAAAAAGACAGAGTGGCTTAATGGAGGCCGGTATGCGTGAATGCTATAATCGACACGGCCCAGTTATTTGTAATTAATCCAGTACAAGTACTGTATTCGGAGTTGTTCCAGATCATGAAGGTGAAATCTAAAAAGAAATGAAGCAGTATATACGCAAAGAATAATCGACATTGTCGTAATTCGCCAACTGTTAACGACGATTGGTCCTTTGTTGTTCATCCTGCGGGGATCTCAGTGTACATTGGACAGTTTTTGTAGATATCCTCCACGCTTGTTTAATATAATTCTCACTTATACGTACGATTGCCCATAATAGCTTATTTGGATACTGTACATATACCCGTATGTATTATTTAGAACGTACCAGTGGATCCTGAGTTCACCACTGTTGCCATCTAACAGACATAATACAATATAAAATCAATCAGTAACAACACCGGAACTGTGATAACATTCATTGGTTTGTATCAACTGTTGGAAAGAGTCGTACGTATGTCAGTTTAAGACTGACCAGATTACTTGTACAAGTATTGAGTGATGCACGATGAGAAAGGGTCCAATAAAAAAAAGTTTGCCAACAGACTTTATCTCAGTCAGAGTTAAAATAAACATATCAAGGTCGTTTATCACTCTTTATAGCTTTTCCTTGATATTAAACCCATATGAACGGGCCTCTATACACAGTCTTATCATAACCAGGATTACCAAGTCAACACATGATGAGAGAATAAAACCAGTCAAGTGCTAAAAATGGCAACATGGATGTCGGAATATCAAATATGTGCCAGACCTATCACACAACTCTGTTGGCTCATTGTAAACCTTTCTCGGAAGAAAAAACAAACGCAAATGTTTGAATTTATTTCTTTTAAATTCCTCAGAATGCAGCCAATAAAAGGGATACGGGAATCTTCAGCCTTTAATCTATTGGTTTCGTGTGTTTTGTAGCAAAATAAGAATTTCCTGTATGGTTAATTGGGGCGTAGTACGTTACTGACCAGTTTTTAGTGCATTTACATACTTTTCTGAATGTTCACAAAGCACCGATAATCTGAACTATGATGCTTGGTTATCAAGTGGACGTGACATAGGTTTAACCCATGCCTAAAACCTGCAACAGCACTGCAATGTATCGAGGGCATAACCAACGTACGTACATTTACACCAGCATTACCATATCAGATAGATTCCCACAGTCATGTATATCCGAACCACTACACACTAATGTCCTTAACATAACTGTGCTCGGTGCACTCGTACAAGTATGTACTAACGTTGTGGATATTACCATACCAGGTACATTAATTAGTACAAGTGGGTACTAATGTGCATATTGCCATGCTAGGTACATTAATTAGTACAAGTACAAGCTGATGTAAGCAACAATACCAAGTTGAGTATATTCGTGCATGGATGTACCTAATATACAATATGTGCTGCTGTCTCAGGTATGATCATACAAGATAGACATGTTGTGGGCGTTATCATGTCAGCTTTATTTGTACAAGTGTCCTTAAAATGTTATTGAAATTGAAGTTATACTGAATTCTTAGTCCCCTAACAAAGAGTGTGTTCAGAGGGACATAACCATATGAAAATGAAGCAGTGTACTGAAACTGTCCAATTAGAATGCCGGAAAAATATTACCCATGCAACATACAGTATTTCCCACCGGAAGACAAAGCCTCCTAATTTAAAATAGCATTGAAAGTCAGTATTTCACTCATTCTTTCATTAGCTTTTTTTTTTTTTTGGTTCGCCTGACAACCAGCCACACTAGCCTTCGCAGAGCAATGGCTACTGGCCGGGAAAGAGAGCTGGACATTTTGGCTGATAAAATTCAGAACTATGGGGCACTAACAGGAAAGTTGTCCCTGTTTCAGGAAATGAGACTTCCAGGATTATTGTAGCAAAAATGTGAATACTTGTATTATGATACATAGGTCATCCAATGCCCAAATTTAGTTTCCTTGCCTGTATGGATCCATCCCCCTCGAGCCTGTATCCACCCAAGACCCTTAGGATCTCTGGAGGATACCGGCTCGAGGTAGATTTTTATTAATATATACTATGTTCAGGGTATTACCACGCTTATTTGCACTAATGTTCACCGGTGTCGTTATTATAAGTACCAGTATGTCAGATATATATAGCGCCGTGGATATTTAAGTGACGATGCAAAGTGGCCATTTTGCCCTCATGAATGAACATGCCCTGCACTTGATAGGAAGCATCGTTGGGGGTTGCGTTTGCCTCACCTTGCAACACAGAACCTTTGTGTTAGGTGACCTGAGGCCAGGTAGCCAAGGCTTTGGGCGCACTTGACAGTGGACTTTGGTACTATATGGACATGGGTTTTCCCTCCCTTAATATATGTGGACGAAAGACAGGGACAGCTGCGACACTTCCAGGACACTCTCTACACTGAAAGATGTGAGCAAAGGTGACTAAAGTCTTTCACTTCACTATTAGCAGAATAGGTACCTTCATATCAGCATTGTGGGCCTCTGACTACGTCAGGTGGTATTCCTGTCATATATGTACCAATGACGTAGCTAGTGCCATCTTGGGTACATTCGTATATGCTTGTACTAATTGGAGGTTTGTTGGGTGCACCAGGGAGGTGGGAAGAGATGGAGAAAGAACGAATATATATCGGGCACAGTTCAGTAGCCAGGCCAATTTAACCTCAAAGGATATCAAACACGCAGTTGTGTATTGGCCGATCAAGCCAACCTTTGTTATCGATGCGGGTTGCCGACCGTCACCCTACTGTCACCTCTGTCATCCACGTGTGACCGCTTAACGAAAACGAGGCTCGAACCGGAAGCATTAAGTCATAAGCTTTGCTTTGGGTTGTTTTCATCTGGGGACTTTGCAAGCCGATGTAGTTTAAGGAGACGAGCAAACAGATATTGATTTCGTTTATGTGCGACCAAAAATGGGTACGTCATGGATATTTGTTCCATAGAATCGACACTACAATACTTATATTTCATGATTCTATTTTACTTCTCGCTGAAGAGAGTGGTGAATGATATTTTGCATGATAAACAAAAGCATTCTAAAATTCAAAATGGCGCAGGTCCCCAACTTTCCCAAGGAATCCCAAATGAATAGTTTGCAGGTGAAGTATACAAAATGTTTTCAAATATTGCGACCTCAAACGCCACCTATCGTTCCAAATTTACCACTTCCTTGGAGATGATAATGATGTTGCTCCAATTTTGTCTTTGAATTTACCTCCCAGATATGAACCTTCATGTGGTCATACTTATAAATATTTTCCTGTCTGCTCTGGGGTCTCTGCTCTCTGTATTGTATCATGGAGCTATATTGTCTCTCTTTTTTGTATCACATTTGATTTTGTCCCCTTTAGGATATTGTGTCAGAATTTACCTGTTGGCAAGGAGGCCTCTGTTGTAAATAATAATAATAATAATAATAATAATAATAATAATAATAATAATAATAATAATAATAATAATAATAATAATAATAATAATAACAGTAGTAAGAAAAATGATATTAATGCAATATTTAATAAAAAGTTATCTTTCTTCAGATGATCCAGACCCGACCCAGTATATATTATGTGGTGAATTCCGTGCTATTGAGAAAGGGCGTGCAAAGTTGCAAAAGTATAGAAGAGTTACACAGCAAGCCTTAAACATTTATGTAAATTTTGATCAACAAATTCACCCTCCATATGTATGTAACAATTTTAACGAAAACTGGATGGATGGAAAAAAATCACACCAAAAATATCAAAGCTTCTATAGGCATAAAACTCTTTGTGTAGCCAGAAAGTGCAATGACAACCACCACCGGGAGTACAAAATAAACTGGTGATTGGGAGAGATTTTACCTGAAATTGTTTTGGTTTTTAGGGGACTGTGAACCGGAAGTGTGTAAAACCTCTTTGCCAGCAAAAGAGACACTGGGCAGTATAGAATTGGATAAATTGTTGAATATTCATATAGATAGTACGCAATGCGGCGGAAATCCATATTTTCAGGATACTTTTGGACAAGACACCTGCATGCGTTGGCAATGTGATGATAATATTACTGTGTTAGAGAACAATACCTTGGTGAGTTTTAAAGGCCAAAACTTCACTGAAACTCTGCGCCACACACGCTGTAAAATTTTGATACAAGAAGGTAGTAAATGTGAAGTCTCCTCCCACCTCCTTGGGTGCACAAATGAAAAAACCATGCTAACACCAAACTGCGATTTGGTGACTCTTAGTCCCCAAACTGTCAACGTTCCGTACGTCTAACATGTATGGGCATCAAAATGTATGAAAAGCAAGTAGAACGAACCAATTTGTTTTCCCAGATACATGAATTATGCCGGAAAAACTGAACTGTTTATACTAATTGGTTCGATGAGTTGTGTCCCTTACCATACTGTGATGGCAGCGCATTAAATATACATGTACGGTTTAATTACTATATTTCTATCGACGTAAAGCCAAACTGAAGCAAATGTCATTTGCATCCAACAACTAAACCCAGGATTATCTGGACAGTAAACAGCGATTGGCAAGTCATAATCGATCATCTCATTTGTTTAGTTTGTGCGAGAAATTTTATCAACTATCAAGTAACTTATTCAATCAACTCAGAGGGAACCAAATGGGCCTGAACAAATTATATGCACTACATTATTCATAACAGTGTTTGGATATACGATTTAGCTCGCAACACTCATGTTTTGTAGTTCAATATCAGTTTAATTCGCGCACTGCGTGTACTTAGTAATGTTGGTTACAAGTTTGAAATACAATTGCTAGTGATACTTGACTGGCCTTTACTAACATAATGACATATACGTTTTCACTTTATCACGCGATAAGTGCAATGTTTTCGGGCATGAAAAATGAGAGAGAGAGAGAGAGAGAGAGAGAGAGAGAGAGAGAGAGAGAGAGAAAAGGGGGGAGAGAGAGAGTGGTATATACACTTTTGTTTAAAATGCCACCTGGATCGCGACAATGGCGTGCAATGGGAGGGGAGAGGGAGAAACGTGTAAAATAAACGAAACACAAATAAACTTTATTTCTAAACTAAACATCAGCTCTTTAACACGAAATTTATTTACATACACGTATTTCATTTTAATAGAGGTACTAGGAGTTATTTCAATTGACTACCATTTCTGCAAGTGCTGCGTGATCGAGACCTCGCCCGTGAAAGCGAGCTAGCTTGCACAAATCTACCGCTTCAAGACGTCTCGACCGCTTGATGCGCCTTGAAAGCCAGCAAGCTTTCACGTCATCTCCCTAGCTATGAGCCAGTCCTCGCTCTTCTGTCCTGAGCGCGTGATACATTCCACGGATGAAAAGTAGTTCGCTCCCTGAGCGTGCACATTTGAGAGCTTAGATTACTGGGTTTCCACTGCCGTTTTTGCCCTTGTAAAACGCTGTTGCCCTTAGTGCCTGCGCAACATTATACGGTATTTCCTCTTTATGGATAAATTGTTCAAATTGTTTCTGTTGAATAGTCGTACTCTGCTATTGTTGGTAAGCTTAACATTTGCTTATCTATAATTATTATCTATATATATATATTTTATGGATTTTACAATTTTTGAACCCTGCCATAGCTCTACTGATCGTCCTGCCCTCAGGCGTACACTTACTAATTTTTTGTTAGGGTACCAGTATCAAATGCCTCGAAGAGAGCTGAGCGCTTAAACGCTTGGCAAGTTCAACGCGCGAAGACCTCGCCGACGAGTTAGCTTTAAAACCGCTTGCGAGGCCTTTAAAGCGAGGTCACTATAATGATGCACAGCTAAGTCACTCTTTTCTGTAAACCCCCCCCCCCACCAACCCCGAGGGAAAACAACCTCCCGAGGCGTGACAATCTGGCTGTTCCCCTCCTGAGAAGGCCATAATCGTTTTACCACACCGAAAATCCTAATAAATAACACTAAACATAGCTTAATAGTATTCTTCTCACTCACACCACAGCGTTCCCTGTTTGCTTGCTTCACGCGCAAGCCTGAATCACGTCATAGCCTGGTTCCCGTGCACTCAACCAGGCATGACGACATTAAAACGCCTTCTGTTGGAAAGGAGAGGGCAACAATAGTGATGTCTCCCTGCACCAAACATGGGACATTACTATTGTCACCCTCCACTGAAGATTCATATGGATCTCTGGAGACAGTCATAGTTGTCTAAGCCTTAACAGCCAATCACAAATCATTCATTTGTATTTTGAGGTATGATAATTGGTACTGTTCAATGCTGATGCCCATTGTTTATAAAGCAAGTAAAAGTAAATACGGCAAACATACGAGCACCTGTCACGGATGTGATATTTTGCACATCCATACCAGCAGAGTCAAGGGCTGGTGTAAAGAAGCACACAACACGATAAAAATTATTTCCAATGTGTCAATTGCACGTGAACTTTGGATGGACTGACGAAAGTAATCCGTTTTATGAATGTTGTTGAGGGTGTCATGGTAACATGATCTGTAACAAAAACTACACAGACAAGAGGAAAGACAAAGATGCAAAAATAACTGAAAATAGTGTTAGTGCAATGTTGAAGAAGGAAATGAACGATATCTGGATGTAAATGAAAATTAGAGAACTCTGTGACAGAGGCAGAAAAGTATGACATACATTTATAATTGTATAACAAGACAAAATATCAATTTGTCCGTATTCCTTAATAGGATAAAAAAAAGACATATTGATTAAGGATCATGACAAGACTATATACAAATATCAATTGAGCTAAAATTAGTCTTAATCTTTCCCGTAAACAGTCTCAGCATGAAAGTTGAAAGGGCGGTAAATTTGAATTTGATTTCGTCACTTAGTAAATGTACTTCTCGCGCCGGGTCATCTTAATCCACATAGTGAATATGACATGGAATGAAAATGAAAAAATCATATACACAATGTTCGAAGATCTCGCAATAACTACCAAAGTGTCACAGTACTGATGCACAAAACTTGTATAAAAAATACAATAATAGGCGATCGCATGAATAGTTACATGACTGGTTAGAAATTAATCTCAGCATACCTGCAAATAAGTCTGAGGCAGCAAATCTAGACTGGGATACAAGTAAGTGGTACTGCTCATACCGAATTGTCTCTAGAAATGTGACATGGCAAGTATTGTGATAATACAATTGAGCATGAGTTTCATATAACATTTGAATGTACTTTCTATGACCAGGAGAGACCGCAACTGATGGATCTGGTATGTGAAAAAGAACCACACATTGGCAGTCTATGTCCACAGGATAAAATGAAAACAGTATTTGGACATCAAGATGACTAGAGTTTTAGCCAAAACCTTATCATATTGCCCGGAAAAAAGGGATTATTTCTTCATAAATGTGTAACGAGTATCTTATGGAAAATTTATTTATTCATTTTCTTAATTGTGACCGAAAATATTAGAGCATACATGCAGAAGTACTGTGCATAATTTTTCTTTACTCTGTGAATAATCTATTTGTACTAGACGTCTTTATCATATATTGTAGCACTCAATATGAATTTTTAAAAAAATTCACTGCGTAATAGAATAATTCAACATGAACCAGACTCTGGGCCATGTCTGTGCGTACTTGTTGTGGCTGACGCAGTACACATAGCCACACTGGAGGGACCCCATCATCAGGTGCATTACACTGTGGATCAACACAGTTTAAGTGCCATATATCAAGTACGTTTTTAATTAAAAAGTGCTTTTTGAGAAACTCTCGTGATATTACACTGCTACATGGACTGGACTTCGGGCCATGTTTACTAGCGTAGGTAACTCACAGTAGCTGACGCAACACACATGGACACACTGGCCCGCTGTCCACGATAGAAATATTGACCTAATATGGGACGCTTTAACCGCATGGAATAGATGCCAGTCACTAAGTAAGCTTTTATCTAAATACCGTTTGACAAACTCTCAGAACTCCATGTGGAGTGGCTGCTATGTTTTCTTGATTTTATAATGTATTGTACTGAATTTTAAACCATGTGACGAAGGTAAGACTTTAATAAAATATTATATCACATCACATTGAATGTTTTAGTGAATTTTCACATAGAGAGATCGTAACTTGTCCTCGAAATAAACACCATGTGTCAAAACACACCAGCATAATAATCATTTGGTAGCAGAACAGATGCTTTATAACATGATATTTTGGGGGGGGGTGTTTGTTTGTTTGTTTTTTGTTGTTGTGTTTTGTTTTGTTTTTTTTTTTTTTGTTTTGTTTTTGTTTTGTTTTGTTTTTTTGCTTTTTTTATTTTTTTGTTTTTCTTTTGTTTTGTTTTGATTTTTTTTAGAAAATGGTTCAAAGGGTAATCATATGACATGTGAATGTGAGTCGATAAGTCAATAATACAGATTAGGATACCAAATTATATATACTTCTAGTACCGAGCCATGTCTAGAAGGGGTTTCAATATGGATATAAGTTAACTTTTAAAAGCACCATGCTTTCACTACGTAGCAAGTCCTCCCAGTAAACACAACAGTAATGAATACACGCAGACAAAACTGAAAGTAGGACATGGGAGATTACATGATTAGACGCATGAGTCATTAATTGTACGAGAACGCGAAACGTTTCGCGGCAATGGCTTGTGCCATTCAACCCTGTGAAAACTACCAGTATGGTCATCTCCAAGAAGAGGAATCCTTTAAATTACCCAGATCTTGTTTTCATGAATGAAAGCTAGCCGGAGTTTCTGATCACAAACGTTAAGGCTTAATATTTCGCAGTAATCTGTCCTTGTCTAGCCATATCAAAAAATTAACAACTAAGGGAATGAAATTGGTGAATATTCTTAAATATCTGCAGCTTCGTCTTAATTGGAAATTCTTGGAGATTCTTTATATTTCATTTATCAGACCTCTCTTGGAGTATGGATCAGATGTGTGGGACAACTGCACGCTGCAGGAATCTCAGCATCTTGAAAACGTCAAATTGGCAGCAGCCAAAGTTATTACTGGGGCCACTTCTAGGACTAGTCATGATTTAATTTATGAAGAAACAGGCTTTGAATCATTATCTCGGCACCGTGAAAAAAGCAAGTTGATCTTATTTTATAAGATCATGCACGGTGTAACTCCTTCATATTTATGCAATCTCATTCCTTACCTGGTCAATGAAACAAACAGGTATAATGTCAGATCTGGTACGAATCTCTGTTATTCGAACACGGACAAATCTATTTAAAACTTCTTTCTTTCCAACGGTTGTACAATTGTGGAATAACTTGCCTGGGGATGTGTGTAATTCCAAAGACCTTATACAATTTAAGAAAAAAAAACAGACCAGGGGAAAAAGTGCAAACAAGCTATATTACAGAGGTGACAGAAGGTTTGCTGTTTGCCACGCACGGTTGCGTGTGGGATGCAGCAAGCTAAACTCGGATCTGTTCACAAAGGGTCTTATGGACTCCCCTCAGTGTGCTTGTGGAAACGTAAATAAAGATGTTTTTCATTATTGTTGCGAGTGTCCTTTTTATGTAACTCAGAGAAATACACTTCAGAGCAAAAGTATGTCCTTTGCACCATTTACGGTTTCAACGTTATTAATTTGGTCCAAAACATGTTAACCCAAGTAAAATGAAATTATTTTTGACGCAGTCCATAACTTTATCAAACCAACAGGCAGACTGGGCGCTGTGACGTAGTTCATACTATGTTCAAAATCTTGAAACCAGAAATGTATCGCCTGTGTAAATAGTTACGTGAAGACGGGCTTCATCTCCCTACCATCTACCTGTGACGTCTTGTGTCGTTCCGCTTATGCTCGTGTGGCGCCGCCACTCTATATGTCCTCGTCTTGTAGCGTTCTTCCTTACAGTATATTGTCTCCTAGCCTGTGATACGTGAGAACTCTTCTTTAATCTTTTTCATGTGCAAGACGAATTTATATGGGGCCTCGCCCTGTTTCCCAATTGTATCCTTACGGAAATAAAAATATTTTTAAACCAACGAGAAACGTTTGTATGTCTCAGCAAAAGAGCTGACAGGGGAGCAATTTAGATTGGATACCAGAGAAGAATACACTTCTTACAGTCATCTCTAGAGGTCGTCACATTGTGAGTATGCAAGACATGATAAAAAGTCATGCACTTAGTTTAAACATATGTATGCAGCACGTGCCAAGTCCACGCAGTAAACACTGCACGCATATGTCGATACATCAACATGAAACCATATATCGCAGTAGTGCATGCAAAACATTATCACATGATCAGTCACGTGCCCGCTTGGTTATGAAATTATCGAAGTAAGTTTATATGCGCAAGCAATAAAGCAACGCCACAGGGTTGTTACATTAAGTTGAAGATCTAAAATGGAAATTGTCCAATAAACAGATCAAGTGTTCAAAATGGTACAAGCAACAAAACAGAGATACCATTGCAGGTTGTTCACATTGATATACCAAAGACAAAAACAAAAACAAAAACAAAAAAAAAAAGGAGGAAAAAAAATTACTTATGCGACAAAACGTAGAATACGGTGATAAAATGTCGCAAGACAACATCTAACATTGGTCAGACCAAGACCACACTGCTAGAGGGAACACAAAGGGCTGGTCTCCAACCATACAGTCAATCAGTACTTATCGTTTTCAATGTATTTATCCAAGTCTCGAGAAGAGTGTATTTGCACAACACGACCATTACCCTGATTGCCAGTGTACATACACTCAACCATTGCGAGACCAAATGAATGAATACTTTGGCTCCGCTTAAGCTGGCTTCTAACAAAACATGGGATCGCTTTTTTGTTAGGTTTTCCGAAATGAAAACATCATTGCACTTGCGCCTGGAACCATACAGAAGTTGTCTTTGTCTGTAAGTGGCAAATGTTACGATGATCGCCCTTGGCTTACCTCGTCGCTCTTTTCCAACACGACGGGACCATTCAATATCCGACATCTTCAGATCCACACCAATCTTTTTTGCCTTCGCAACAACAGTCTGATCAGTATTCTCATGTGGACTCTCTGGCTGATGAGACCATATGCATAGGCTCTTATGCCTACTATATTGTTCAGCATCATCTTGAACTGCCCGGATATCTCTCATGTGAGATTCAAGAAAACGAACATTGGCCTTCAAACTCTCCACATCTGGCTTTTAGCATTCCATTTCATTCTTGTGAGATCTTTTTATGTTCATCAACTCCGTTTTTAGATCCTGAAAACGCTTATCTTAAGCTGCTATCGATTTCTCATTGATCTTAGTGTAGGCTTTGATAACACGGGGATCCTCTAAGATAAAGAGAAGGTCACTAACCACGGAAGATCTTGTGTCAATAGGAGTAGGGGTATCATCGGCCTTCGCAACATGTTGCGGCTTGATTCAGCAGATATGCATGTTTGTGATTTCCAGGGTCTTTTCTTGCCCTTTCCTTGGTCTGAAGTACTGACGCTAACAGTGGAAAGTTGTATACTACCAACACTGATTGGACTCTCGTTCTTCTTTGTTAATGTAGATGAATAGCGGGAGCGTTGATTGTGCACTAGAAAATCCGATATGTCAGAAAATGTCCAAGAACGCTCAGCCAGGCAATCCAAATATATGGCTACAAAGAGTCTCTATGCTATTATGGACATTATGGAGATATTTCGAGATGAATAAGTCCACAGATCAAACAAAACAAAACAAAAAACAAACAAAAACAAACAAACAAACAAACAAAAAACAAAAAACCCGAGAAATTTTGAAGAGACCACCGAGATTGAAATCTGAAGGTGGTGACGTCATAGGTTCCTCATTATTGCCTTCAGGCTTTATAAAACTTCGACAAAATATAGATAAAGGTATCAATATAATCAGCAGGTATTGTCATGTGTGACTTCTTCGAAATGTAAAAGGGTCAGGAAAATTTTCCATGCCTTACGTTTGAACCAGGAAGTCACTGATTGACATACGGATGAGATTTTGTGTTGCAGCAAATAACCTGTTTAGGTGGATTTTTCGAGGGCATGTTTTTTTCCTTCGAAACTTAAAATGAGTATGGCAAAATGATGTGAATAGTGCTAATTGTAACGAAAATTTGGTCAAACAATCTGTGTGCCTTATTGATCCTTATTTTTCATTTTGTATCCGATCAAAATACATGTCAAGCAGGATTTATGAATAGAAGGTGTATTTGGTAAAACAGGTTCGGTTTGTAATTCATAAATATTCAATGGCTTATTTTTTTGGCATTTAGCATACAGTACTGGATACTGCTGATACTGGATCCAGAGGGTGTTATATACCGTCGACGAAGAAGACTAAACCACAGAATATACGAAAATGAAGGGCCAATTTTTTTCGGCTTTTTGATTCATACGATAAATTAACACTTCATGGGATTTGCATCAACGGTTGCCTTGATGAATTTTCTAGAATGCAAATATGGCTTGAAGCATATATATATATATATATATATATATATATATATGTAAAATTATCGCAAGCTACTTCCTAAATGCAGCGGGTACAGCCATGAAGACTGCTGGACTGCTCGATTTCCTCCATGATGAATAAGACTAACTTTAATATATCAGAGGTGTACTTTCGTCGAAATAGTCCTTTCCTTTTTTAAAATCCTTTGTAATATCTTTCGGTATATTTTCAGACGAAAATGGTGTGCCAACGGCTTCAGATTCTCTGACTGGCTCAATCCCACATAGAAATAGAACGATACCCGCTGGATGTTCCAATAAAAGACGCCATTTTGAGTGTGAATGATGACGTGTTGTTGCCCAAATTCATACGTTTGGCATTGTACGTACGACTTTTGCGACGACTTATTATCTCGTGCGTATATCCTACTATTCCATACGTATGACTTACTATCTCGTACGTGTGACTTTTCATCTCATACGTACGAGATTCATTGCGTACGTACAGCATGTTATCCCGTACGTATGGCTTACTATCTCGTACGTATGGCATGGTGTATCATACGTTCGACTTAATAACTCGCACGTACGACACATTATCCTGTACGTACCAAATAAATATTTTTCTCCTTGGCGCTAATACGATTTCATAAATAAAACTGCACGGATGAATATCTATTTTGAGGTTTTCTTGAGAAGCTATGGGTTTTCTGCACAAAATCAAAAGTTTGTTTCAAAACATCTAGAATCTTACAAAGATTGGCAAAAATGATAATCAGCAGAAAAAAGCCCTGGGCCGAACTTGAAAACTAGATTCGTGAATGAAAGCACAGATTTCGGAATTTATTGAACACAAGAACTACCTTACTCTCAGGTGAAAATGTCTCTCCCCCCCCCCTTTATTATTTTCCATGGGGCCTTAAAAAATCACATAACCGGCCTCAGTGGACAAACACTCAATAAAAACTCCTCAGATTATTATTATTATTATTATTATCATCATCATCATCATCATCATCATCATCATCATCATCATCATCATTATCATTGTTATTATTATTATTATTATTATTATTATTATTATTATTATTATTATTATTTAGTTTGTTTGCAAATAAAGGGATAGAAGTTGACTTTTAGATTTTTTTCTACTGCATACTAAAAATAATGCAATAGCAGAGGGGCAAACGTTATTTCTGAACCTGGTCACTTGCATTGAGCAATTTGCCACGGTCAATACTTAATCCAATGAATGGAGGATATGTTGATCTGCAAAAGAAGGGTTATTGTCCGTTTTACCTCTCTTGTTCTGTTAGATTACATTGCTCATTTGTTTGTTTGTTTTAGGGCGGGTATCAGAGTCTCACCAGGATCTCATTCAGTTTGCTTACTGGCAAGTATGATGGTTCAAGCGACATAAAGATATAATTTGGGCTAACCTGGGGGTTGGGGTCGTACGAAGGGTACCTAAAAGTTAGCGCTGGTCACGGCTCGCATAGCAACTTCTACCTGGCGTGTCTAACATAAACCAATGAACTAAGCTCTATCGTTGATCACATGCTATCCAGTGCATGTCAATTTATGGCGTCGACAAATGCGATTGAATTTCCATTCAGTGAAATACATTTTTGTAACGTAACACCAAGATACGAATGTTCTAGATCGATATCCATCTCAAAAAACCACATCCTGCAACACATTTTAATCATCAATAGCGGAAGTCCATCAACCTACATGTAGTTCAAAACGCTCCTTGTCCGTTCGTGCCACTGATATACTGAACCCCAATGAAAAGTATCCACATAAAAAAATTAACACATTAATTTTGTAAGTTACTAAGTACTGTGTGTGCATATATGCATGGTTTGGAGCCTACATCAGGGTCATTCAGGACAACTTTTTAACTTTTGCTGGGTTGTTACATAATGCATGTGACTTTTGTGCACCGAATATGGCTTCTGACCACCACTCCTATTGGATGGCTAAAATGACCTGATGTTTTCAGTGGCTTTAAAAAGGGATGTTCAGCCAAGAAAAAAGCCAGTGGTCTCAGGTGTGTTGAGGCGATCATGCCGCGTCTGAGCCAAGGTCAAAGACACCATGCTTTGGGGCTTGCAGAGGGTGGAGTCCCAATCACTCAAATCGCACAAAGAATGGGGTGTACTCGGCGCACCATCCAACGACTAATTGAACGGCAACAAGAAACTGGATCCGTAGATGATCGGCCTAGGCCTGGCCGAGAAAGAGTGACAACTCCTGGCCAAGACCGTCACATCCGGCTGATGCACCTGCGAGACCGTTTCCGTACAGCAGCCCAAACAGCCCGTGAGACTCAAGGGGTGAATCACCGTCCTGTCAGTAGTTCTACTGTGCAGAGGCGACTGAGGAGCAGTGGCCTAACAGCCAGAAGACCTTACAGGGGTAACCTGCTGACCCAACCCAGAAGAGAAAGACGACTGCAGTGGTGTAGAGCACACTCCAGGTGGACTCGCCAGCAGTGGAATACAGTCCTTTTTACTGACGAGTCCCGTTTTTGTGTCAGCAGAGCAGATGGCAGAGAACGTGTGTGGCGCCGGACTGGGGAGAGATATGCAGATGCCTGTGTCCGTCAGGCAGATCGATGGGCTGGACCCTCTGTCATGGTGTGGGCAGGCATCAGCAACCGCTACCGGACACCCCTAGTGGTCATTCAAGGGATCCTCAATGCTAGGCGGTACATTGATGAGGTGCTGGAGCCGCACATGGTCCCATTTATGGAGCAGCATCAAGATCTGGCGATCTTTCAGCAGGACAATGCACGTGCACACTCTGCAAGATTAACAATGAACTTTCTCAATGAGAACAACATCAATGTCATGGAATGGCCAGCGTTCTCACCCGATCTGAGCCCTATTGAACATTTGTGGGATCAGTTAGGCCAAGGTATTCAACGGAGGACACCTAGGCCTACTACCCGAAACCAGCTGATCCAAGCTCTGCAGGAAGAATGGAATAATGTTCCCCAACACAGAATTCAAACCCTGGTCAGCAGTATGCGCCGCAGATGTATAGCATGTGTTGATGCTCGAGGTGGCCACATCCCATATTGAACAGAAAAATTTGTGTGACTTTCAATTAGGGCAGTTAATGACATTTTTTGCCTGTAAGTGACGTTAATGTCGGTAGAGCGTGACATTATTTTTACGCCAGAAAAGTGAATGCTTTGTTAAGTTCTAAGCACGTCTAGGTATGAAATGTTTCAAGTATAAACAATAAAATACTTCAAAATTGGCATGTGGATACTTTTCATTGGGGTTCAGTATATATCTTTATGACCTCCAGCAAATAACTGACTCAAAGTCGTAAAAGTATGAACCATTGTATCTGTGTAGAAAATTTTGGTTCACTAATAATTGTCTACCTTGTCTCTTTGGGGTTTTTTGGGTTTTTTTGTTTTTTTTTTTTTTTTTTTTTGTTTTTCTTGTTTTTTTTTTTTTTTTTTTGTTTGTTTGTTTTTGTTTTTGTTTTCTTTTTGTTCGTTTTTTGTTTTTTGTTTTGTTTTGTTTTTGCTTTGTTTTCAGCCATTGTCTCAAAGGGAGAGGTAAAACATGGAGAGACAAATGACGGATGACTGGGGAAGAAGAACTGTTCCACTATGACGCCAACCGTGAGGGACATCATGTCGATGTATCGATGGCATGACATGCACTTTCTCCGGTTATTGGCATGTGGGTGTGACATAGTAAATGCCGGCTGCTTTTTTTCTGTTATTACAGATAAAAAGGCATAGGTCAAAAGTGGACTGCGCTGGCAATCACTGCATTCATGAAAAAAGTTTATTACAACACTGCAGGGCGGTTGACTCTTAATTTACAGCCCTTTATAAACTTTTTAGAAAAAGTACAAGATATCAAGATAATCAGCAGGTATTGTCATCTGTGACTTCCTCTAATAGAATAAAATGCCAGGACATTTCTTTTACTTATCAGGGCACCAAGAGGCTATTGTTTGATATATGAAAAACGTTTCCAGCAAGGAAACTATGCTGGATTTTGCGGCAGGATTTTCCATTCAAAACTGAAAAAAAATGTAAAGCGGCATGCGTAAAGTATGAGGCTAATCGTGGCAGGAAGTTGGCCAGACAATTCATGTTAGCCTCATTCGTCTTCATTTTGATGTATTCCCGGAAAATATGGTGCAAATAAGATTTACAGATTGTAGAGCTATTCGATGCAAACGTTTGTAGTTCATGATATTATTCATTGTTATTTTTACAAATCCCACCTACCTTAAAGTACTCTAGTCGAATGTACGCAATATTGAACAAAATTAATCAAAATGAGTCGAAAATGCCAAAAAGATATATAATACATTATCGGCAGGTTTAAATGTAATTAAAAACAGGTACTGCTTCCGATGACTTCTATTTAAGCAAAATCAACAAATTTTAACATAATATACATATCATTGTATCACCAGGTTGAATTCTAGTTTTAGAATATCCCGAAGAAGGAACATTCAGACTTCTTGGCGCTCAGTGTTAAAAATTGAGGTTCATGCTGTCACATGTCACAGTATGGGATTGCCTCTGTACCAACATGCGACCGGTTGTCAAAGGGTTAAGTACATTTTGATCAGACCTTTCAAGCAGATAGTCACATCACCTGCTTTGGTCTCCGCTGTGCCTGAGTCTACATGTACTCTACTTTTCGACGCGTAAGCTGATGCTGTTGCTTCTGACGACCTTTTACAAAGGTCACAAGAAAAATGGGGGACTATTTGCCGCCTGCTGCCAACTAGATTTAAAACTTACAAATATTTAAAAGGCATTTTTAAATTGAGAAATTACGGCAGTGTTGTACTTTTTTATATTGCTCTTCTAGAAGGAACCTTCCTTATCATAGACAAACAGGACCTAAATTTATATCCCCAGATAGTGTACCAAAGAACGCAGAAAATGAAACAAGGCAAAGTTGATTGAAGTTGATTGGCTATGCAAATATAAAAATATATCATTGCCTGCGAAAGGTTTAACCATTTAAATAATCCCGTAAGACTTAAAGGAAAAGTTTCCTTGGCAAGCCATGGAAAGAGTTGACCAGCTAGCAGCCCAGATTTAGGAAAGTAAAGATATTCCAAACATCGAAAATCAGCGCAAAGGGTGAAGCAGTAGACAAATAAAATAACAGGTCGGTATCTATTGGCTAAAAGAAGTCAAAATTACATCGCATCTGATACTTCCCGCATCTTTTTAACTTGCGAAAATGTATTTTTCTAACTTTTCGGAGGATACGTTAAAACGTAAGACTCACAGGTAAAACTTGGGAACGATAAATGCTAAATGTTTAACCCTTTTGGCCTTCACTAAGGACCAACCTAACCACAAGTAAAAAGGCGAACACGCCATTGACAATGAAAATTGCCACGAAAGGCATAATTCCCTGGCGGGTCTCATGTATAATAGTGGGTCAAACCGAAAATACTAAAGCAGACGATATTTGACATGTGACCAGTTTTCGCCAGTTCTTGGGAAAATTGCAATTGTGCCTAGCCTGTCTCGAATGATAAAGGATCTTTATGCGTCCATTGATGACAAAACTTCCATGGGGTTGTGTCCATGGTCAGACGCTCAAGAATGAAGGTCTGGTAAAATGCAGCGTTGTCGGCTTTTAAAGCCAGCAACACCAATGTGGCATCCCACATCAATTCTTAAATATATCAAGCGTCACAGTTTATCAAAATTAGAATCTTTCCAGCCAGATGTGGTTGCGGCTGAGTCCAATGTTTTACCTCCCCTGGCAATGCAGCATTCTGAATGATATGCAGTAAGACTTTTCTGCTTCGCCGGGGACTGGAAATGCGTATTTGATAAACGTGAAACCAATGTAATCTAGAAAAGAATCAATTGCGATATTTTGACAAATGAGCAAGGCTTTAAATACATACGTTTTCCCTATGATATGATACGGAAAGATTTGCTCGTCGTTCTGGCGATAATTGGAAATTGACTAGGAGGCAGAGAGCTGTTCATGAGTAACCGCATGGAACCTTTGGCTGCGATTTATTGCCCGAACTTGTCACATTAATTCAATATTGTAGAATCATAACATTATAAAACCCTTCAAAAGCTATTTTCTGTTCTTAATAATATACATGGTCACAACTGTTTGTATAAAGTGCCACTTTGACCCGCGTGGCATCCCATAATTTGCGCCAACGACTTCGATATTCAAGTTATTTTGCAGAGGTAATCTCGACTTGTATGCAAAACTATTTTGTATTGTTGCACATCATCTTACGGGGGCAACAAGGACTCCATGTCTAAAATATCAGTGCCTAGCAGACTTAAATGCTGCGTACGCGTATGTTTCTACATGAATTTTCTTCCTTTTCCAAATTTTGGATGTATTTTCATTTTGTATTTATCATTATAACTTTGTTATACTGACACCATGTGTCAATTATCAGAATATATCAGATTCCAGAGCCAAATTGCCAAGAAATCTGACGCAAAGCTCCTCAAAGTGTGTGTCGTCATGTGACCAGGTCGGATATCTCAGTGTCATCATGAAGCACTTTCATTGTATTGAGTCCATGGAAATAACAACTTATGGTGGTCACGGGCCAAATGCTAGGGACGGATTATTAAAACATTTATTCATTGCTCCATCATGGGTAGAAGTGGGTGTCTTTGTTGTTATGAGGTAGAATCCATGGACTTGTGGCACTGATATCTAGCCCACACTTATGGACTGGATTTAAACCCAAATATTAAGCGGTACAAGTATAAAGAAGAAATTAGGTACTACATCACCTTAGTTTGTTGTCTTATCTTAGAGGTATTTCCTTCTTTTATTATTATTATTATTATTATTATTATTTTTTTTTTTTTTTTTTTTTTTTTAATTTATTTTTTTTATATATTTTTTGACTGTGTGTATATTTTTGGGATAGGAAAAACATAAATATTGTTGCCTTACAGAAAGGAGTCATTTTCATTTGACCTTTGGGTTTTTACCAGTATATTACAGTAAACCACCCGTCTTTCGCTTGCTAAATAATATGGTCGCATTCCCTGAAATGAATTCAGTTCTCCTTTCAGTACTTAGTAGTCATATTTACTGTCACAAGTTGGAACTAAGACAAAAACTGATGAAATATTGCTTTATGGAACACATCGAAGAGCAAAATGTCATAAATATTTTTTCTTAACACAATTATGTTTGGTCCTTTTTACTGTGCGCGAAGATATACCGCCTTACATATATTTCGAACATATTCTCAGGTTGATCTTACTGGTATTTGATGCTTCACACAATTACCTACACCTTGGCATCCTTGCTTCCTCCTTGCGCAATTCAGTCTGTCTGCAAAAGTGAACGGGGATGCATTTCTCTGCTTTAAAATTCCCTTTAACTTGTGGTCTCCTCCATTATATAAAGGACAAGAGTGCCGTTTAGGACCGTAAATCTGCGTACATTAATGTACTTCTCCACGTCTTGTCGTGAAAATGTGAAATTTAATAAGCTCCTGACTTTCCATCAGTGCAAATACAATGTATGGTATGCATGACTCTGAACATTGTCAGCCAAAAGTGATTTAATTTCAAGTTATAAGTGGCACAGAACTAGGTCTGCGAAGATTTGTTTTGTATATAACTCGGTATCAAGTGGCCAAATTACTTCAATTGACAAGGCACTGGCCAATAATTGTGCGTTGCCCTTTGTAATTATCAATATAAGAAGAGAACCCAAATGTGCACAGAACTTACAAACTACAACACTAGAGAAACTTACAGAGGTTATTTTCCTTGAAAATCTGTGTCTTGAAAATTTTATGGTCTCTATTTGGTACTAATTACATTTATGAACACAAATAATGATGATGATAACAATAACGCCAATAATCATGATAATAATAATTTGAGGGAGTGAGTGAGGCCCAGAGACAGAAGCAAAAGTACTTTCAAACATATAGACAGAGCCACATACTAGACGGACACCAAGACAAAACAGATTGTGAAAGAGACAAAGATAGACAAGAAAGAAGGACTTCAAAGAATAACTTCCAAAATCGCGGCTATGCGAAAAGGTGAGGGAGATGAGACATGCCATTGATGTTGCTTGCCTCGCCGCGATTGGAGTAACGTATTACGCAGAATTATGACTCCACATGTCTGAAGTATTGATTGTTTCTCTCCGGAATGCCTCTGTTTTTAGGACCCCGGCCCAGACGCTTTTCACACTTTAAAGATCCAGCAAACACCTTGTGGTCGTCCATCTGTTTATGGCCATACTTAGGTCCCAACCTTGGCACGGAAAATTCGTCTTCATTCTGCTATTGTCTGGCCCTTTTACAGAATACTGGAATAAGGATGTTGCGAAATTGCTTTTGACATTAAAGACCATCAGCTAGATTCTCACATCTGCCCAACAATTTCCTCAAACAGGAATGGCTACACCCGTGACTTTCAGTTAAGACCCACGGTCAAGATGAAAGAGGCATGAAAGCAAGAGAGCACATGCTTCATGTTTCATTATTTTGTTTAGAAACTAACTGTAATACCATATTTGATCTACAATGTAACATGGTGCAAAATGACGTGAACTGTGGCAAGTATAACCATTCACAGAGGGAGTCCCTGGGTTCTACATGTAACTTCATCATACGAGATGATTGTTTGCAAGAGGCATGAAAAACGACTACTATCATACATCGATCTCTGAAGTTCAATAGCAAGTTAATTAAATCAAACGGATGTATAATGTGAATTGTCGTGTTCATATTTGTTCATTTAATTATTTGGACTTTGGTCACCCAGACTACAAAATTCTTCGCCACACTAACTTTCTGTTCTCCTTACAAACACACAGAGTGCTGATATACTAAGATAGCAAATAGTAAAACTGATCAAAATATGCCAAAATAAAAGATGCTCTTCATATAGGTATTACTTAAGTGAGTAATTACAATCAATTCCCTTATTAGAGAAAACCATATCTGATCACACATTGGCATACGTTTCCATCTGGTGACTCGCTCTGACACTCCAGAATCCTTAGCACCGTGTGTGACAGCCTCCATACCTGCAGCCGCAGAATGGTCGGGTTATTTGTGAAAAAAATATACGTTAAATGTCGACGTTGGCGCATCTCCCTACTGCACTGTGCCCTGAGAAGCTCTAGTTATAGTCACAAAAGATTAACCACGCATAATGCTTTTAGCTGCTAGGGGGGCAACAAAGTGAACTTTCTTGTGATCATTCTGTAAAACTCTCATATGAAAAGGAGTCAGGAAAAGACATAGCCCAGCCTACTTTCACAAAACAGTCACAGCATGTCTGTCGACCATCTTTGTTCATCTGGAAACAGGAGGGAAACTACAGAAGCTAATGAGTGTCCTTTGCTACAAAGATCGAACTGTGATCAGCCCAAATGGAAGCACAGAGATGATATTATCCTGGGATTCAGAGACTATTTGTTGCCAATCATTTGTGTTTTGGGGGGGGGGTGAAATTCTACCTGTACCATTTAATGATCCCGTAATATGTGTCAGTTACATGGGTGTTTAAGGTTGAGGAGGTTGCCAGTATCATTTAATAACCAGTAGGTGTCAGCAAAAGATTTTCATGCCAAACTTCAGGCGCCATACTAGAATTGTTTCAGTTAGTAGTAAGAGACCAGTACGTCTCAATAACATAATCGAAAAGTAGTCCAAGTCGAAAACGTCCAAATTTTGACATGTCTATCTATATGAACATCACATGATATAACAGCAAGAGCCAAATATCCACTGGCCAGGACATTATTCATAGAATATTTAAAGATGATAATATATATATATATATATATATATATATATATATATATATATATATATATATATATATATATATATACTACATAATGATAATAACTGTCGTACAAATAGAAGCAGACAAGAGTTTTCAACAATGCTAGAGAAACTGCACCGAAAATCGGGGCAAACAAAACCATCCACAATCAAAATCCACCAGTCAGTAAACAAGCAAAGTCGAAACCCAGAAGCTCAAGGTGGACTTACAAACAACTTGATGATATTTTTATATATCAGTGAACGAATGCAGTGAAGTAAGCAGCTCTCTATAACTTGAGACAGGTACCAACAAAGGTTAGTAGTAGTTTATATCAATTTGATGCTAGCAACTCTCAACCTTAAGAAACTTCCTACCTCATACACACATTGAATAAAATGTCAGCTACGATTGTTGGGTTTACATATATATTCATCATTTATATAACATCTCAGATCCACCCATATCTATATGATAAACTGTTGCTTTTCCCCAGAAACCAAAAAAACGACTGATTCAATTTCAGTTCCGAGCATCCCTGTGTTACAAGTTTTCAGAATAGAAGTATGTAGCGGGAGTCAAAGTTGTCAAAATCGGTGCACACTCTAGCAAGGTCAATTGACCTTGACACATAGACAACATATGCTGGTCCAAGTCGAATATTATCCATGTGATAGTAATTTACTATCTTAAATTCAAAATCAACCCCTATGTTACATAATTTAAACATCAATTGACTATTATCATTATACACCATTAAGTCTAGAAATGAAAATTCCATATCAAATCCTGTAATGTCTTTTATGTCCAATTCATCAAGGTATATTTTTATTATATATTTTCGAAAATGTTTCTCATTGATGCTTAATAAATCATTAATATACATAAATGTCAACATGAAACATTCATCATGAAAGTTCAATTTTGACAGTTTCACCCTGCACTTATATGTATAGTAAAATAAACATAAATTCTAACAAGCTGATCACATTCAAATGCTGAATGACCATCCTCGCACCATAACCAAAATATGCTCCTTTATAATCTCTAATCATTCTTCAAGAGTTATTTTTCTCATATGTTGTATATATAAGAACGTTAATACATTCTTTCAAATCGGAATGAGGAAAGGTTGTGTGTAAATTGGAGAAGTCCCAAGATGAAATCTGTTTAAAATCTAAATGGTTATCTGGACCATTCAACTGCTCTAACAAGATCTTCAAATTAGATGAAATCCAATACCGGAAGATGCTTCTATCTGACTACAGTTATTAAACCAAAATTGTTGTGACTTTTTAAGCCTGTAAACAGCGAACCTGAATAACACATTGGACCTGGTCCCTTTGATTTTCGATGTAGGCCACTGACTTGTAATTGTCTGGAAAGATAAGAATATATTGGCTATTTATTGTGGACTTAAACCTCTTTGAGGCTAGCCTGATAGACATCTAGTTGATAAGTGCCAATATGGCAGAGCCCAAGTGCCAGCCACTGATAGTGAGCCCATGTGCTCTCTCTACCTAATCAGGGGTCCCTCCGTTCAGATGTCTTCTATTTGGCAATTCATGTTAGACATGGCATTATCTCATGGCCTTTGTCAATAAAAGATTTCTGAATACGTTGGCTAGGTGACATTGTGTCCCATCTGTCATAAAGACCTATACTGATTTGGAAAAAAAGGTCCCATCCCCTCCTTGTTCAACATTATGTATGTGAAATGATGTGTATGGGGTTTGTTTACTTTATTATACCATTACTTTTCACATCTCTTTTGAGAGCAACTGGTGGTCCTTGAAAGGGCCTTTTACATTATTGTTGCTGCTGTTGTTATTGTTGTTGGAAGGCTGCATGCATCAATAGCGGGTGTGACCACCACACTTTTTATAAGCAAGATCCACCTTGGCATGTTGCTTGTCACCTTAGTGATTTCAGCCTGGAGCATTTGATTGCACTGATCTGTGAGCCTCCATGTCAGTTGGTCCAGGGTGGCTGCAGATTTTTTAATACTCATTCCAGATTCAACTGCCCAGCACCTGCCACAAAAGTTGATGGGGGACATGGCAGAAGAAATGGCTGGCCATGGCAACAATGGGATATTGTGTTGCTGTAGATTCTGCATGCTGATTAGGACCATGTGTGGTAAAGCATTATCCTGATGAAACAGTAGCCCTGAGTATTTTTGAATCCATTCATCAACTGTGGGCAGGATCTCATCCATGTAGTGCTTGCCTGTCATTGTCCCATTCATCTTGATTAGAGCTTCTCCCACACAGTTGCTGTAATTGACCCTCCTCCCCCCCCCCCCCCCACATAACACTGTCTTTTCTGTAGCAGTCATGTGCAACTACACATCCTTCTACAAACCTATCAGAAAACATTTGTCAAACCCTTCTTCTCCCATCGTGGAAATCCAAGCAGAATCGGGATTCATCTGACCATATCACACTGTTCCATTGATTTCTGGTCCAGGCTGCATGTTCCCAACAACACTGTACCCCCCCCCCCCCCCCTGAGAAGAATGCAAATGGCAGGACGGTTTGCCCTCAGTTTGGCGGATACTAGCCTTTTTACCGTGATGTTTTCATCTTGCAGCCTATGCCACTGCTGATGATACTTTTGGTAAGAAATGTGTTCCTCTGTACACACTGGATCAAGTACCAGTCATGTGTCTCATCTGACAGTCTTGGTCGCCCAAATCCCGCCTTCCTCTGCAATCTCTTGTTTCCTGAAAAGGTGCCACAACATTTTTACTGATGGCCTGGAGCATCCCATTATCCTGGCAAATTCCTGCTGGGAAAGGACAGTCTCTAACGTTCCTATGTTCTGCCCCTGTCAAACCAACAGTTGCAATTGACCCGTATGCTATGGCCTTATGGATTCATTTTCATCCCAGTTGTGCCATGGCCCCCTTCTGAAGCCCATCTGCACCCCCAATAAATACTAGACACACTTTCCCACCTCTCTGACTGTTGTCTTGTTTTCAGAACATTTTGTTGTGTGTGAATGCTCAGGTATACCGTAACTTATCTTGTTGATGTTACATAACATCTATGCAACACTCATATTTTCCATATAAATGCATATTTAGGGCAGCCCATTTTTACCAATGGGGATGGCATCTTTTTTCCCAGCAGTACATTTGGGTCAGCAATAAATCGTGTCCTTAGTGACCTGTGTGTGTGTGTGTGTGTGTGTGTGTGTGCAGTGTTCAGATTAGATGCAGAGAAGTTATGGCAAGAAGATGCGGTTTTGAGAAGAACTTTACAAGAAAACTACAAGTGACAGGAGTGTGTCTTCACCCATCTCACCTATAAAATGGATTCTACTGAACCATATGCTGAGAATGACAGTATTAATGTGGATTCAGACTGGACCATATAAATGATGAACATATGTGTGATATCTTGGCCTAGCAGGAGGGACAGTAATGGGTACTAAATTCAAGCAAATGAAAGTGGTATACCTCCCATGCCATGAGAAACTTAAGAATCATCTGGATGTTCACAGCATTTATGTAAAAAAAGGTGGTCCATTTATCAATTATTTATTAACAATCTCCAAGAAAAGTATAGTGAAAACTGTGCTAGTTATGTTTGAGAAAAATAATGGAACCAACATGCTCCATGTGTCATTTTCAAGTCAGGCTTAGGTCTAAACCGAGAATGATGCATTCAATAAAACCTAGTGCCTCAACACATTCATTGACATAAAAGTATCAAAATAATAAATCTTTCTTGGAGGCTTCTAAGTGTGTGGAAGCTTTTTGGGTGTTGGCATCAAGTTACTCATAATAATGGCAATGTTCGGTTGAATGTGGTGTGTGCTGCTCATATTTTTTCTGTGGCTATTTTGACATAGTACTTGACCTACAAGGTAAGAATATGCTCCTAAAACCATACCCGTCCCCTGGTAACTACATAAAGCCCTGAAAAGCTAACTCCCCTTCCCCTCTGGGTCATATTAACAGTTGTTATCCTGCAACCACTCACCAAAACTATTCATTGCTTACAGTCATGGTGTGACTTCCACAGAGATACCTTATCATGGGCCAATTGGACGCTGAGGCTCTTGGGTAGTAAAATCTGACTCTGTTTTATTTTTGGAACAAGTGAGACTAGAACTTCCAACCTTTGGCACCAATCGCCAGCTGATATGAGAACTAATGTATCTACTCGACCAAATTTCCATTCTTAAAAAAATAAAGAATGGTTCAATGGATGTAGTTATATGTGAGTCCATTTCAACACGGTTAAGTACTGAGTCAGCATTTATTTCTAGAATCGGGGACTTAAATCCACCAGCATAACTTAAATGCTGAAAATATTTTTATATGTGTCACCAGAGGTACAAGAATTTCTAGGTTCATGTTCCTCATCTATATGCTTTTCCTCTTTGAAGAACATAGACGCCTGGATACAAAACTGAGACAAGTATCATCCAGTGAAAGCCAAGATGGGTAATCACTTAGTTTTCTTCAAAAATATTATGGAGAGACCTCCTTCTGTGCTGCCATCATGTTCTGATACCAATCCGTGATGTCCTGGGGTGGTTGAATTGAGACCAAAGATACATGTATGCCCACAGAAGATGCAGGACTAAACACCATGGATATCATGTCACATGCATATGGTTGATGCAAGAGCTTCTGATGCGATTGAGGCACTGAAATCCTTGGATCAATATCATGCTTTGATACTGGTCATACCCTGGAAGCCCGGAAAATAAACATACAGTGGCAACTTCTGTGATGGTCTCAATGTTTGGAGGGACTGGGAATGAGTCAATGTCTGTTTTAGTATGCAGGATCAGTGGCATAGCCAACAGGTATAATGTCTGGTGCTAATATGGGCTGTATTAGAATGATCAGGATGCCAAGCCCAGTTAACACAGATTTAACTGGGTAAAGGGCCATGTATGGCAAAAGGCACTCACTGGCAGCAGTACCCTGTACAAAGGTTCTTGAATCGGTAAAGTATTCTGTGCTGACATAGCTGTGGCTACCAGGCATATTTGTAAAAGGCTACTGTTCATTCAGAATTAAAAATACAGTATTTTTCATAAGTATGCACCACTTCCATGGCTTGCAAGCCAGGCTGAACAGGTGCACAAGATCCTTTGATGAACGTTTTGGAATACAGAGAGACTGATAGGCATCTGTCATGCTAGAAGTTAAAAGGTCACACTTGAGTGGCAAATGTTTGATCACACTGAAAAAAGCCAGACTACTGATGGGCGACGACTATACAGGCAAACACTCACAGTGCAATAAAAACAATTGAACAAATTAGCTAAGCTGATAAAATCACAAGCAATGTAATTTGTCATGTAAAATGGGTTCAAAACACAGTTGTTGACCTATTAACTCACATGGACAGAAATAAGGGTGATGTGGTTCACCTTACTGGCTCCCAGCAGACGCTAAAATTTATGGCTGGGCACAGTATCCAGCTTAGCTCCCACGTTTCCCATGGGATGTTGACATCAGTCGAATATGAACCTCGTGTGATCAGATAGGTAATGTATTAGGACATAAATCAATCCATTATGCAATCTTCTGTAAGAATAATGTAATTTTATAGGTAATTTTCTGTGTAATTATCTGTTCATAATACTGCATTTCCATGTGTAAGTTGAATGATCGCACATGAGGTGGCAATGTTTGATCACACTCAGCCAAGTTAACGCTTGCATGCACGTTATGATTATTTATAGACCAAAATAACAACTACTTACTCGTCAAAAGTGGTGTTACTTAGTGACAAACATGAGCTACTTAACATAAGCAAATCGGTTGACATATAATTCACTGTGTTGTGATACACTATTCTACAGTGTAGGGATAATAAATTTTAGGATGAAATCATAACTCCTTACTTGTATGCACAACCCCGCATACAATAGATAGAAGGGCACTTACTGTGACACAGATGCAACATAAAATGCATGTTCCTTTTCAGATTACATCAGGTAGGTGGCTCAAACACAGTCACATGAACTCAATAAACGTTATATGGATATAATAGACATATAATAATCTGAACTTGTGGCTCCGTCTGTGTCCTCAAAGTTATCGAGTCACCATTTGTTTTGGATCACAACGAAACCTCATTTGGATCAAAATACGGTTTAGATACGTTGCTGTGTCAGACTGTTGCAGTGTGATTAAACAAGATGTCTGCAAAAGAGGCTCTACCACAAGGGCTCTGTTCTAAACCGTTTTCCGGCTAAAATCACTCAAAATCTCCTAAATGTAAACTGCCGCCTGCTTTTATGGTTCTATTTGTATGTCATACATATAAAACATTTTGGCTGAGAATTGAAGGAACGACCTAGCAAAATGACACGCCTAGGTCAATAGTTTTTCTTGGGTAGATTCGGACCAAGGAAAATTTTTGACTTTGTCTTATTCTGACCAGCAAAGGGTTAGAGCTAATAAATTTGTTCATAATACTTGTGTATTGCCTGTACGTCAATTAACACACTGTCAAGAGGCGGCCTGGTGTTCGACTTAGGTGCATTATGTGCCTAACCCAACAAATATAGATATCAAAATCAGATATCAAAAGTGGCCTGCGACGGGACCTTTTTATCGGAACATGCGCAGTATTCAGAGTAAATCAACAGGTACCCAAGTCGGATACAACATGTAATATGAAGAGTTTATTTTCTGCCCTTTTAATAGTGCAGTAGATCGAGTAAATGTATTTGTGACCCCAAGTCCCAGTGTGCATGTCACACTTAATAGGCCTTAGGTCTCATAAGAAATAATTGCTCAAGCGCTGAACGTTATAGGCCTTCATGTCTCGCCAGCGTAAGCTCTGGACAAGACTAAACACTCACTTACCAGACGGCCGGACGGCCGTCCGTCCGTTGATCAGTCAGTCTATCGGTCTGTAAACAAAAGCTTCGGTGTGGTATTTTTTCATCAACTAAAATAGCTAGGGCTTCCACTCTTGGTTGGGTGATTTAAAGTAATGATCGTTAGAAACACGCGTCATCACTGTCACATTTGAGCGATCAGGTCATGCTTCAATGAGACTTGAAAACAACTTCAAAAGTGCCATTATTTCACTAATTACACCAACAAGGGCTATCATACTTGGGTAGATGATTTAAGGTAAGCATCACAAGAGATATGTAATATCACTGTCACACTTCAATGTTGATGATTGCTGACGAGACATCCATGCCTCGGAGCATGGCTTTGTTGAACAAACAGGAGCAAAAAAACTGTAAACCAATAGCAAATAAATAAACAATCTATCACAAGTGCTTGCCGAAAAAGACTCGATGAACTATATGCACAAATATACGGGAAAATAACAAAATTGAAATTTTAATTGACATGGAAAAAAGAATTACATATGTGTTTATGAACCATCTCAGCAAGGGGACACCAAAAAACCTGACTATTTCTTCTAAAAGATCAAGTACTGACCCACCACTTTATTCTCGAACTAAAACTAGGGTTTGAAAAATCAACCTGGCCCCGTATATGCACTAAAAACAGAACCGATCAAACTGGATTTTTAAATTCGTTGTTCTACTTAAATTGAAACCCTGCTTTTGTTACATAACCTTTGCAATCATGCATCAGGCGTATAAACAAAACACTTCCTGTGGGTGTTGTGTATGTGTCCAAACATTGATAAAGGATGCAAAGGGATGCTTAAATTGAAAAGGTTGCGATATTTAAGAACACTTACACACGTGTATGGGTTTTTTCCTTTTTCATTCTTTTAATTACAATCTTGGCTGTAGACAACGTCTATACAAGGAAGGGAGAAGCCATCCAGCTCTCTGCCTGATATTACGAATTGTAAAAAGTGAAGGGGTTAAAAAAATAATTCAGGATTTAAATATTAATTTTTATTTCTTTGATAACCTTTGCAGCTGGGACCCAGCTCCAGATAAACTCCCCGACCATTGGTAGTTTGTACTCCGCGCAAAGGAGACCAGGCGTGAAAGCATAACAAATTGTACCAATTTGCAATAGGTTTGAAAATATGGGTTGGTTTATTTAAACTAGGTATTTATGAAACAATGCAAAATGTATAATATTTGGAGTGAAAAAAGCCAGTCTGAAATATTTGAAATGAAAACATACAAATTTTATGACAATGTAAGGATATTCACAAAATTTATAATATATTTAATCAGGCGTACTTCATTATATCGTCTCGGTTTAAGTTTAATATAGATATTATCTGAACGCAAAACCTGCAACAATAGAACAAATGGGACTAAAACGTAAAAAAGCAATCATAACCGATACGTTCAGATATATTACTTTGAAGCAATGAATTATCAACTACTTCAAAATAAATTAAATTGTTAATTTTGCAATGTATTTATGACCAAAAAATGGTATAAGAGACGTGAATTATCTTAATCGAGAAAAATAGATTTTTATTACATGTATTTTCAGCTTTAGTATTCTCCAAAGGAATATCAGGAGGGTAAATTTGATTAGCCATATGAACATTATTTACGTTCATGCAAACAACATCGTCAAACTAACTGTCATTTAACGATATCTGTTTTGGTAATGGAAAATTTTCTGCATGAATTCATGCTCATGCCGAGAAAGATATAAATCAGTCAGTAGACATGGCCAATTACTTCTCATACGGATACTTTTTATTTGTTGAAATACCAATGAATCAAGCTGAATAAATGCGTTATAAAGACGAAATTCAAATGGGCTTTACAAATGTTAATGGTCTATAAATTATCATTTCAAATATGCTAGTTTGCAGACGAAAAGCGGATTTTTTTGTAAATGTGTTTACATTAATATATTTATGACCATTAAGATAAAGGATTTTGACGATTAAGTTATCGAGTGCTTCTTTCACATTATTGATGGGCAGATATGTACACAAGTAGAAAAAGATAAAAACAGTTAATATCTTTAGTATCTTTCATGAAGTTTACAGACAAATTCCACCGAACCATTGAGCAATTAATAACAGTGTGTTTGTATATTGTTTGTATATAGCACTTATAAACATGGTCTCTAATCGCAGTTAAACCTAAGGTAAATTCAATCGATAACTGATCAATGGTACATTTTGTTGCGCCGGCAATGAATCTTGATTTGAAAGAATTTTCATGTGATTCAGGAATCCGAAACAGAATAGGTATGGATGAGTCTTTGTCAGATATTTGTATGTAAAAATTATTCTTATGTATATATGCATGTAATTCTATTCCTCTATTAGCATTGTTTTCATGTAGTGCGTAAACTCCATTACCGTTTAAATCTGAATAGTAATTTAAACCAAGTATTCATTTCATATTAGCTTGAAAAATATGACACTATTATTACATGTAAAGTACGTTTACAATTGTGACGTCTCCAAACTTGTACTGGACGTCCATATTGAAACATATCAACTAAAGCCTGAAATATATTTTTACTGTTCATGCAATATACATGTACCAACGCCATCAAAAACTGCTTAGTTTTGTAATACATTGTATATCTATCACCAGTTCCTAAAAATATTGTATTATGCAATGGCTGGATAAACTATGTTTTAGGGCACGTGGTCCCAAAAACTCTCGGAATATTCCTTTAACCTCCAGCAGGGATCATTTTCAGTTGCAAATGTCTGATGCAAAGTTGTGTATAATGGTCTATGATACCACTAGTGGAGACTTAACAGTATGCAAGTACACAAATGTGTGAAAATACGCACGACGGAAAGAAGGCAGCGGAAAAGAATTTAAAAAATCTGTTTTCGTTTGTAATCAAAACATAGTCATATCTAGGTCTATAAAATGCATTGCAAACTTCATGCATCTGTGATAAGATTGAATGTTTTTTTTGGGGGGGGATATGGGCGGTTTTGTTTTGTTTTGTTTTGTTTTGTTTTTTTTTTTTTGGGGGGGGGGTGGGTGGGTGGGGTTTTTTAGGGTTTTTTTTGTTTCTTTTTTAGTGTGTTTGTTTTGTTTTTGTTTTTGTAGTTGTTTTTCTTTCTTGTTTAACCATAATAGCGTCGTTTGGTGGCAGTTTCAAAGTAAAAACCGTGTGATTAGCGTACTCCACACCTCTGTCACAACACCCAAGTCCTCTTGGCATAATTTTAAAGATGAGGTCGAGGTCCCATGTATAAAGGTCTCTGGGATGTTGCAACAGGTTCAAATCTTGAGAAGTACTTTACACCTCTGGCATGTCTACAGAATACTTTGTCAATGTGCTTTGTTGGTCCGATTTTCCAGCTTTTGGATATTCTTTCAAAACAGGTGTACAATACGAGGAAAGCACGCCATTGAATAAAGAGGTGAGAAGAACAACATTGACTTGTGTACATTTAGATTTAGATCAATCGAATACCCTGTCTCATTATGTGGCCAGAGCAAAACCTTAACTCATTTGAAAAAGTCAGAGCAACTGTTGCGACTCCTGAAACATACGTAACCAAGGCAACAAAGGTCAAAGATACGTACTACCAGGGACGTGCTATAGAGCACGTCCCTGGTACTACTCAAACGTACTACCTGGCACGGGGACACACACGAAAATGATATTATGAAGTGCGTACTCACCAATATGCACGTGCAACACCCCCAGGAGAAGACTGACTATGCTTCACGCACTGTCAGTACATCAAAATAAAATCGACTGGGCACAAGTGACAAATACTTTGCTATGCTTTAAAACTAAAACTGTCCTTTTGGATTACACAACTGTAAATACAACAACACGAAATATACCTAGAAAAGCGCTACTTGTAATCTCTTTCCAGACTATTTTTCAGTTTCAGGGGCCCATGCCGACGGCCAAATTGCTCACTATTCTTCTGTGAAATGATTGGCACATTCCCAGATACCCAATTGCGCTCATTCTATCACATATTAGAGTTGTTTAACCACTTTCCCAGCATTCCAATCAATGCAAACTCATCGATTCTGGTACACAAATATACTTTTCACACTCTACAAATTGATCCTAACGTGCATCAGTAATATTTAGTTGCTTTTGTTTCTACTCATTTCTAGAGATTGTGTACACTGTTACAAGGTCAATCGATGTTTGACGAATGTTTAGACAAAAACTGCAGTTGTATGTAAATTAAAGTGCATCTTGGGATACTAGACTTGTATCAATTAAACAAACTTCAGATCTTGTTTTGCATAGAACGTTAAAGTCCCCCATTTGGATTACAGGAAACAAAGAGCAATGTAAACAATTTTAAAGTTGGGAGGAAACCCAATATGCCGTCGCCAGCAGAACAATAATTAGTGGAGTACATCAAAGAAATGTTCAGAGCGCCTGTTCGTGGATTGTGTCCGGTTGAAAGTGAACGAACTTAACTCTTGAGTTGCTCAGTTTTGGTCTAAATCAACAGCTCTCATCAGTGCGCTTGAAGTGCGATGTTAACTTTGAATAGAAGCAACGGTTTTATTATAATTTTTTTGGGCGGGGGCATCCAAATCGCGCGGCTGTTCGCGCATTTAAATTCCTTGTGTTCCGCGGTGAAGAAGATGAGATTTATCATCAAATCATTACAATAATCCAAATGAGAGCAACGTTTATTGTGTGTGACATGCAAAGGGTTAAATGCCTCTTTTCACTGGTGACCACGAGGGATTGATTATCCAACCAGCAAACATATGTCCACTTTTACATGTATTTGTTCCGTTTTACTCATCTGGGACAAGGCAACAGAACTGGCAGAAAGTGTCCACACGCAAAAATCTATAATAAAATACGTACTCATTGAATGGCCTCAGGACGCCCTTTTCAATATAGACTCCCCTGGGACACTTCACAAAGCGTTCGTCTCTGTTTCCTGAACACGATTCATACTTTTTCTGGATGGTGAGAGTAAATAAGATTACAGCTCAGCCCGGAGTATGCCAAGTTTGCTGGAATCAACCTTTACCAGGAAACACTTGCTGCATGATGTATGATGCGGTTTATCCACTGTGCATATGCCTAAAATGTATGTTTGGCAATATGGACGCACCTGTAGTTGGTCTAATTATGCAGTAAGTCACATGGTAGCTGAGACTTTGACGAGAAGAAACTGCTCGCTTTGCATTCTTGGGAGCTCGCATGCAATGAAAACACGACGCTCACTGTTTGAGGTAGATAATAGGCAAAAGTGCCTGCAAATAGCTTTACATGTTTCTTATAAATCCTAGACAATCCTGATTTTAAAGTTACAAAATTATTTTACCTGTTTTATTTCATAGAACATATATCAACGTATGCTGACTTTGATTATAAATCATCTTCTTTCTAAAACTAAATAGCGATAATAGAACAAAAGCTGAAAACTTTGTCAGACAGTAAAGAAGCTTACACCAAACTATGCAACGCTCAACCAGACAGTTTATAGACATATCAAATATACCGCCTACATGTTGAAGGGATTACAGCAGATCCATCATGTTTCATTTTCTGCTGGCCACGTTCTTCGTGGAAAGATAGGTTTATACGATTACATTTCTTTGTTTTGGAGCTTAACTCTTTGAGTGTCACATTTTGCACTGGGCCAACAGTTTTTCGCAGTGCGTTTTGGGCGCATTGCGCCCAAAGTGTGCCAAGGGAAGCTGTTAGCTTGAACTTGTGTATTCTTAGTAGCTAGTCATGTTGGTACATGAATGAATCCAAAGATCTTTTATATAAGGAACGTAAATCTAGCAAACTTATCTTAATTCAGAGCAGTCAGTTTTAGCAGTTCGACTTTATTCGCAGTTGGTATGAAAAGAGTTAAATAGTTTGTACTATCCAACGGTTGATATTTTTTTCATAGTTCCCCCCCCCCCCCCCCCACGGAGAAGCTGTTGATGTGGCGCATGCTATTCTAATGAAAGTCGTCTGCAGTTCTGACCCCTTTTTTTAGTATTAAAATTGATAACAGAAATCATTGAAGCAGGAAATATTTTACCTCCATTCAGTTTAAGGGGCAAGGAGTTAATGAATCAAAAACGCCCAATAGTAATCATTACAACGGAATATGAAATTTCCTGCCGTCATTGGATTTTGAAAAAGAAAGTCAAGGCCCGCCCAAGCGTGTAAACATTGACAAGGTCACCACAAGTGTTATGGATGTCTTGGCCGATTGGTTGTGTACTGGTGCTTGTTCGAGAAATATAACACACCTGACACGATACAAAACCATTCTTAGCGTCAAACTGTAGAATTTTGTTTGAATTACATAATGACTCTGAATAATGACATTGAAGAGGGGAGCAGCCATTGCAGCCCATTGTAGCAAGCCCTGGCGGAACTAGTGAAAACAAACATTCCAGTAAGTAAAGTGTGTGCTGACGGCAGAATAAATATACGCAATGGTAATCATACAACAAAGTGCTTACAAAAACATTTCCTTTTTGCTCAGAATTTCAGAACAGAAGCATTACAATAAGGGCATCGGAAAAACGGCCGACGAACACCAACTTTGGGCTACATATCGCTTTGCTTCTGTTGGGTACGAAAGCTAAACCGATCGATGACACGGACAAATGTGATTAGAGGACAAGGTGACTGGTCTAATGCTTGACAGGAAAAATGCCGATTGGCTTCATTGTTCCAAAAGCAAATGGCTTTTATCTTCATTGTCATCTTTTCAATCTTTGAACAAATTGTTGTGTAAATATTAAATTAATGAAATGAAAAAGCGAAGACCTTTAATGTTAATATGCATGTAAGTAAAGAGAAGTATTCACAGAGGCAAAACATAAAATTTATTTGAAATATAGACAGTGTTTCAGATGTAGACCCCCTGTGCAGTATTATTCAAATATCATGTTCATCATGAAATTTTTAATATTTTGCATTAATATTTATGGCATAAAATATTCAAATATTCGAATGTTTATTGACTCTGTAGGAAAACAATGTCTTCTCATCCTGTACATGGGTTCACTGTTTTAGTGTATTCTACTAAATCCACGCTAATCGACGTCCCCTTAAAACTTCCGTTCACATTTCATATGCTATATTTAATTGCCTCGTAAGACCCTCATATCACCAATAAGCAGGTAAATTAATGAGGCATAAAATGATTAGAATCTGACTGAACACTGCATTGTCATTGTACTCAAGGTGTGTTGCAGCAACCAGGGGTCCTCGAACGGAAAAATAGCTTCCTTATCAGATCGATCAGTATCAGTAAACACAAGGAAATAGGACAAAAATGTTATCTACACCCTGGCTGGCATTTGAAATGCTCGGTATAAGCTTGTCCCTTGTCATTTAATTCAAAACAGTTTCCATACATTGGGAAAGAAGTCAATTTCACACTGCCACATAAAAAGGGCGAAAATATGTGCAATTACTACCGACCGGCCAATATCTTTTACGGTAGTGTCCAACCTGGCAAACGACCTCACTTTTGGACCGAATATCACAGAAATATACATTTATAACTAATAGGCTTATATGCTTAATTGACCCCTAGGCTTTGCAGAATCTGTTTATTATGAAGATGGAACCATATATTCAAAGTTCTTGAATAAGCACAAGCGCTTAAGGAATTGTTTTTTATGTGTGTTTGAATTTTTGGATATTAATATTCAAGATACAATGGTCAAATTTGCGCTGTTATAATCTCAATACATGTATCTACCAAATTGTATCATAGATCTTTCATGATCTATGACACAGACACAAATACATTACTACAGCTGTGTCTTAACAATGGGATACAAAAATTCAAAATGGCTGATTTTGTCAAAATTTATAAGTTTGGTAGGCTGTTCATTTTTAACTCACATTTTTTAAAGCTGTTGATTTCTTAGAAAATCCCGGATATCTTTTCCTCTAAAGAATTATTTTTTTAGACAAATATGCATTTTCACTGGACATTTTAGTTCAAATATTTATTGTCTGTAATCAAGATTTGAAGGTCAACATGGCCCATCGACTCCTATGTTGGCATTAAAGTATTTTCATAGTTTCTTCAGATTGTATTGGGACTAGAACTAACAAATTTGTATGAATGACAAACAATATACATGCATATCTCTACCAAAATCTCCTAAAATCTCAAAATGGACAAAATTATCCAAAAGCGGTTGGACATTGACTTAAATTCTGGAATTTGACTTGGCTTGTTTGATGACTAGAGACTTTTATCATGGCTAGTTCTTGTTTACTCGGATTTTCGATGCAGCCCCTCTTTAATTGTTGAAAACTGTTGCCCACTTCTCTTTTTCATGACACTGATTATTTCTACGTTGTCAATATGACATCTTATCCTCTTTACATTTTCAATGAATAATGTGTGGCCTGATGGCTGTTCAAATCTTGCCACTGTGTCTGGTGATGTTCATGTTGGTAGACCTGTCAAGATTTGGACGGTTTTAGACTTGGACTGATTGTAGACTGTAATATTGACACGCCTCAGTACTATAAAGTTGTGCTGGTAAAAATATGGAAAGGGTTGTATTTGAACGTGTTTATTTTATTTTTTTTTCGGGATAATAAGATTATCAAGCAAATTATCACCAAAGCCTTCAAACAGATAAGTATAATGAAGTCTCTACAGCACCATTTAGATCGAGAAACGCTGGAGATAATTTATTTCACTTTTATACGTCCCATTTAAGAAAACGGTAATGTCGTCTGGGGTGGCTTTGCACAAACCGATGGGCTGCAAGAACTGAACTTTATTAGCTCTATCATGTAAATACATAAGAATGACATTTTGCTAAAGAAAAATTAGATATGCATAAATACAGAAGACAAGTATTTTCACAAACACGATACAAGAGCAGATGCATCAGTACATGTACATTTAGTGTTACAACAGCACAATCACATGTGATACTTGAATGATAATACATGTGGAGAAAATATTGTTTATCATGAACAATGCTGCTCTATATCAGAAAGATCCCTTCTTTTTCTGTACATCTTTAAACATTTCTTTACTATTACAATTTTTGTCAATGTCGTCTAGCTTCATAATGGATAAAACAATTTCGGAATCACTTAAGTTGTCAAATGTCGGGAAAATATCGGTCAGAGCATTCTGTAAGTATTTTCTTCCAGTTTCATATGTTTTACAAGCTATTATAACATGTTATTTGTCTTCCAAAATCTTACAATTTTCCCACAAGTTTTCTTTTAAATTGTAAAATATTACAATTTTCGCACAATTGTTCTTTGAAAGGAATTTTATACGGCCTTTTGTGACTAACAATTTCAATTTTCATATTATGTGAACTTAATCTTCTTAGTCGTTTGGGTTTTTTTTGTTACGTATAAGATTGAATCACAAATAGATATTTCGGTAACTCGGAAGTTTCTTTGAATTTAGTAAATGTGCGTAGTTTTCTGTCGGAACCAGAATTACTTTTCCTAGGGTTTTTGCCATCGGATGAGTGTTCTTTATATATATATATATATATATATATATATATATATATATATATATATATATATATATATATATATATATATATATATATATATATATATATATATATATATATATATATATATATATATATATATACATATATATATATATATATATATATATTTATATATATATATATATATTTATATATATATATATTTTTTATTCTTATTCTTCTTGTATTTTTTTTTTATTTATTTATTTGTGTTGGGGGGGGGTTGGGGGGGTTGTTTGTTTGTTTGTTTGTTTGGGGGTTTTTTTTGGCTTTTTTTAAATTTTTTTGGCACAAGTCCGAGTGGGAAAGATGTCTGTGCGCAAACCGATATTTTCCCATATGTCCAATAGATAGACAAAATTTTCAAGGATGTAATCCATTAAAACTTTCCGGTATCAATATGTTCAACATTACAAAGGAAAGAATCATATAGTGAAATATTTGATTTCATGTGCACTATTCGTAGCCAAATCTAGCACATTTGTGTCACAATTTTTAATACATGAGGGAATTCTCCAACTTCACTTAGTACGGCTATATTGCTAGCTTTTTTATGTACTCCTAAAATAAAACGCAGAAAATTTAGCCGAACCTTTTTGAAAGAGAATTTTAAATAATTGTCAATTTGAGTACTGGTGATACATTTATCTGTCGGAATTTCGTGTGGCCTCCAGACTTCGCAAGCATACATAAGAGTTGGCGATATATGCTCATGAAATAAACTCAACAACAGGAAGACTAATTTGCGCACCATAGAATAGTTTTTTTTTTCAGTCGAGCAGTAGATTTCAAAGCTGTATCACTTAACATATTGGTTGCGTTTTTAAACGACCCATGTATCCCAATAACAATAATTTTGAACAATTCAATTGGTCGACTTCCGAAATAGAATTGTCGTTTTACAATTGTTCCGCATTTATTGAATATTAAAGTTTTCGTCCATTGGATATATGAAAAATCTCCAGAGAACCTACCATTGGCTACGG
>CAXHWN010002796.1:316600-381600 GCA_964020975.1 Hermodice carunculata | reverse complement strand
ATACTGTTTTTAAACTTTGTATTTGATTTAAAATCCATTATTAGGCCCACCTTATATTTTGTCGTTAAACAAATATGAAATATTGAATTCTGCTATCTTGCAGACGAACGCCGAAATGCAATATTTAGGGTTTTAGTTTCTATTCTTATCCTAAAGAGTAACAAGAGGGCTGTGTGAACAGGCCGTGCCTCAGCTGATCTTGACATTCATCACACTTGCAGCTCTATGAACTTGGGAAAAGATCAAGGACACCATGTTCTGAGTAAGTCTGTCCTTTATTGAACACTTACATGTGTAACATCAAAGTTCAAGTAGTTCTCAAGTTATAATAAAGAGTAAAATTCATATATGTTGTACTGTGACCGCACAAACAAGGTCAACGTCATTCATGTACTGTCTAAGCATGACCTTCATACAGAATAATTAACATCTGCAGCTAACTCAAAACAGATCTCAAGTTATCAAGTAAACAGTAAATTTCGTGTCAGTTGTCCTGTGAATTAGCATAAGAATGCCCATTGACTTACATAGTAAGCAATAGGAAAGCTGCATTGAACGTAGGGTAACCGAATTGAAAATCCTTAAAAATCAGGAATCCAAAGCAGTGCCACCTAGTAAACAACTGTTTGACCCTTTCACAACAACATATCCATCACATTTCAGCTTAATCTGAGGGACGGTTCTGAGAACAAGTGAACAATAGCAAAACCATACAAAAAAATTCATAAAAATTTGCAGCGCCACCTGGTGAACAAATAGGGAACTAGGTGTCCCCGGGAGTGTCCATGTACGATATCAAAGCAATTGGGTGAGCGGTTTCAGAGGAGAAGAATTTTGAAGGTTTGCCAAAAAAAAAAGAACCAAAACAAAACATAAAAAAATCCAAAAATCAACAGAGCGTGACCATTTGAACAAACTTGGTACAGATCCACCCAAGGCACATCCCCACCAAGTTTGAAGTAAATCTGGCCAATATCATTTAAGTTGTGACAAGTACAAGAAATCCCCATGTTAAACTTTCCTGTCAAAACTTTTGTACAGATTTTTGAAAAAAAAATCATGAAAAAATCCAAAATTCATTCGAACATGACCATTGGAACAAACCTGGTAGACACCCACCCAAGATACATCCCCACCAAGTTTGAAGTAAATCTGGATGACGGTTTTGGAGAAGAAGTCGAAAATGTAAATTAGCATTAGAATGCCCATTGACTTACATGGTAATCAATAGGAAAGGTGCATTTACCGCAAAGGAGCCCAATTGAAAAAAATCATTAAAAATCAGGAATCCGCAGCATTCCCACATAGTGAACAACTTTGTTTGGCCCTTCCATAAGGAACATATCCACCACGTGTAAGCTTTATCTGAGTAACGTTTCTGGAGAAGAAGTAGAAAATAGCTATAACACACAAAAATTCATAAAAAATTAGAAAAAACTGCAGCGCCACCTCGTGAACAAATAAACAACAAGGAGTCCCTAGGTGTCTTCCTGTGTGATATCAAAGTAATTGGGTGAGCGGTCTCGGAGAAGAAGATTTTTTTAAGATTTGTCAAAAAAAAAATCATTAAAAATCCAAAAATCACTGGAGCATGAACATTTGAGCAAAACTGGTAGAAACCCACCCAAGGTACATTGCCAACAAGTTTGAAGTTAATCTGGATGACTGTTTTGGAGAAGAAGTCGGAAATGTGAATTAGCATTAGAATGCCCATTGACTTCCATAGTAATCAATAGGAAAACTGCATTGACCGATAAGTACCCGAATTGAAAAAATCGTTAAAAATCAGGAATCTGCAGCATTCCTACATAGTGTACAATTTTATTGGACCCTTCTACAAGGAACATATCCACCATGTTTCAGCTTAACCTGAGTGACGGTTCTGGAGAAGAAGTCGAAAATAGCTATAACACACAAAAATTCATAAAAAATTAGGAAAAAATTGCAGCGCCACATGGTGAACAAATTTAGAACTAGGAGTCCCAGGTAGTGTTCCTGTATGATATCAAAGCAATTGGGTGAGCGGTTTCGGGGAAGATTTTTTAAGATGTGCCCCAAAAAGAACAAAAAAATTCATTAAAAATCCAAAAATCACTGGACCGTGACCATTTGAACAAACTTGGTAGAGACCTACCCAAGGCACATATCCACCAAGTTTAAAGTGGATCTGGTCGACAGTTTTTGAGAAGAAGTCGAAAATGTGAATTGTGGACAGACGGACGACAGACGACGGACGACGACCGGACGACGGACCGACGGCGGATGACGGACCCTCACAAAACCTCAGCTGACTGACAAGTCAGCTGAGGTAAAAATGTATGGCAGTAAGGACACTCGTTTGTCCATCCAGTAGGCGACTGTAAAAAGCGTGCTCATCAAATTGCGGGTTTGGTATACGTTGTAAATGTAACATGTAGAAATGAAAGCATATATTCTACTTAATGAGACAAACACTCTCTACAATCAAATATACGATCCATCTTGACCTTGGAGCAGGCTTCTTTGGTATAATGTGACATCTAGATTCAACAATTGTAGCTGTGTGCTTTTTGAGTAATCTAAATCAAAATTCACTACCTGTGCGCGTTCTCAATATGCATGATTAATCCTTTATGTGGTATAGGACGACTATATAAAACCTATTGACCGAAGTTTTGAGAAGGACTCGCACGCTGCTAAGTGGTTGTTAAATTCCCATCAATTTTCCGTGATGCTCTCGTTTCGACCCTTACTATTTTAAAGAATGTCAACAGACTAAGTGCAGCAATTCTGTTGGCCTGGGAATGCTATTCGGATAGATCTCATCTGCAGTTCTTGAAAATGGTTTTCATTATCGGAAAAATTAGGTAAAAATATAGAAGCCGATGACATGTGACATTTTGACGCTTTCATCCATCTTGTGAAACAGATTTTGAAAATCAGTTTAGCGGTTGGGGAACGATAAGTTGTTGTTATTATGCAGGGACACAAGAGAAATCTCGAAATATATCAATACGGGAATACAACATCAGTGATTGTTGACTGGCTGTGTTATCGACCCAAGGGGCTTCACAAAACCAATTGGCCAAATTTACGTACGTGGGCACAGCGCGACCAGACCACCTGTTCTCTCAAATCTTCAGTATTTGTCCCGTTTTCTACACACGGGCATTGCTTCGCGAGACCCAGATGAACCATTAAGAAAATAAAATGTAATGATAAGGGTAATGAGTCTAATTTTCTTAGCACCCTGAGGTCAGGACCGGACACGATGGAGTTACAACGACCGAAGATGCGGAGACTGAAGCATGAATCTAGAAAAATGCCCATTACGGTGGACTGTCCACGAGTTACAAATACTTGTCATAGCCCTAACTGTGCAGATGAATACATCTGGTGATGACAATGTAAGGAGGATGCCCTTGCCAGATGTTCATTTTGTTAGAGATATAAACATGGTCTATTGCTCAACACATTTACTTGCGAACAAGGATGCCAACGTAGGCAAAGAATCACCACGGGTCTTCACACAGTTATTGATTGATTTTTATGTCAAAGCACTTAGCAGCGAGTTTTCCAAGTCAGTTACAACAAACTTTTAGACCCATATGTATTTTCTTAATGAAATCATACAACGGTCGTGTCGCTTCCAGACGTAGAAGAGAATGTGATGTCAGTATGTTCATCCTCATGTTGTATTATAGAATACAACATTGTCATTCTCTGGCACTGTTCCTTGAAAAGCTATGTGTACACAACTCCTGTTGTTTGGCATTAAACCGAAAATGGCGGCATTGTTTACCGCCATTGATCACAATGTTGTTTGGAACTGCCATCTGTGCCACAGACCTTTCAGATCACCCCCAAGGAATGCAAACTAGAGCCTTGCACAATCACATCGCAACACACATATGGCCTTTTCTGAGGACATGCAAGGGCTGTACCAGAATTTCTGGCAATTATCTTGCATTTGGTAACATTTTCACAAATGAGGTCAAGTGTTAAAGCGAATTCACTAATGCCAACAACAAAACTCAACTTTAAATTTGCGTGACAGATCTTCCGCTAGATTACTTCTGTTGCAGTGCTGTAAAGCCATTTTACCTTTCGTCTCTGAATTCACTGATGTCCCCCATTTGTAAGTACATCTTGATTCTTGCGCTTGTTTATTTGATTTGGGAAACGCGGTTGACCCTTTTTGAACTGATCTTGTATATCAATAGGATGAAGCATTGGTGTATAGCATTTATTTCTGGAATTTAACCCGTATATGGACCGAATAGTTTTTACATGTATCATGCGAAAATACCTTAAAGACATTGTCTTATCCTCACAGCCAGCATGAAAATTTGATTGAAAAGAATACGCTTTATTTACATGAAGAAAGTCATGTTACAGTGGCTGGCTTTCCTTTTTCTCAAGCAGTATCACAGCATTTTACCCTTGCGGTGGGACGAAGCCGAATGAATAAAGATTTTGGCAACGTTTGGATTTGAATTATATCCTACAGAACGTTCATCGCACAGGTTTCGTTTCGTACAAATATACGTAAACATAGGCAGATATAGTGCAAAGTGAAAAAATCAACTTCCTTCCAGTACTTTATATGGTGCAAAGTGAAACATCAACTATCTTCCAGTACTTTATACAGTACAAAATGAAACACCAACTTTCTTCCAGTACCTTACATAGTACAAAGTGAAACATCAACTTCCTTCCAGTACTTGATATAGTGGAAAGTGAAACATCAACTTCCTTCAAGTACGTGCAGTCTGGCCAATTACGTAAAACGCAAACTTAAAGGATATAGAATTTCATATTCAGGAGTATTGTAGGCAAATTTATGTTGGGGTTTATAAGAGCAAAATATCACTAAGTCAAGCTTTTGTCTATCATTATATATTTACAAATTTATCTTCCATGTAATACTGGGTGTCAAGTTGCATGGCAAGGGTATAAAATAGATTTATATCACAGTTATAATTATTGTAATAATGAAAATCATGACTTCCAGCTTTCAGGTCAAAAAGATGCATTGTAATAATAACAAGGGTACGGAATTTGGCGACAGAATCAAATGACTCTGAAAGTATACAGGGATAATTCGGGCTCATTATCCAAATGTTTTATAGGTTAGAAACATGTAACTGTTTGCTTGCTTGCTTGCTATGATAACCGTAACTATTTGAAATGCATGAAACTGAGGTTTTGTTTTGTCTTAAATAACTTTGCAGGTGGAAAAAAATTGTAGCTTACACTTTCATAGGAGACAAAAGTCAAATGGGTACAAATAATATTTTACGGTTGGTCTTTTTCCTCGGACCTCGGTTTTAGTTTGATACACCGATGAATGATTCTGCACACAATCAACACGGCCTGGTGCAACTGTAAATTCTGTTGAAAAAAAATCACTCATAGACGTCACGTTCCAACACGACAGCAATAAGGTGTGGAGTCCAAAGCTTTCATTAAATATTTTGTGATTTTGTTTAATTGTTTTGTACGTCGATGACGTCTCACCCTTATAAACATTTTCCAGTCTAACATGAGGGAGCACACCTGTCTCTAAGCATCAACAGACAGATACAGCATAGCTGCCGAGTACAATCTGTCACACAAACATGAGGCAGGCCTATCAGGTGAGTTTATTATACACCTTGATTTAATCTGTGAAAAAAAATGTTTAAGTGACAGGACGTTTGCCAGTAATTCCAATACGGCCCTCGTAATGGCCACAGGTAAATCGTGTTAACATGATATGTGACAGCCTTATCTGCTCTGACACATCAGTTAGAATTTACCTTGTTCTAATTTGCCTTAAGAGTTCCCAGAAAATGTCATGAGGACAACTATCTACCCGTCAAAGCTGTTTCATGTACTGCCCCCCCCCCCCACACACACGCACCACCCCCCCCCCAAAAAAGTCTGCAATAACATGTTTTGACGTATAATACACTAAGATTTTTTCTCTGCCATTTTTATCTGACTGTTTTGTTTACTTGGCTGGATTTTGTTTCCCTTTGCATACAGACTTGTACCCGATATTCTATGCTAAACTGGTCATCGTAAGGTTATGGGATTGTCAGAAAATGCATTCTGTTCAGCGGGCTTTTTAATGCCACTTTACGTTGTAAACTATGCAAAATTTGACATCATACTTTACACCTATATAAATGGCTTTGGTTTGTTAATCATTGTTTGAAAGAATATTCTCCGAAGTTCCCTTAAAGCAGCTTTTTTAACTAACATTTGTGGGGTCAAAATACACAGATGCTGCTGCAAGTAATAGCTGTTTACGTCCATGTGGGGCAACAGTGCTATATAAAATGAGGTCACAAATGGGCTGTGGTCGAAAATGGGGCAAAGGTTAGACCTACCTGGAAGTGATAATTACGCCGATGTTTTAGAAGATATGAAAAAACCTTTATGCAATTAAAACATCTGCACGCACGTTTTCTGACCTAGGAAACTATCCCGGATGTGGCCTGGATTTTTGTGGTACACTTTACGACTCTCATGTGTACAAATTTAATGTCTGTCTATGTTTTCCATCTAATACCCTAAAAAAAATTTCTGAAAAAAAATACAACGACAACTATTATTCTGGCACTGATACCTGATTATGAAATTTTAGTATCGCTATTGATGTGATTGAACTTTAAAGTTTGTATAATATTTAAAATAGCACTTAAATAAAAAAAAGTAATAGTATCTAATGAAAGAACATGCGATCCTCTCCAAACCGTAATTTTAAATTTTTGAAAACGTGCTTGGTACTAGTTGTATGGCTGTTTATTTTTTGTAAGTTACATTTAAACATCCTGTAAATTTTGACCTAAAATCCGTATAGAAAATCTAAAATATGGTTTGCTGCAGAAGTGTACTGTTTCATTTCCTATAAGAAAATAATATTTAACTTTTTTGGTGTTTGCTCTATTTGTTTGTTTGTTTGTCTTGTTTTTTTTGGGGGGGGTGTTTTGTTTTCTTTTGTTTTTCTGCAAAATTTTAGTTGTTTTAATTAAGCAATCAAAATTAATTTTATTAATACCCGCAGAGATATCATTCATTTTAATAGCTTGATCCAAATGTATACTTTAAGAAAATATATAGTTTATACGATATCAAATAAAACGCTTGGTCTATATAAGGACGTGTTTCGAGCAAATTCTTGTTTTCAGTATAAAGTGCTGTAAAAGCGACAAGGTTTTGACATGCGTCAATCATTACAAATATTGGTCGGTCCCACCAGAGAATTACCATGAAAATGCATCTTGCAAAGGTTAAAATCAGCAAAAAATTGTGCATAAACGTGGATTAACACTTTTATTTTAAATGGGCTATGTTGTTTCTGTTATCCTATCAAGACGTGACACCATTGCCACGTGTCCCACGCAGATACTCTCTGCAATCGTATTACCGTATCAAAAATCTCAATAACCTTCCTCCTCATCACTACGACTGGCTAACGATGGTTTGTGATCAGTACTCCTTAAAACTATGGGCAGAACGAGTGCGGTGGAACCGTTTTATGCAGTGCTCGCCTTTCTCTTCAAAAACAGCTTCCATAACTAAAAAATACCCCTACATTATCCTTAATAGATATTTATGAAGGTCATTGATTGGCAAAACTGGTCAGGTTAATTTAATTTCAATATAAACAGAGTAACCATAATAAGAAAGTGTTAGCTTACTTATACTTGATATTATGTGGCTTACTTCCACCATTTACAACGGAAAATGTTTAGAATCAAATAAATATTTTGATAAACACTACGATACAATTTTCATTAAATATGCTCAAGCACACACGTTCATACACACTCACACAGAATACGAGTTACAACAGGCAGTCACAAATTATATATAAATAAATTTGAGAAAGAATGAATGACTCAATCGTAGATGGACGGACAGGTAGATAAGTAGCGATAGATAGATAGATAGATAGATAGATAGATAGATAGATAGATAGATAGATAGATAGATAAATAGATAGAGAAGACGAGTGCCACACAGACACATATAAAACCATGCATATGTGTATATAAACATACATATATACATATATATACACATACATATATTCGACACTTGTTTTTACAAATTCCAGTATAAGTAGCATGTCAATCTTGCCAATGTTCATACGGGGCTACCTCAGATATAAAGCAGTATTTTTAAAGTAAACGTTTGTGCTATGGTACCTGAGAGGGTATGTATAAAGTGATTTCTTTACCACTCATTTGGAGTCGAGAAGAGTAAAGAAATGCATGTCTGAATAGCTAGCAACCTGTACATTGACCATTCTAAGAGGCAATTTGCGGATTAAAAACGTCTATAAAGCGCGTGGGTGGCTGGAACGCCCTCGCGATCAATTATTTGCAGTGCTTGCACACCCCACTTGCAGAGTATTTTGGATTCTTTATGCAGGACTACCTATGCTCTCCTGGTCGTGTTTAGTGCGCTACAGAGAGTAAGCAAACGTGCCAAGGTTAAGAATCATTACACGGCTAATCCCATCTAACAATGCACGGCTAAGGATACAAAATTCCTAAGGTAATCGTAAGGTTGTTCAAAGTATATTTTTTTCACACGCAGGTAAATAACGATCACAACAGTACATTTAAAATGAAGAAAAGTTTTAGATTTTTCATTAATTTTCAAATCAATTCCGTCTCTAACATTCTCCGGTACATCAATACCTTTCCGAAACAGATCAAAGGGAAGTGGTCATATATTAAGGTGTCTTGAGAAATGAAAGATACATTTTCATTGGCGAGATGTCTTACAACAGCAATGGGATATCAAACATTTATGGTTTCCATAATCTGTCCTTGAAAATAATCAGATTTTTATCCTATTATTTGTAATGTACATTCACCATCGTCAAGATGACGGGAAGCCCTTTAAGTCCTAGCGGCTGCACATGTTAACTTTACTTGGGATACAGACGCATCAGTACTGTCATTTAATAAAATATAATATTGTCCTTTGCATTTTTCATCTCACAGCACGCTTGCGTTTGTCTAGTCACAGCCGCTAGTCCCTGAACAATAAATGAATAAAAAAAAACAACCAAAATATAAGCTGTCAATATCAATTACAAAACATTGCACACAAGTATTTACAGAGTTGCTATATGTTTGGTGACCTCAAAACGGAGGGGTCTCAAGTCAGCTATGTTTTTTTTTTCACACGTAAACAGCGCGCTTCGCGTGTTGCATGCTATGAGATGTTGCGTTTTATCGTAACAAAGGTAAATCTCTTATGCTAGCCCGTGTCCCTTACTCATAAATTTCAATCGGTTATCGATCATCTGGGGGCTTCAAATTGGAAACACATTGTCTGGAATATGCACGTTTTGCAGTCAAAACCCAGTGGTAGGACAATGACTGTGTACAGGCAAACTAGCATTGGATTATCTGCTTTACCTCAATGGCAGGCAGCTTAATCATATCAGGAAAACCGACAGCTGCCAGCACTTTGATGATCTTAAAGGCAACCTTAGATCGAATAGCTATTCATGTTCATGTGTGCTCTGCGTCTGCGTGATAAAATATACTGGCACTGAAGTGGCTCTAACAAAAGCAAAAACTTGTATTTGTGCCGCCAGTGCACATTACACAGACCTTTGCCCCTTGGGCAAGCTAGATAATGGCGCTGATGAGAAAAGGCTCTCATCTGCCTTAACACAAAACTATCGTATACATCTCCTTGCTTAAATCATAATCTTCGTGCCCCAAGCTCACCTCTTAGGTCCTGTGAGAACAGTGATGCGTAGTTTTACATACTACTCTATCGCCATGCTACGCTTCCAGCTGTCCAGATGGAGCTCTGACTCGGAGATCAAACAGCACTATTCTCTTTAGCTGCTAAGGTTTACGTCTGAGATTCTTCATTTCCTTTGGCATTACCATAGAACGTTTCTTATCTCATGGAAACCACAGTCGTAGATAAAAAAAAAAAGAACCATGGTAAGGGAAAACACAGTGCTTAATACATTTCTTCATACGGTCCGACAGGTCTCCCTCTATACACAATTACAGATGTTGAATGTGAAATTTTGCAAGCCAATTGTCTCCTAGCTATCTCTGCCTTGCCTGTAAGGAGCTCGTGATAATGTTTGCATGTTTTTCTTTGTGTTTCGGTTTGAGCGCCTATAACCAGGGACGTATCTAGACTTTCTAGAAATTCTGAACCAAATTGACTAATATAAGCAAACGGTATATTCAACAAAGCTGTGTTGGAGATGAGACAAAAACCCTTGCCATGTACGTAAAAGCTTGCCGATACAATACTGACGTGAGGGGCTTTAATTTTGTGAGAAACATTTAGTCCTTTTTAGGAAGACCGCTCCTGGCTCAAGGACCGGTCAAAATGTGGTTATACAAAATGGACGCCGCTGTGGCGGATACTGACTTGTCTCGCCATCCCGCATGATATGCCAAGGCTTATTTCTTCCCTGTGGACGGAATCCTTCCACAATTAATCTTAGCATTCTGTTTGAAGAAATCTGATTCTTAACAAAGAAGGCCCATCATCTTTCACACACCGCTTTGTAACTACTCAATCCAGTTTGTGTGAAACATAGTTTCCCGTTCAGATGAGCTCCAGGGTACACCAGATGAAGTACCTCGTCATACCTGATGTAGCAAATGGTAGTGCCCTATTTTCGTTAATGTAACAAATTGAAAAACCCAAGAGTCACGACTCCGGATTCCATTCTACATACATATTCAGGTATCGGGTTTAAGTGGTGCCAAATTTGTTTTTGTTGTCCTTAATCGGTGGGACAGAATAAGTTGAGTTGACATCTTATAACTGTTAAAATGACCCTGTTGAAATAATCAAAAGTAAACCCGTAAAAATGTCACATATAGCCCTTATCTGTTACTTCATTGACCAGTTGTTTTAATCAGAATAAGCCCAAGTGACAGTTCCTTCCATTTTTGCGGAGGACATTCACATTCAGGTTCGCTGTATATGTTTAACGACAACTTGGAAGTTTTGACCGCAAAATTTATGATTTGGCAACATTGCGGAAGGTTGGACATTTCTTGCGCAAATTACAGGAAATTTATAAATTGTCATCATAATGGCATGCAGAGTACAAACTTCTCCTTTTTATGTGGAGTTAGAGTGGGTGTGCTGACAGCGTGAACTTCACTATTCGCTTAACTCCGGATTGCCCATTGATTTGCGAAAATAATTGGGATGGTGAATTCCATGCTTCGCTGTCAGCACATAACACCGTCCCCGCCAATTCGTTGGGCGGCATTGCCGCGAGGGATTCATCAACTCAAAATTGACAAATTTCAGCCATGGACTTCAATAATTTACATTGAAATGAACTAAATATTTATAACAATAAAAGTTGCATTAGGCAAATGACATGTTTAGCAGATGGCTGATTGGCGATAAACAGGGGTGTCCTCTATGTCATCATATGTTGTTGGCAGAAAAAAGTGTTGTCAGGAAAAATTGTTTTGAAGAAAAAGAGCTCTACAAAAGGTACTCAGTGTTTTTATGGTTATAGTGATATATAGTGATTGTCGACGCTGTATTTAGCCCCTGTATCTTGCAATACTCATTGGAATTCCTTAAAAATCTTTTATACAATCTGCTGCAAATTCAATGTTTGATCTCTGCTACATGAATGCCAACAATTATTGTGATACTTTTTGTAATATATTCCGGCTTTCATCCTATTGATAGAGGGTATGAAACATTCTAGAGGAGCTGGTCAAATAAAGAGACGTTCTATTTGTATCAACATCAAAGGCTTTACCTTCCAGTTTTAATATTCATGGTTAGTTTTATCTGGTCCACCATCAAATATTCAGACATGCTGCCCCCAGTTAATATCCTGAGTCCCTGGAACCAACGAGTCTTAAAGTCTTAAATTTTATACTCATCTGCCATAAGAAACTAATATCTCTTTATTAATTTCCAATGAAATACAGATTATCTCAAGGCATATTGACAAAGCCTTCAGTATACATTAATTTAATACAAAAACAAATATCTGCCGCTCCATGCAATTAAATCAACACTGACACACAGTTCACAAGATTGTCACTCAAGAATGCTTAGCTGCAGATTGTCACTCAAGAATGCTTAGCTGCAGCTTGAACGTGCAGCCTTTAGGGTTTGGGAGACAGTTGGCTGTGTAATATTTACATCGGTTCTTGTCTAGCTTTTCATTTTGACACAAGAGTCTATCGTTGACTTACTTGACTTAATTTAATGTTCAATTTAGACAGACCAACCAACGGATCAACTGACCGATCAGCCAATAAATAGTTGTATGGATACATGCATACATACATATATCCATAACATTGTTATCATTCTCCACATTCTGACCATTGCGATATTATTCTTAGCAGGTGAATCCACGGTAACCTTCCTGTGCTGCAAAAATCTTTGAAACAGGGCCGTATATTGCAACATCAGTTAAATTACAGTTGTAAGATTGCATTTTGAAAATTCGACATTAGTAATAAATCAATATATGACTTATTGAGATTTGCTTGAACTGGTGTTATAGCATTTGAGCTACTGAGATTGGCACAGTTTCAAAAAGACCTGTTTAATCTTAAAGAATTGTGTATAAGAAAGATGTATATGGTGATCTGTGGCCTAAATAAAGGTCAAACCAGACTAAGCAAGCTGTGATAAGCTGCTGATGTCGGCCATCTTTGTACTTTATAATAGGGTTCCTCTCTATTGTATATGTATTCAAAGGCAAGCAAACGGATGTTTAGGACACATTTTATACAGTTATGCTGTAACGATATGGTTTACTCTCAGTATAGAAAACAACACTTCGTTGTAATGGCATAAATATCCGTGATCTTGATCGTAATTGTTCTGTAACAGTAGAAGAAATTAGAATTCCTGTGACATCTTTCGGAGGAAATTATTTTCAGAACTTTCTATGTCCCATATCCTAAAGCCAACGATGGTCAATGTGTCCTACGCTGAGAAATATAAATGGAGCCAATCAAAAGCAATGTAGCTGGCTATCTCAAAGCAAAGTTTACCGGAAATTAGCATATTGTTTTCTAACATAAACAGTTGTCTCGTTCGTGTAATCCCATTGGCTTCGATAAAATAAGACCTCGTCAGGTTTCCCAAGATGTACAAAGTGCTGATATGGCTAGGGTTACAATGTTTTTGGAAAGCAATTTCATAACCGAAACAAAGTACGTTGGTACCTGACTGAAACGGCTCATGGCACGATCTGCATTGTTGAATCATGTAAGACTACTATTTTATGATGTAATTGCAGGTACAGAGGTGCATGCTCTATCACCCTGCCCTACGTATGACAAGATCTCAGCGTTGCCTGTTATCATAGTGACCACTTACAGTTGTTCAAAGTGCACAGAAAACTAATCTGTGGAATTTGAATCTCATTCTCCAATTCTTTCAGTGTGAGTAAAATGAATGAAAAACTTTGGGTTTTTTTATACCCTAGGCGTTTGATTCCCCAGATTTCTGCAGTGTATAAATCATCTATGGCGATATTCACAACGACATTTTACATGATCCCGGATTTAATATTAAGATTAAGCTTCTTAATATCAGATTATTCATTTCTTCAGATAATGGAAATTTCACAAAACCGTGGTTGTCTAATGCCTGTTTAATGCCTGTTGCGGGAAATTCAGGACACCATTTGTCAACAGTGCTTATTTCACCAGTCTGCCTAAGCCAGTATTAAATCATTGAAGTTGGATTAAATCCATGTGAATATGGTCATGGTTGAATGATGAAATATTAATCTCGATAACAAAGAAAAAAGGAAGCAGACGGTTATTAAGACGCAGGACATACAGTGGTAATTTTAGCGGGAAAAGGAATATACATGCCCTCATATTGGTGGTTACAATTAATGGCATATATCTCGTCAAAGTTTACGCAAGAAATCGTATCGTATAAATAAATGTAACAACATTTCTGTAAAAAAGGAATTCAGTCGCGTTCTTGTTTACAGTAAGAAAAAATGTAAATAAATGATGTTTAAAGACAATGATCTTCAACTCCAGGGGGAATTTTTTCGTTTGAAAATCCATAATTATGTGTTTGAAGCACATGTAAACCATATGGATCAGTTATGAATAGAATTTTCTCCTAAGCCTCATTGAAAAAAGAATTCCCTTCGCTAACATAACTGCCATTTTCAAATTCAAGATTGTTTGCATGTAGCATATCCATGCATTTCACAAAGAAATTCCTCAATGAAACCTATTATTGTCACCCCCGATGCGTTTATGTTATTAAAGTATTTTTTGTGATCTTTTGTGTGAATCAGAGGAATGATTATCCTTTAGGATGGAAACGACAACATAAAAGCACAAAAACGTATTTATCTAAAAAAGGAACCTCGTGATTTGGGAGTAGATAGGCGTAATGGATGTTCGGTGCTTACGTCTAGCGACACGTTAGCGCTCACTAAGTGTGCACAGAGGAGACAAGCCATTCATGAAGAGAATATTATCCCATTTCGCAACGGTCAATATTTACGGTAAGATTTCGTTTATTTTTTGCAATTATTTCCGTGACAAAGTGTCATAATCGTCCAAGGACCCAATCAAATTGAAGAACGCCTGTTGTTGCGGTTATGAACTCCATAGAACAGCCAACCAAATACAATTCAATGCAGATGAAACTAATATTAATTTAAATTTCCCGCCTTTAGAAGTACTGCGGAGGTAAGTTGTGATCATGTGGTTATTTCGAGATCATGTAGGATTTTGACGGGTTGTGCATGTCTAACACATGTGATCTAGGATCAAGGCAATCGTCTTAAATACAAGAATTAAGTTGTGAAGTCCAACAGCAATGGGAATTGTATTGTCCATTAATTTACAAAACTCAAGAGTCCCATGTGCAAATCCGTGGGTTTCATTACAAAATTTATGTTTTGTGCACGAAACCCAGTGTCGTATCAGCACGCACAGGCTTTAGTGGACCCTTACCGAAAAGGACCCCTTATGTCCAATCTCAATTTATTTTATAGAAGACCATCATCATGTGCGATATCAAAGTCCCACTCAAATAGTTAGTATATCACCAGATCATTAAATTTACAATTACGATTACCCTGTTACCTTAGGAATCAATCAATCTAGTCTCAACATGGCCCTTACCTGGACCAACATCAAGCCAGATACCAATGTTCTAGCCCATGTAGCCAAAGAATTTATACTGTGACCATGAGAAGCATACCAAAGACATTCAAATGTAGATCCGACCTGGGAATATAGCTACAGCTTCAAGAAGACAAGCGCAAAAGACGACCCTCATGTTTGATCTCGACTTCACGTGGGCCTGAGGTGGGATAATAGTGATCCAGACTTAATTTGGCATGCACAACTGGCCATGTGCATTGTTCAAACAGTTTACAAAACTTAATCATGGGGCACACAACCGCAGGTTGCGTTGCTGAAGTTCAGATTCAGTGGAGATTACGTTCTCATTGCGTAAGCGTTTATCGACAACAGTTTCTGATTTACATTACAACTCATTGCCTGCTAGTATTCTGTTTTGTTTGTTAGTTTGGTTGGTTGGTTTTATTTATTTTTTTTTTTGGGGGGGGGGGCTGTTTTTTTGAGGGGGGGGTATTGTTTGTTTGTTTGTTTTCAGGGGGTTCAACTCTCCAGTGCATACTGTCCTTCCATCCGTGTGGTCAATGTTTGTTTATAAGAATAAAAAAAATTTGGAAATTGATCTTACTAAAATTTGGGACCCAAATAATTTAGAAAGTTTAAAAGTGCAGATGAACCGATGAAATTTTGACATGTCTCTGATTACCTATCAGCAAAGTGGTCAAATTGCGCATGGCCCTCAAACGTGTCACTGCATGGTGATATGCTAACCCTGCATCTGGAAGAGCGTAAAACAAAACGGAAATATATATAACACCCAATGATGTCACACATGGCCTATAATATGCGCCAATGTGATACACGTTGCTCTGACAACGTCATAAAGTCTCCATTGGAGCTGGTCGCGCCATCGGGGGGGGGGGGGGGCAATGTCTAGTGCCCCCCCCCCTCATTGTATGTGATAGAACATGACCCCCATCCACAAATCTCAAACCCAACAATGACAGTAAAGAGACTCCAGAGCCACCAAAGCATCAACATCCACCCTCCAATACCAACGTGAAGAAACAAATTTCACTCCCGACCCGAGACAGGCAGTAACCCAAAAACGGCAACCGGTGGTCCCAAACAGCCCTCCCCCACCCCCAACTTTGACACATTCCCCACTAACTACAGACTATAGTGTTTCCAAGATGTATGGGCCTAACCACCCAAAACCCAAAGCCCAGCACTTCTGCCAAAATAAAAAGAGACCTGTTAGGCCCATCACTCCCTGTTTCTACCGATTAGTCAGTCCGCTGAATCCACAGCAAAAGAAGAAAGTAGGCCTATATCGTTTTTATGATATTTATGAATCTGGAACATTATAAACACACTTTACCTCCACTATAACTACGAGTCGGAGAACACAGCCCACAGTACAGGATAGCCAATGAGGTATTTATCAAATAGTTCAGAAAAACATGACCCATATCCACAAATCTCAAACCCAACGATGACAGCAAAGTGACTGCAGAGCCACCAAAGCATCAACATCCACCATGCACGTGACAAAAACATTTTCCGCAAGGTCACCAATCAGAGGTCATATTGCTTGTATGAAAGTCGGACGTCTTTTTTACGGTCGAGTTCTCCCGACCCTCAGTTAGTTTAAGTGGCTACAGGGTTCTAAGGCTAAAGGTGCCTATTTCTGATATGCTGTAAAAGTATAGTTTAGGTTCCAGCGCTATCAGTTCCTTGTACGGGAACCATATTATACTACATCTGAGAACTTGGTACATTATATAGTTTCCTCGTGAATAAACTTCCTGATAAAACATCTGATATGGTGTAAAAGTTTAGCCTGGGCTTCTGCACTATAAGATCCTCGGTGGGAACCACATTATTCTGCACATGAACTTTGTAAGGCACCCGATACCACACCGCCTATACCCCCTGAATTGTGGGGTACTCTAAACAGGATCTGGTCAGACAGCAAGCGAGAAGAGAGGTGTTGCTACAGGGACATCAGAGTGGAATGCTCGCTTGGAGAAACAGGCATTATATACGGCCCCTTCACAGGCCAGCTATATTTAGAAACCCAGCCTATGCAGCCATTTTGCCATTGCATCAGGACCTACTATATCTGCAAACTCCTTCGATAACGTCATAACTGCAAATGTCCATCTCCTACTGCCTTAGCAGTTGTAAGAAAATATGTAACCCTTTTAGTTAAAGCACAGCTTTACTTCTTCAAACCAATGTTTCCTGAGATAAAAACTTCAGAAGCTCATGCTTTTAGGGTGTTTTCCCCAGACATCACTTAGTGCTAAAAATGGGCCAGCATGCTTTGATGCCGCTGGTTGTAAAAGGAACAAAAACTGAACCTACACAACACAATTGTGCTTGAAATAGACAGAAAACATGTATGTGGAACAGGCTCACATCCTTTGCATGTTTCAAATGACCAAAAGACAAAGCAGGTTGTGATAATGCATGCACAAGACGTGGGTCCAGGACTGCCCCATATGTCCTCGAAAATGACACCACTTGTCCTTGAGCCAAGCTGAAAAAAACCACAGCTGTATATGCCTAGGTATACTGACTCTAGATAGGCAGAATATAGAGCCTCCACTTACAAATACATAGTGACAAACAATCAAAAGAAAAATGCAGTTGAATTGAAGAGTATGTAGATGGGTAGTGCTCATATTTTGAATCCAAATCAAGAGCTATTTCTACATTAATGTTGCACAATAGGGCTATTAATTATATATAAAATTATACTCGCAGTAAATGTTACTTCTTTTCATTAAAAAAAGTATGCACTATAAATGTAATACATTTCTTAACAGGAATAACTTACATTATCATGATAATATGATTGCCAGTGGATATATATATATACTTATTACCATTTGTTCTTAATTATTGAATAAAATTAGATTCATATATAATATATTGTGTTCATTCTCTTCTCTCCCTCCTTATGCAGTACCATCTGCAACATGAATCTACCCTAGAAATTGATAACCAATTTTACATTTTATAGGATTTTCTATTCATTATCCCTTTCCGAACTTCCACGACCGTTTCTTTATAGAACCAAGATTCGTTTTAATTTGTGTCTGCATGTCGCTCCATACCCCAGTGTATCATCAACAGGAAAGGCTGCTCCTGCTGATGTTTTTCCCCGCCACATCTTGCGGGAGACAATGCCCCCACCACACGGGGTCAAATTAATATTCCTATATGGAGCATTTCAACATTTGTGTTCAATTGAATAAAATTTGCGACAACATTGCAACTGTTTGTTTTTACAGTGCGCCAACAAAATACAGCGTCCCTATTTTCTAAAAGTGTTTTACGACAAAGCGCAATAGCTTGATTGTTAAGAAAAAAGCTGGAAATATAAAATTGAAAATATTTTGATCTGCTTCTTCTTATGCAATTTGTATGACAATTTGGACAGACAGCTGTGTGCACATGCGCCCTACATTAGAATGGTAATATGGTAGCAGCAGAGTTTGAACGCATTTACAACGCGAAGGATTGCTGCTCAAGGTTGTGCGGGATGATGGGGTGTCTGATAAGGGCACGGTTCTTTGATATGTGACATTGGTGATACCTCTTACTTAAAAGACCTGATGCCCCCCCCCCTAAAAAACAAACAAACAAACAAACAAACAAACAAACAAACAACCAAAGAAAAAAGTTCCATTTTCTGCAAAATGTCTGCAACTTGGCGACTTGGTTCGCGGAAACTTTGACGCCGGTGAGCTAGGCACAGTTTTCCAGTCGCACTCTAATATGTTTTCATATATTGCAACCTCACTTCAAGATTAGTTGGATAGGCTATACCTTGAGTCACGACTTTAATACAGACAGGAAAAACACAGGTCTGTTCGCTCGTACACAATCGTGTTTTTCAGTCACTGTAGCCTACATGTCTTGTCCTTCACACAGTTTGAAGCATCGGCGCTTGCCACGCTACCTGGCTCGAGGTCGTATCAAACACGTCAGGCACCAATATGCAAGATAGGAGACACAAAATATAAACAAAATTTTCTGTCAGGGCACCCCTAAGAGGTCACGCTGCATGCGCGGAAGTAAAAAAAAAAATGTGTTCACTTTTTTTAACATTAGGGTCGATACACCTTTCTTCTGTCGACCTGTCTCATTTTTACAAGCACATATGATACTAGGGTAAGTACAGAGACACACAATTAAGATTACCTCCTGTTCACTTCGTGTACACGTTTCTTGGAGAGCATGAATTGACCAACAGAGGTCAATTAAATTAATTAATCGTAAGAGGAATTAATATAGGCTCTGCCTGTTTTCCAATCGCCTTTTGCTATAAAATATGTTTAAACCAATTAAATTAATATTCATATACTCAGCTGACAGCATCCTATCAGCAAAACGCGGTGCCTGCATTCCCAGCAAGATGTCAGAAGCAACATATGCAGAGCTGTGTTAGTTATATGAATCGTTCTGCAACACTGCAGACAAGGACAATGAGGGGCAGTAATGCCACTGCTTGAACAAAGTGCTGGTTATTCAAACACCCTTCAGGGATGAAGCCACCATTATATTTACTGTATATTTTCATATTAGCACAAAGGCGTATAACTTTTGTTGCATTACTTTTTAAAATAAAATATGCAGTTGGTGTGGTGCAGACACATTTCATTGAAAACATACAAGATAAAAAAGCGAGTCTATAGATAGAATCAAAAGTTATTCTGGTGTTTACCTGTCATAGCCAGGCAACACGTGTTCCGAGCACGGCTTACCAGCATTATGTCACTGTGTATGAATATGTGAATCGCCCTCTGCTTATGAAATTATTGGTCTAATTACAGGTAAATGGTCCCCAAAGGTGTGAGCACAAGACAACCAAGAACTATTTAGTGCAGTGACCTGCATCTGATTGGCCGCAATGGTGTATTCATACCTTCTGGTCATAGCACAGAAATTCCACTCAAAACTATTGACTTGTCACGTGGAAAACAAATGTAAAGATAAACAAGCGCGCCTGTGTGATGACCTCCGTTTACTTGGGTCGTGCTATGGTTATGTTATCAATTCATGTCTCAAGCTTTGTCTGCCTTTCAGTACTTCCAGACAGAGCAGACGGCGTGGCAAGAGCGTACGTGTTGAAGAGGTGTTCCCACTGGCTTCACACTTGGCTAGCTGCTCATGTCTGTCTCAGGTGACCTCTGATCGATTCTGCGATTCTGAATCGTAAGAATCCACATTGCGAATTGAACATGTGTATTGTCAAAATTGAAGTATTCAATCCCAAGTATACTTTAATGATAATATCAATGGGGGTGGGGGGGATTGCTTGAGCAGGATTTTTACACAATTGAAAAAAAAAATACGATGACACACTGGTAAAAACGGCGAAGCACGGGAAAGAGTGCACGAGAAACACAAGTGCCGCCAGGCAGCGCAAAACAGAACCATCGAGCAACTGAAAACCACTCAAAAAAAATTCTTAATCCGTGCAACTAAATGAAAATTGGAACAGCGGAAAGAAAGTCCCGAAAGAAACCCGACTGGGGACCACAAGCACTACCTCAGCTAGATAACATATCAAGAAAAAAATTCTGAAAAACAGGAATGAAAATAGTACCAATCACGCCCACTATTGCCTGGATTCTGGATATGTGATGAAATTGCTGATAAATTTTTGGCTTGTGCATTTCCCGCTGGAGAGCTGATATACTTAGATCGCAGGCTGGCAATAGCATCGGATGCATCACAAATAATCCTGCTGGCTGTTCCCAGCCATAGGCAACAAGAACCGCCAAGCGTTAAAAAGGTAGCATCATTAACATTTGAATCAGCGGACGAACAAAAGTTTTCATTTTGTTGCGAGCATTATCAAGATCTGGCCCAAATGTCCAAATTTATAGGCTGTATTAGATAAAAACAGTGGTTTGGTTTAGCTTTAATTAGAATACAAACTCGGTATCATCAAGCTCAAAAAAGGATTGCTTCTGTCGTTTAAACTAGGTTATATTCACTGAAAAGCTGCACAAGTCACACCTAATCCGACATGGCAAGAAAGTGAGCCGTTACTTTCAATTCTGATGGAAAAATCAGATTACTGGCCTCACTTCTACTGGTGAACCACCTCTTACCCAGATTTAAATAGGAGAACTGAATAGGAGTTCAAAATAAGGTGGAGAAGTTGAGGTAGAGAAGTGCAGACGACCTTTGTATTTAATCTCAGCTTCAAGCGGATTTGATCTTGGATCACTATAATGCTCCCGATGCGAATCTTGACCTGCGCAAGTGGCTTATAGTCTGCTTCGATGCACCCGAACATGACAATTCGGGCCTGGACGGTGCACCAAATGGCGTGGCAATCGACTGTGTCCACACCGAATTGAGAGTCTCGCAATGCCGTCGAATGTGAAATCCAGTTAAAAATCTAAGATATAAATCGACTGTAGTTTTCCCGAAGTTAAACGTAAATCCCATTGGAAACTCAAGCACCATCAACTGAACAACCATCTGAGCTGATCATAAAAAACGTGCGCATTTCACTTAGAGTGTATGAAGAGTCATATCTGAACAGATGTCTTCAATAAGGGCTTCTTGGATGTTGTGCCCTCTTGATGTATTAAAATATACGTGATGACAGCGACACAACTATAAACCAATTTCCATTATATCCCACGCATTGGGACTCAATGAGGGACCCTTGGGTGACCACGTTACTCACTTTACTTTAAGCGGGCTTACTCTCCATAAACAGATAAATGTGCCCTTTATTCTAGTCGTTAACCCTTGCCTGGCGGATCTAAGGCGGTCTACTTCACAATATAAACTATAAAGACGTTTGCGGGAGCAAAGGTAAATAGACCTACTTTGGTCAGGAGCGGGTCCGCCACCAAGGGAGTAACATTCTCTTTGCCCCTTATTTCAACTTACCTTTATCCATCCTGAAGAGCAACAATGTAAAGGTCCCCTTGCCCACCAAAAAAAAAAAAAAAAAAAAAGGGGAGATGTCATTTAAATGTATATTTTGAGATCATTGGGGATTGATTTCGACAGCACTTCGGCTCAAGTAGGGTAGGCCTACTCACATTCTGACTTAGGCCTAGTGCCGTGTGGAAGGCAGCATGCTAATTGGGCTGAAAATGTTAACACTAACGGAAGTAAGTGTATCTGCTAGTTATATAAGATTATTGAGGTCGCTTTCCCGCTCCACGCAATCTTGACCATATTACCATGCGATTAAGGGATTCGCCGATAATGGCGTAGTTCTAAGCATTTACATTTTACACTACATTTCTAAGTTTTACGTTCCAAGATTCAACCATATCAGGCAATCGCAATGAGTATGAACTGCAAATCAGCTAGCTGTGCTGAAGAAAGTAAAACGTGTACATAAAATCAGACGTATGTTGAGCATTTTACAGAAACAGATGAGTGGTACCGATCACGAACACATGAAGACACCGCTGACATTATGCCGGCTTGATAATGATCGTTAATGTCGACCCCTTATTGGGGTTTTAGCTTAAGGCGGAGAAATTGTACATGTACTTGCACCAATATTTATTTTTATTGCAAGTTGGGAAATAAATGTTGTTTTCCGTTGTTTATGTGATTTTAGTCGGAAGTTTATCCAAATAATCAGGATATTGATGCGAGGTGGGCGATAGCAGAAACGGTTGACACTTACCGTATTAGATGTGACAGGCATAAAAATCGGAAAAAAATACATGATAATTCCAAGTAAAATGCATTCATTTGATTAATTTCATCAGATGCAGAAGAACTGCGGATGTCTGAAATTGTAAGCGTCGGGTCCATACATATTACGGTAGGAAGGAAACTACAATTATCTTATTTGTCTTGATAAAATCCAAGGCAAAATGGTGAACCAAAAACAATACTTCGTCAGGGTCACGTGACCTGACGAAAATAATCGAGGCAAGTTTTTGTATTTGTGTCTTTTTGTCCAAAACCACTTCCTAGTAGTCACTACCTTGTTCCGCTGTCCGAACTCTCTATTCTGCTTAAGCTAACCTGTCATTGTCTAACTTATATACATATGTAAGTACTATTGTCCATATTGTGTAACATTATTAAAAAGCAGAAACTGACGACACTTGACATTGCAAGTCTTGTTGACTGGTTTGACTTGGAACTTACTACATAGTCATTCCAGTTTCACGATGCCAATAGAACAAGCCTTCACAGATACTCAGATATTTCATGCTTAGTTATTATTTAACGATTGATACATTTTATTTGGGCAATATTGGCGTTATAATAAAGGAAAAAACTTTAAAATGAGTGACAACAGTAATTTTAGGTTATTTATATTATTCACGACTTTTCGTTACTTAGAGTAGCTTGTCCATCGCATAAACAAGTTTTTGATTTTTAATGAATCACCAGTTATATTTTATATTCAAAGGTTTACCATTATAATGTTCATTACATGGAGTGTCATCTAATTTGAATGTTTGTTAAATACAAGCAGCTATTATTTCTGTAAAGGTGTTTCAAGAATGGACTCAAACTGCACAGATGACTCCCAAAGTGCTTAGTCGCGAACCGCTTGTTGATTAGACTGGCCCTGTCACGCTCGCACTAATACGCACTGTGCATATTAATTTCCCGCCACAAAGCACGCGTTTGACGCCTAGTGATCACGGGGGACGTGCGGGTCGCATCACTGTCACAAGACAGGCCATACGCTCATTTCTCGCACAAATTAGCATTTTTGAGAAATTTAAGTTCAGAAAGGCCAAACTGTTTTCTTATGGTACTTCCCGAGCCATATGTAAGAAAAAATTCCATATGCCTTGAATAAGTATTCTGTATTTCCAAAAATATTAGTAATATCCCGCTTGTTCCCATAGGTACGGACCCGTGTCTCGCCATATCTGACCAGAGACTTGCATACAGAGGGACCAGTCACTAGGCTTGCCTCTTTGAAGCGATCACTGCCTCGGCATAGGCAAAGTTTATTTAGCCATTTACCCCACCGCGGTCGGCCAAGGGTCAATTTCACTCGACTGCGCAAGTAAAGCGTCATCTGGTCATGCGCGATAAACACAGGAAGTGACCCGGTTCGATCAGCTGTTTGTTGTATACATATTGTTGGTGCCGGCCCAACATCAAATATGACATTTTTGGAACCGTAAACAAAATTTATGATTTAATAAACAAAATGATCGATCAAAAATAACTATTTAGAGTAAAAATTTTGAAACATTAACTTGTTCAATGCACAGGACCCGACGTGCTGCTTTGATCGCAGCATAATCCAACTATACAAAAGCGTCACGAGCGGAGATTTTACAGTTCATGTTTGTGACAAAATACATCAAATTGAAATTACTTTTTTATACATCGTAAAAATGGTATTTTTCGAGCTCCCAATACGGCGAAACTGTGGACCGCATACGACAATCAGCTACATCACTGCACAGGACATTCTCTCGACCGTGCGTTGGTGCTTACATTTGTCAACTGTTTGTGAAGGTAGCAAAGTTAATAGAAACTTAAATACTAACCTTTCGTTGCAATTCAGCAGATATGAAGCGAAGATTTGTAAAAACCACGAAGAAATAAACAAGATGGCGTTCAACAAACAAAAGTGGTAAACAACTGCATAAACACGGCTATTACTCCGAGATATCTAATGCGGGGTAATGGTAATATGCGGAACGGAACCGCCCGGAACCACCAGTTCCGGCATATTATACGCCGGAACGGGCCCCCGCTTGTCCCTTGCGCTTTATTGGAGCGTATTTCGCCCTCCAAGACCTACCTCACACTTTTGTCTTTCATGTCTGATAATGTAGAGTACTTGAAGTATATAATCAAAGACATATACACGGTAAATGCACATCACTCAATCGCCGGAACGGGAGGTCGGCCATATTGGCAAACCTCGTTGGGCACTGGGCAGCCAGGGTTCAGCATACAAGAAACTAAAAAAGTAGTTCGTATTCACAAAAATGGTTGGGCTACATGTGTCTGTTTATCCCTCCATTATATTTAACAACAAAAATTACAAAAAAAAATTTGTTCATGTGATATGTTAAATTTGAACCGTAAAATTAACTCAACTTACAGATTCGGATGTCAATCAACGTCCAAAATGGCGGATCTCTCGATCTTACGATCGAGCGATATGTGGTTAACCCGGTAGATTTTATTCAATACATATTCAAAGCTGACCATTATTTTCAGAAAAGAAGGACGTAAGTGTAGGGAAGGTTTGAGAGGACCAAAGAAGTGAAGAAAAAGCACGAAGGACACGGGAGCACCCGTTCGGACATATATATTTGCCGGAACGGCGTTCCGTTCCGCATATTACCATGACCCTCTAATGCGAAGGTGTCCATAAGATCACAGTAGCATTTCTCTATATATGAACAATAAAACTACACTAAAACTATATTACAACTGCACAGAAAATGCTATATATTTGCAAATAACTTTTCCGTATCAAAATTCTCTTTTCACACTGAAGGCGAAGAAAATGGCGACAATCAAAATTCGCGCCCGACTCTCGTTTTCACGCGTGAATTGCCAGCCGTGCATGGCAAGCCAACAGGGCCATAGTGCATTGGTCTTACGCGTTGCCAAGCCTCCACTACGCGTAGTCGAGCCAACCAATCAGATTTCAGTCTCCAGTACGCGTTGCCGAGAATATGTTTTCCACTACGCATAGTCGAGCTTCGGCTACGCGTAGTGGAGCAACTTATGGCACCTTTTGACTGAAGAAAAGCAAACCAATCATTTACGTCCTTATAATCATAACTGATATTAAAAGTCGAACAGGTCTAATACAGTTTACAAGAGCATCAGTGATTGGATAGTTTGGCTACACGCTATGGGAGGCATATTTTCTCCACTACGCGTCGCCAAGGCTCCGCGACGCGTTCTAGAAGAACATTTTCTCGGCAACGCGTAGTGGAGACTGTAATATTATTGGTTAGCTCGACTACGCGTTGCCGAGCCTCGATTACGCGTAGTGGAGACTGTGATCTTATTGGTTGGCTCGACTACGCGTTGCCGAGACTCTACTACGCTTAGTGGAAACTGTAATCTTGTTTGTTGGCTCGACTACGCGTTGTCGAGCCTCGTCTACGCGAAGTAGAGACTGCAATCTGATTGGTTTATTCGACTTCGCGTTGCCGAGCCTCGACAACGTGTAGTGGAGGCTCGGCTACGCGTAAGACCTATGCGTTATGACCCTGTTGGCTTGCCATAGCCGTGGAAATGATACGCACGGGTCACTGAGCGGACCTTTGATGTAACCCTTTGAAAACCGCGAGTCACGGGTCCCTCTGTATGCGCGTCTCTGATCTGACCAATCGACAATAGTCAATCAGGTATGCAGTTTTGGCGGAAACTTAATATGCATATCTCCTATTAAGTCAGAATATCTATAGGGTTCCAGCAGGCAACGGCAAAAGTACTGATGGTGAGTCAGCGAAGTTGACGAACGACAAGACTGGGCCAGTCTCGCTCACATTAATTAAGTCAGAAATACCTATAGGGTTCTGGGGGGCAATGGCAAAAGAACTGATTGTGAGTCAGCGAAGCTGACTTTAATTAGTACGAGTGAGATTGGACCAGTCTACTTGTTGGTTTAATACGGTTTCTTCTGGTTTTTGTCATTGTAAACGAGTCACAGACCATATAGTCAGGTACATTGATGACAAATGCAGTCTAGGATGTTACACATAAAGCATGAAATCGAATAATTCTGCTAGAGATCGGCCAGTAAAGATGAACTCCAAATTTGGTTAACCAAATTTGGATTAGTAACACATATGTCAACTTGTCCTTATTGCGTGCAAAGATGTTCACAAACCTCCTTAGAAAAGTAACAAATAGTCACAAATCAAAGTGGCTTACATTCAGCAAACAGATGCATTCATTTATGGATTATTGTGGATGCATTTACGGGTGCAGAAGAACAATTTAGTGTCAAAATTTAATTTATTTGAAATAAAACCCAATTTAACTATTTTAAATGTGAGCCGATACTTTCTCAAAGACATGACATTTTTCAAAAAAATCAATAGAAGGGTCAAATAGATTAGCAAATGGTAATCAGTAACTGACTGTCGCGGTCTTAATAATGTTTCTAATGTCTGTGTGATGTTAAAGTATGGTGGCTCGTTAGTGCCAACCCAATGTTGTTATCTCGTAATTAGCAGACAGTTTCTCGTAATTACGAGATGAATGTAAATAGGAGATTGGCACGTATAGGCCACCCTATCAAATCGAGCACACACAAAGATATGTGACAAATACAGGCCAAGATGTTTGCCTTTAGCAGAGGGCATGAAATTCTGTAGACAGATTATAAATATGTCGATTGCAAATCAACTACGAAGCATTGTCTTTCAAATCCAAAAAGATTAGCGCCACAAAGTAATTTACAATGTTATTTGTCCTCATGTTTAAAACCATTTGCTACACCATTTTGCCTTCATGGGTGCAAGCTTGAAATTTTTTTTTGTTTTGTTTTTGTTTTGTTTGTTTGTTTGTTTTTTTTTTTTTTTTTTTTTTTTTTGTTTTTTTGTTTTTTTTTGGTTTTTTTTTTGTTTTTTGGGGGGGTATTTTTAGGGGGGGGTTGTTTTTGCTTTTGTTTTTGTTTTTTGTTTTTCTTTTTTGTTTTTTTTTTATGTTTTTTGTTTTTTTTTCCTTGACCTAGCAAAAAAAAGTCATTTATTTAGAATAAATCACAATAAAATTAAAGGTTTTTATGTTTCCCAGCTGCGATATACAACATAGCTGACAAACAGAGCAAGAGCAAATAAAATGTGTCAGAAGTATTCGCTTAGTCCAATGTGTCAACTATATTTTCTTGAGAAAGACCAAAAGAAACTTATGTTATCTGAGTGGCCCCAAAGAGCAACCAATTTTCTTTTGGTCCGGCCATGTTTGGGGTGTATTTTTTTCGGGGGGGGGGGGGGGGGTAATTGATGTGTCCACACAGGAAAGCATATCCTGAGCAACTGAAGAAAAAATAGTGACAAAAGTAGGATAATTGCAATCATTAAACGATTAGCTGGAGAAATCTGTAGGTGCAAATTCTCCGTCAGCATTGCCCGCAGACTTCCCAAATGGGTCATAGATAAAACACAATAACATATTGTTTGGACGGGGGCTTAGACACAACACTCATCAAGGCTAACTCATGAAAAAACTGTCGAGGAGCAATGGACACTGGAGACCAGGACGGCTTAACCCAAATAAAAGTGTTAAAATGCACACTGGGCAGCTGTCATCTTCCCACATGCGCAGCGCTTATTTGTATTCACAATCTTGGCGTGCATATCCCGGATATTTTTTTTTTTGTACTTTTTGAAAATAATCAAGAATATTTTGGTGTCAAATTGGCACACTGGGGGCCAAGATATTGCTTTACATGTACCACGAAGTGACGTACATTTTTTATGATTATGACATCAAGAGTAAAATACTAAGTACTGTTGTCAATATGAAGCAACGTTGCATAAATTTGGAGAAAAAAAAATTAATGCAGGTTTTCTGAAAACCAAGATTGTGACAGAAAAGGCATCATTGTGTGGTGGTTGCAGATAACATTTGTGGTACTGCTTTTTTTTTTTTTTTTGTTTGCTTGTTTGTTTGTTTTTTGTGTTTTTTGTGTTTTTTTGTTTGTTTTTTGTTTGTTTTTGTTTTTTTGTTTTTTGTTTTTTGTTGTTTTTTTGTTTTTGTTTTGTTTTTTAATTGGGGGTTCGCCTGATGTACAGAAAAAACGTAACAAAACGAAAATTCCAAAACTGATACCACAGATGTAATAGTCGGCGACCACACAATGATGGATGAAAGGAGTACGCTGAATATACAGGAAAAAATAGCAACAAAAAACAAAAAAACAAACAAAACCAAAAATTCCAAATCTCATACATGTACCACAAATGTAATAACTAGGGATGACCCAATGATGGATTCTCTATGTCTAAGCAGTCCCAGTGAGACAAATGTTTGATCAGTACTCGTTCTGTTCAATGATCAGTCACAAAAGCACCGCCATGTGCTTCAGCTTGCTGCTTCACTTGCACTCCTCTCAAACCATGACACTTGACATCAGCCAATGCAAAGCAAGCACAGAAAGAGTTGGCTTTGAGGCATACATAACCATCTGAGGGACAGAGGATTTGTATTCATTGCGCGGCGAGGCCATCGGGTTCTTTCTACATTGGAAACAAAGCCCTTGACTCTGGAGTTAGATAGAATGGAAACATGAACCATGTATTTCCATGAAGATGACGAAGTTCGAAAGCTCACTGAGTGAACCCAGCATTTTATGGGTTATCAATTCACTTCTCGTTTTTCTGTAAATCATAAGTTAATCCAACATACTGGTACATGTATGTACTGTTTTAATTACCATCAAAGCTACCTCAGTTACCCAATCTGCACACGCATGTACATTCTCAGCGAAATGCGACATAGTGCTAATATAGCAATAACGACACGCTTCCTCAACATGTCAGTTACAATAAAACACAATGTCAGGAACGTGCGTCCCTGTGCAGGAGACCAAAACATGACTTCAAGATCAGATTGCAATGTTTTCCAATTGACCAGTCTGAAAAATTGGGGCCACCAGTCATCAGTTTTCTGCATCATATAGTAGTCCAGTCAACCTTCAGGTGGCAATGGGCCATTGCTCATTTTGAGCAATGAAATATATATATGGAGGAGAAATGGAAAGCAAATACAATGACCGCGTGCTATTTAAACAAGGGATTATTTGCATAAAACTGTTCTACTAGTTGCTTCACAAACGTCCAAGCTAAATGTGTCAGTACTGTAGCATTCCAATTTAAAAGACCACTTGACAAACTTGAGCCCAGCGAGAAATATAATCAAAGCTGGCTGTTTCCCGAACAGGCTGTAATGCTCGGACGTCGGGGGACATAAGCGCGGAGGTATCGGGGATACACAGGGCTTGCGAATGTTGCACCTGTTCGTAAGACCTCCAAAAGTTTCAAAACTACCAACTGACCAGATGGCTCTCACATAGTCACAACAGCATTATAAACATCGAAACGTATCGCGGTGGCCTGTCCTTTATTAAGATGCTATACTTTACTATTCATACACATTATCCTCTTGCCTTGTTACTCGTAAAAACAAAGTATATAATTTACCTGTTACTTGGATGGGTTATTTTTATTGTTTTAACTATTTCAAAAATATAACCAGGATACAGTTCAGACTATGAATTTTGTCCGCGATGTTTCATTTTAAGGCTGGAAGATTAATTTAATCTCTTGTTGCGCCTTTGTGCTAAAGGCAGCATGCCTTAAAACCCCCAAGTGCTAAAGTTCGTGCTTACTGGCAGAATTAATCGTTCATTTCAAATCATTATAAATCCGCATATTAATATTGGCGGCCATCTTGGAAGACATCAAGACGTTCAAGTATGATAATTTGACGGTTTATTCCTTCTTGATTTGACATTGGCATGCCATTAAGGTCCTGTAAGCCAGATCCTATGCTTAAAGTTTGAAGTAAACATCTTTCATGTATATCTTTGACAACGAACACAACCCTTTACAATTTACCTGTCAAGCGCAGCTTTAGTTAAGTTAAAACTGCATAGTTTTGTTTCTACATATCATGAATAATTTTTGTGTGGAATCTCTCTGCTTCATCAAAGTACATTTTCTTATCAGAATGATGTTGATAAAATATATGTTAATAAAAATGTAATGTACAATGTTTTCTGTCAAAGTACAATACCAATGCCATCACAAAATCTAAGTGGCTTTTGGCACATTTATACATTGTGGTCCAAGTCATAATGGATATATAAATACATCTAGGCTAACTCTTGAAAAAATTGACCGAATTGAGTTCTTACAGTCGCAATTTTTAACATGCAAATCTATTCCACCGCTTAAAAATAGAATATATGTATGTGTATGGTTTAAAAAAGCAACGTTATGAACATTGCAGACAAGAGCTTGCCATGTTGAATTTTTTTCAATTATCCATGCTACTCAAGGAGCATTTTGTGGAAGTAAAATTTTTAACACGCTTACAGCATCAAGAAAGACTGTTTGCAACCAATAATAATTGGCTTTTAACAAAAACAAAACAAAACAAAAACATCGGCGTCTCATCACTTTCCACTGTAGTATAACTGAAAGGAATAAATGTTTTGTATGGGCATTAGTGGATACTTACATCACGCTTGCACATAAAACAAATTTGTGATTCGCCAAAAAATGTCGTCGGACCTTGTACAGAAGTGAAGCAGGAAAAATTGTACCTGTAGGATTGCGAAAATGTGCTGTAAATCTGGTCTTTAGCTTATGGAGGTGTCAATGAATATGTGTAGTTTACATGAATTACAGTCGCGCCTTCTTAGGCTGCCCTGAAGCATTGGCATTTAGATTGTCGTCATCGCCATAGACTGAAAAGGCTCAGCTTGTGAGGCAGAAATGCCGTACACCAAGATATAGGGTAAAGCCGCAAAATATAAACAACGCAAAATGTAGACATTTCCATTTTGCGTTAATAGAAAATGTAGATATCGACTCAATTTCAGAGTTAAAACCCCACAATAGAAAATGTAAACCTTTATATTTTGCGTCAACTCAAAATGTAGTCGTCGAAAAAATTCTGCAAAACATTTTGGTGACGCATAATGGACACACCAGACCAGATAATATACAGGATGCGCAGGGTGTGGGATGAAACTTGCCCATTCAGTTACTTTTGCCTTTTCTGGCCCTATTGATGAAAAGATGTACCTGTAAAATATCTCATAAAAATCTCTACCACCCCATGCATAGGACACAGAGTTTAATTTCAGCCTAAAACGTTTTCAGTTCATGAAGTAGGCCATTTATTTTAATGTTAGCGCAATAATGTCGAAGGCCGAGACTTCATAAGCTTTTGTTTAGAACAAATTGGAAGTTTTGATCTTTGATCTGATAGAGTGGAAATACTTTTTAACAACTTTCTTAAAATGCTTCGATACAGGCCCCTCACCTATGCTGACAAGGTTGATGATTTACTTTTAATGATAAGAAATTTAGCGACACTATCTATTATGAAGGACGAAAGTGTGTGTTTTGTAATGAAAAAACTCAAAAACCTTTTTTATGTATAATAATATATATATATGTATATATATGTATATATATGTATATATATATACATATATATATATATATATATATATATATATATATATATATATATATATATATATATATATATATATATATATAAGGTATTTTACTGTGTAATTTCAGGAGATCAATCTTATATTAAAATGATACTCTCATCGATTCAGATTTCACGATATAATTTATTTTTTCTTGGAAAGCACTTGCGCAACAAGCGTGAATTTATCATTTAGTCCCTATCAACACAATTTTGAAACAGGTCTAATATTTACGTGTTGCGTCAACCTACATTTCAAATTACGCAAAATAACTGTTTCGCAGAATTTCTTTCGATGACTACATTTTGAGTTGATGCTATATGTAGAGTTTTACATTTTGCGTTCAGTTTATATTATGGCATAACTCTGATTTTGAGTCAGTTTATACATTTTGCGTTAAGGCAAAACATGCATGTCTACATTTTGCGTTGTTCATATTTTGCGGCTCCTCATGTAGTAGACTTATGTGAAATACGGTATTTACCAACTGTGGGGCTTCATTTGACTCCAATATTAGATAGAGATATGTGATGCCTTGTTACTCATCCTGCTTGCTTAAAACGAGTTCTGCATCATAGGTTGCTTTTTGTCACAGGAGAGAAACTCCTTGTTTGGTAAAGCACATATATGTCCAGCCACCACAGGCAGTTGAATTACAATAAAGTTTTAGCTGTAGCAAATACGATTATAGAAAATTGGAAAAGAACAGCATTCTGCTAATTCTAAATACCCATAGAGCATACAAATTAGTATAAAATATTCTAAACAAAGACACGGGTGCTTCAAGATATTGCCCCAACGATAAAATCCACTTACAGTTCCCTGGGATTTTAAAGCATTGTCCTTCCCTTTGACATATTCTTAAGGATCTCGTCTCACACAAAAGATGGGGTTATATCTTCTTTTGGTTGTTCTGCGTACCATTATTGATTGAAACATACAGCTCTCTCTAGGTAACAAGAAACTGGAGAAGTCTCAGATGAGAAAAAGTTCCACAGAATGTATTGCCAAGAACGTCATTAGCTTGGTGCCGGTTCTTGCACTCGTATTCTTTTTAAGGTATCCATGAGCCTTTTATATGATGGTGGGCAGAACTGTCAAGTTTTCATGGAATTTAGTTAAAAGTTAAACATGTGTTCAATGTGGAATGTGTATGGCTGATGCATGAAGGTATACACAAACAGCCTGCTTGATTGACATGACAAGATAGAACATACAACAATGTTTTCATCCCAGATTGATTCCTTAACGTCAGAGTAAGCAACACTGGTTTAATATGCCGATGCCACTGTCACCATTTACTCTATCAGTGAGCTGAGATTTGTTCGGCGTCCTACAATTCAGTAAGTTGAACCAAATATCCCTAATCATTGACTTGAGGAACGTAGATCATCACATATATGACGATTCAACGGATTTCTGTCCTGTTCCCTTGTTTTGTTTTAATGATGATGATACTATATTCTGCTATCAATCGTTTTCTTCTTTTTTTGTTTGTTTTGTTTTGTTTTGTTTTGTTTTTGAATATGATATGTAAAGTCAATGTGCCTCATACAGGCAACATTATATGCACAATTTGTTTTTAACTTACAAACCAATGTACCTTTTGTGATAATATCTTAGAACAGATCACGGAAAGAAGGTGTGCGCCTACATGTCTATCTGATTCACATTTTTCTCCTTGAGTAATACTTAGTCAACAGCATTCCTTGGCGTGAATTGGGCGCTAACCGTCCAACCCATGCCGAGGAAAGAAAATCTTTGATCTGGGCCATCTTGATAGATCTTCTATTCCTTTCTAATTCAACTTATTAGTCATGACTGTTGAAGTTTATCAAAAATATTGGAGCAGACGATATTTGACCACCAGCCGGTTTTTGGGTGGTTTAATAGGAAAAGTCAACAATTCTTTTTACTCTTTTCTCGGATTCAAGACCAAATCCTGACAATAAAATGGCACATGCATCAATAAGTGTCTAAAAGTTACTAACTGGCATGTATTCTGACATCTAAACAGTTACAAACATTTATTATTAAAGAGGAAGCACAGATGCTTCCTTCGCGCAAGTGATCTGCGGAAAAAGCTGTTGACTCAATCTCACAACATTGCCGGCTGAGGATTAAATATCGCCTGACCTGCTTGACAAAACACGGCATCGGCATTCCAAACAACTCTTTCGATAACAACAGACTTTGGAATTGAACATCTTCGCCATCATTGGTTGCCTGAAGAGTTAAAGTTTAATTCGTAGAACCCACCCAAACAAATGTATGTCGACACCTTGATGCCTCTACATGTACCTCTAAATATTAAATATTTACATACCTGTCTTTGCAGCAGTTTTTGCAGGCTAACGACACTGGCAGAACCGTCAATTCCGTTATCCGCCGGCGACCGACATGCACGAATTAGGTCGATCTGATAGCGTAGTGCTATTACATGTATGTTGTTAATTTATTTCTTTTTTTTTTAAATTTGTCCAGCTGCCTTGAAGTCACAAACGATTCCCATGTAAATCACTCACGTTCAAAGACTTTTTTTAATACGGATGGCAGACGACAAAACAACTCGTCCAGTCAACTAATTTATACAGTGTACCAACCAATGAGAATGAAAGAAACGGACGCAAAAGTCTTTCTTTTCTGCCGAGCAACTCTCGAAGGCGGCTCACAAGAGCTGTGCGTTTGACAATCGACCGCAGGCTGTCTGCATGGCTCTGAAAGTAGCATACGGACTCCCTTCGCGCAAGTTGGTCCGTGCTGAGCAGACTGATAAAGGGGCGATCTAACAACCCAATTACGTGGCTATCAACATATGTGCGGTACCACTGATCACCAATACCACCGCTGCATATCTTGTGTGCATTGGCAATACAGACTTCAAGCCTCAGATAACCTCATACCTTTGGAACTGTCATCACCATACGACGTGACTGATGGCGAGTCTTCGGGGCAGCAACATCTGAAACACAAGTTGGAGGCAATCTGGTCAATTAAAACATCAGAATAATAAATAAGTAGCTCTGGTTTCCTTATTTCTCGCTAGAAGCAAGACACTTTGACAGTAGTATTTCAATACTGCTTGCATTTATCGCGTTTATCGTTTAAGAACACTTTTTCATTCATTCCAGAGTGCGTATCTCGGTTCTTATTTTTACTTCAAATAACATGGAACAGAATTTGTGATTCATCTTCGTAAGCAGTGTGAATTATCTCTGTGATTGAGTGATTGAGAGAGCAGACGACCTCTACTTAATTGTGTGACAACGAGTCTATCGTGACGACATTCGTATTCTTCAAAGGACTCGTCTCTTATTGATAGTGTCAATTGTGAATGCTTAATGAAGACGTATAATTAAAGCTATCGCACGGCACTCTTCTCGCACAATTTAATTATATAGTTAGATTATCCTCAGGATATTTTCAAATGGCCAAGGAACATAAACTATGACTCCTGGGACAAAATGAACTCGATTTATTACGTCTCAATAATACGGAGAAATGAGCAACTGATATCAGTCTGAATTTGGTATGTGACACGTATTTCATGAGTCACTTATCAGGATTGTGGAAATAAGCTTATGCTTCATATAACATATGATAGTAAAGATGAATTTACATCTGCTTTGCATAGTGGCTCTTCATAACACCGGTTGTAAATGCAAGTGATGCGCTCAAACCAGCGAATGAACAATGTGTTTGTGACAAAAATGTGTTTTTCGAGCTCCAAAAATCTTCTCCCGGATTATCATTTGTAGACGGTTTAGGGGTATTATATCTTAAATTCTGTAAACGTGGTTATGCAGCACATTAAATAAGCCCAGGCGAGTGTAAAATCTTTTCCTATTCATATCAAGCAGCCTTATACACTTTCTTTGCGTGTTTCGCTTATCTTTTCTGTTAGCGTTTTTTCATGGCATGAACGTTCCGTTAGCGGAATCCATCCATCATTTAGAGTAGCAATAAAACATTTAGTGCTGTATCCATAATACTTCACTCAAATTAAAGTGACACCATTAGAGTAAAATAATTGAGCTACTGACGCAGGTCGCAAAAACCCAATTCATAAAGTGTCATCTTCTTATGGCTGCGTGTTACGTGATTTTAACTTGTACATTCTGGACTTAAAAAGACCACTTGACATCTATCTTTCCTCGTCAGTAAAGTTCACTGCTTCAATACTTTTTCAATCATGCAAAATGATTCAGAGGCAACAAAAATATAAAGTACTTTTTCAAATTGGAATAATATCTTTTGAATGAATGGCCTCATGTGTATACACTTTTTTACCGGGAATTATTGCTAACTTTACGTTAAAACATAAATTACTACAAAGCATGAAAATCATATTTTTGTTGTCAAATCACTTAAATTAGCTATTGTATGAAGTTTCTGTTTTTAACGATTGGGTTTTAAAAGTTGTTCACGGGAATATCTGAGTGCATCATAACTTAATCAGCTCCCCATCACCACAGGCATCAATCAAATAAATGAAAGACGTGTTATGGATTTATACTTTCAACGGACTTGTATTGATGGGTACGACGAAAACAATACAAAATCTATGCGTACCTCTAGTAACTGGCGAATTAATTTTAAACAAATGCTAAAAAAAATATCTCATATATTCGTTTCCCTGACCCCAGTCTGGTTAGATACGTAGAAAAAGTAACATGAAAATAGCTTGTGTTATATCTAACAACTATGCCCTTAATTAACAGGCCTAAATTAGATAAAAACTACCTATGTTTTTCTTTCGGATCTCACTGGAACACTGAAAACTGACATATAAGTTTGATCTATCGGATCGTTGGCTGTCCTTGATTACCTGATTCCAATCAATGATGACACATTGCGCTTAAGTCAAAATGATTTTTCACATGTTCCAGTATATAATGTATGCTGCAACAGCTTTAGACCGCATGCGCTACAACAGCTTTACATAGTGTGTCCGGCTGCAATAGTCTCATACCCGGGTTTCATAGCATGTGTCTGCAGCGTAATAGATTTGCACCATGTATGATGCCTCACCTTTAAACCACGTATGCTGCTAGCACTTTAACCTTTTTTTACTGCCACAGCTATGTAATGTGTCTGCAACAATAGTTTTTCCCATATGCCGCATCAGCTTTGCACTATATAGGCTGCCACAGCTTCATACCGTATGCGCCGCAGCATATTTGCACCATGTTCACTGCAACAGCCAAATATTGTGCAACACTAAGTTTCACTCAAATATATTTTGCTGTGTGTCCGTCCGTCTGCCTGTGTGTCAGTGGATCTGTCTGCCTGTCTGTCTCAGATGGCTAAAAATATCACAAAATTGCTGCATTTGGTCTGTTTATCGGTTTGTACTCTTCGTGTGATTATGTTAACCAACATGTCTGCATCAGCGCCTTTTGGGTCTGCAGACTGCCACTGTCTAAGCTTGGTTGAGGAAAATTTGATCCATACCACTGGTACTTGGCTTTGTTTACATGGCTCCTGCCAAATCTTTTGTAACTCACTTCCAGTGGAGATGCTGACCTGGGTTTAATTAGATGCGAGATTAAGGGTCAAATTAGCAGCCTCGTTCTCAGTTGCACAGCTGGGCAGTGCTTATGTAAACAAAAAAAGCATTGGTACATCGTGGTCCCTGCTATTTGGGGGTGTTGAGGTGTAATCATCTCAAAATACATGTATATTTGCCCGAACATATCATGTTTAGGTATTTCTCTGCATTGAATAACAGTTTCTGATGTGCTTGCGACTGAAATTAGAGATAAACAGTGAACAAAATAGGGCATAACTTTATTTCTTATGATTCTGCCAAATCCTGGTGTAATGACTTTTGTTTTGATTCAAATTGTATTGTATACTGTTGCATTATCCTCTGTATTAGGCTGCAAAACTGGATAAAATACTGGCTCAGCATCCAGCAAAGGTAAATGCTTGGTTCTTGTTACCATGGGAATGGCGGCCATATTGAGTGAAAAGCCAACCACAGAGCCCTTGTGACCGTGTCACCATTGAAAATGTCCAGCCCTTTTATCATCTCCCAGCTTCAGATCACATTAAAGTGGTGTGGTAAGTAATTTACCACTTATATAAGAGTCCGTGCCTTTATTGAGTCCTGATTAATGGTCACTTTACAAGTGTCCTATCACCCAACACCTCATCGCAGATACAAGAGATGCCTGTTTTGAACAACCACCGACCAGATGCTGCTCTGGCATTTTAATTTAAAACAGACCCAGGATTCATTCATGCTGTAACTTTATCAACAGGTGTATATGCTTTCGAGAGGGTATAGATAAAGGCTGGGGTGGGTAAAGTTTGCAAGATACAAATGGTCCAATTTCAATAACGGAACCAGTCCATTTTATCAAAAGTAATGGGTGGTTAAGACAACTTATAAAATAAAACTTTTTCTCTAATAATATGGATTACGCCAAATATCATACTAATTGATATTTTAAGTTGTTAAAAAAATTTTTGAGCATTCTAGGGCAAGTTGTACATTTTGTATTAAAATTAAAAGGGCCCCACCGCATAAATATGGGATTTTGAGGTTCCTTTCTTTTTGGCTAGAAGGTGGACACAGGGTTGTTACTATCCCACTGCCCCCATTGCATTATGGATCTATGTGCTTTGGCAGTGCATTCTAGGTGCAAATTGCCGGGAATTGACCCAATGTTACAAAAGTGGAGCTTTGTAAAAAAAAAAAAAACGTGGATTTTTTGGCAAGGTGGTTGAAATTCAAAGTCAGATCACAAGATTATTTCCTTCTAATGTGGACCTACATCTTATTGCTTGCATCAAGAAAGTATTCCTGGAATAGATGGTAAAATGTTCTGTCAACACCTTGCTTGTACAAATTTCATCAAGATATATGTACATGACTTCTGGATATTTGGGTCAGCAATGGCTGACAGCTCGGAAATAAAATGGTCATATTGGATTAACATGGCCTTATAATTAGACCGGAATAATACCTTAATGTGGATTTATATCTGATGAAAGATGCTTTATATAAAGGTAAGAGATCATTACACATATTTTGTGCCGCTATTAGTTTATTTCTTATTTGTATGTAATACCAGTTAATAACAAGACCGCCATATTGATTTTGTCAAGCTTGGTGACGTCACAGTCAAGGCTCAGCTTGCAACCGAGGCTTGCTGGTAGCCAATCAATCTCCCTTATGTCTCAGCATTTCGACTGCTCTACCAAGATAAATCAAGATTGACCAAAGAGCAATGAGTACATGACTGGGCATGCACAATTTAAAAATGCATTCAAAGTTAATTAGGCACACATCAGTTGTCATTTACTGAGCGTGATAGAAACTTTAAAAAATACATACTTATAAAAACAAATAATTTAAATCTCTTTTATAAAAGTAGGTGAAAAAGTGCCACAACTTCCGTGTAGTCCTGAACACAGCCACCCCCACCCACCCCAACCCCAACCAACCCCCAATAAATAACACAATCTATCCGTCTACGCTCCCTCAGCAGTTCAGTCTCTGTCTTTGCCACAACTATATCTTAATTAATCACTATTATACGGTTGAATGAAACAAATTTGAAAATCCAAGGCTTCAACAGCCAAATGAATTTTTCAATGGATCATCAGCGGGAAACAATCAAGCATGTTACGCAACCTCAAATTCAATGCACACCTCTTCGTGATTGATTGTGGCTACGGGCCTTCCCTGTAGAGTTGGTAAAGATAACGCACTCGAATTTACCGAATCCATGATCATACTAGCAAATAAATAAATGAATAATGTAACACAAGTCCTCGCTTACAATGGGAAGACTCAGTGAACCTACATGAACTTTTTGGGGCACGAATATACTGAACAAATAGCAAAATTACAATTTTAACTTAGCACGGGATACGAGTTCCACATACAATCATAAACCTTCTCAGAGCGGAGACACCAAATAAACCCGACTAGCCTTCCAGTGCAGAATGACTGCCGGGGACTCGCACAAAGGTGTCATAAATCAACCTGTTCCCGTGTATGCGCGTAGAAAAGAACCAATCAAATTTTCATTCTTAAATTAGTTATTTCATTTCAAGTGAAACCCAACGTTGTTGCATTACTATTGTCAGTTATGGCCCGGACACATAGACCAAAGCCTTCCTGTGGCTGTTGTGAATGTATCCAGACATCGATAAAATGATGTTTTAATTGAAATACTTGTGACGTTTTGGACTAACTGTACGTGGGTGTGTTTTTATTTAATTCTAACACGGGTTGTAGATCAATCCCAATGCCAGAGAGCGGCCCGTGCGACTCTCTGGCTAAAATTGTGATTTGTAAGGGAATGAGGCAAAGAACCTTATATAGGAACTAGAAAATTTTGATTTGCTTGTCAGCAAATCAGTCTGTGTGCCTAGAAAACTTTAAAGATTGCCTTTTCAGTATTTACTTAACTCTTGCAACATTTTTTTTTCATGCAGCTATGTCAAAAACCTGCACATATAAATTGAGGTTGGAAAGGCGCCTGAATCTATTATAGTTTTGAAGCTATCCAAAATTTAAATTTCTGGTATTTGCTTAATTTGCATAAACCAAACTGCTACAACTTTGATTCATGACCCATTGGATGAAGCTTGAATGACACCTCAGTTTGTAATAGTATTAAAGTTATTCAAGATTTAAATTTTGTATATTCACCTTATTTGCATAAATTAAAATGCTACAACTTCAGTTCGTGTTTCATAGGATGCGGCTTTGTCACAAACCTGCAAATTGTACTTGGAATGCCACCTCTCTTTGAAAGAATTCAACTTTGTTTATTCACCTAATTTACATCAATCAAGATGCAACAACATTGCTTCATGATTCAGTTCATGCAGCTAGGTCACAAACCTACGAATCGAAGTTGGATGGACACCTTTATTTATGATAGTTCTGGAGATAATTCAACTTTTAAATGTTTCCAGTGTTTCTAATTAGCATAATTCCAAATGCTACAGTTTTTGTTTACTGTCCATCAGGTTAACAAGTGTTACAAACCTATATCTACTACTTTAAATTTTGTGCCTATCTGTAACTTTCACTCAAAACACGTACTTTTAAATACATTTTTATCAATGTATACATGTTTCACTTGTTGAAGTCATTTTATGCCCCAGATTTACAACGCATTGGAATCTGGTGTTGATGTATTGCAAATCTGCGGCATAAAATGACTGCAACAAGTGAAACGTGTATACATTGATATGCATGCATTTATAAGTACGTGTATTCGAGTTTTACTATTTACCGGAACATGAAAAAACATGTACGTGACAATCTTTACTAATATCAGCTATAAGGCTCACTTAATATACTGTCATACATAACACTCAACTTCACATAGCTCTTACAGAGACCTATGTATTGAACCATTGAGTGTCAGCAAACTTAAGTTGCAAGTTTGCACATGTAATATCCAACTTCAAATAGCTCCTAACAAAAATCTATACCATGGTACATGTACATGTTTGACTATCGAGGTTCAACAATATACTAAAGGTGTGGACAAACTGAAGTTGCAAGTTTGCTCGGGCTGAACAGGGATGAAATAAGATGAATCTTTGTTAGGATTGGGCAGTGTTTACAAAGGTTATGAAACAATGTTATACTTATAGATATTTAACTGATGGGCGCATGTCACTTCTGGGTCCAGAAATACAACAGTTATGCCTATGGAAGCTCTGCCTACATGCCCCAATATACCCACTGCCCTGACCCAAATCCATCTATATGACAGTTGGTCATTGCAGGCAGTCTGGATCTGTGTTTGAGTGATCTCTGCTAGTTGATCTGAATCTCCCTTTACAAAGACATGCTAAACTTCGGTTCATATTTCATTGGACGCTGCTATGTCACTAACCTATCCTGATAATGGCACTTCTCAGTCAGCACTAGCTAATTGTGATGGGGAGTCACACCAAGGAGGCTTCAGACTATATGTAGCCTCCTTCTTCACACAAGGCAGACAAGCTTATTCTACCAACACAGACAGTCTTCCAAGGGATTGTAGGTAAGCCACTGCACTGGGCATCACTGCCTCTCTTCTCATAGGTATGGAGGCAAGACTCTCACAGTTCGATTATCCTCGGTTGCATGGCAGCCTATCCGTGGAAGCAGTGACCAGCTCGTGGGCACAGTGCAGGGGGGAGGCAGGAATACGTCAGATGCACGTTCATTCAGAGGCAATACAGCAAATGTAACATAAACTCAACTTCCCAACTTTGTTTGCATACTACACGATTTTGCTTTAGCAATAGACCCACATCTTAAGTTTTAAATGGCAACTCTATCTAGAAGGGTCTTGAAGATACATAAGATTTAAATTTTCCACAAATATGCATCTTATTTGCATAATTGTCAATATCATGACTGTTCCAAACAATATGCACAACCTCACAACCAGGTCTATAACTATGCCAAGTTTGGTACTTTTCTGAACAACAGTATTTGAGAAAAGCTGACCACAAAACTTGCACACGGAAATCAATCAATCAATCAAGAAAGAAAAAATAAAGTACCGGAGGAAAAACAAGAAGTCTGTGTTCACACACAGACTCGATAATTAATGACTTCACGTGTCTGATGCACTTTGGGGGTAAAACCTAGCTCGAGGCATACTCCCTACCCGTCGATAAACCCCTTAGTTCTTTTGGGGGAACCAATGGGTTTCAGATCCAAGCAAGGTTTTCAACCTTAGAAAGGTATTCCGGCCAAATATTTATTTGTAAGTCGTTTAAACTCAAACAGGAGTAAATAGTTATAAATTTTAAGGTATACACGTAAAACATTATCAAACTGATGTAGAAAGATATACCTGTGAGACCAGATCAAAATGATGTAGATACACTCTTTAAGCTAATTTTACTAAATTTGAAGAACAAAACGTCTTAAATTATAAAAATCATGTTCATAGTTTAGATACTTTGTATTCCCTCATTTTATTTTAAGCTGCGCAAAATCATATATATAGTATATATAATATAATGCCATAAGCAAATGTTATGGTTAGAACTCATTATACCTTTGCCTCTTGGCTGGACACTAATCCGGGGCAACATTTCCTGCAAAATTGCAACTATATGTTCCTGGCCACTGACATTTTTTCTGGCCTTTTCAACAATAATCTGTAGTGGGGCTGACACTCCAAAAACATAAAGGTTTTCTGAAGAATTGTTAGGGTCCCCCAAAGGACCCAATGGCAAATGTTCTTCATAACAACCTTACCATTGGGTTCTTCGAGGAACCAGGTAGCGTGTTTCTAACAAGGTGAAAAACACTATTTGGAACCCCGAAGAACGCTTCATTCCAAGTGTATAGTTTCTGCTATACAGAAAGGAGACCAGACATGAAACTGTCACACAATTTGCAAAAAAGCGTAAACTATACAAATTGAGGTTTTTTTTCCAACTAGACAGTTATGAGACGATTAATAAAAATTAAAACTTCTGGGTAAAAAAACAAACAAATTTTATATCCTTGAAATTGGAATATCCTATTGAAACTTGGTTGTGTACAATGATCTTTTGACGAATAACACGTTCAAACAGTTTAAACCCTTAGTTTGCAAAAAATTAAAAGGATCATTTCCAGGAGCAAATGTTTAACTTCCAGCCAAAATTACACTTCACATTACTTGAGTACAAATTAATGAAAAAATATTAAATTGAACAAGTTTTTATTGTTTTGGTAAAAGGTATCAGGCAATGTTAGATTTTTTGGTGATATAAATTGCATAGATTAAAGGGTATTCAAATGGCTGAGCAATGTTTTCTTTGCGATATTCCATGGGACAGTAATGATTTTGTTATCAAGAGAGACTGACGCGTTTCTATATATTAAAGTTTGTAACGAGGTGTTTTCAACCAAATGCTTACCCCAAAATTGGTAATAACAATTTTGATTTTCCATTTACAGATAGAAATATAACTGAAATCGTTGGATATACTAAATTAGTAGTACAGATATTGCTTTTCAATCAGATCTCTTTTAATTTAGTGATTTAGATTCCTTTTAGTAAATATAAATTGAGACGTTATTAAAAGGCGCTTCCTTTTAAATATTATCAGACTTTACGCTGTGCCTTCTCTGACATTAATACCAGGTTTAAATTTCTAATTCCAAAGCGTTGAAGTAAGCTTCTTGTCTTCTGAATCCATCCCACCGAATCAGAACGTCACGTAAAACTGTTAAACATAAAAAAATGGAAAAGGCACAAAATTAGAGCTATAGACAAGCTACGTTTACGTCGTACCCGTAAAAGCAGAGAAATCTACGGATATTACAGCTATGAAATGCAGGGAATTGACTCGACGGTTTATCTTGCACTATAATACACAAATGCCCGAATTCAAGTAATGGATCTCCACAAAACCGGCACACAGAGTTCTATCGAATGTGGATAGGTAGTCTCGTCAAATTTCTTATTTTGTTGTAGACGATCATTATTAGAAAACATTTAGTAATACATCCATGTAAAACGACTGTTTATCTGGGAAATATTAGGCATGGAATTCCACATGAGCAGGCCATCATTTGGCTAGCTATTTCGCGCGTCAAATAGTTTCAAAAGTATATCGGAATGTTTCAGGATCTGCTTCCGAGGGACACCTATTCGGCTTATGTGCCAGGTGAAGAGTCTTTATCCCGTAAGTTCAAATTTCGTTTTACTGATTATGCTTAAGATGAGAAAAACAAAAACTATCCTTGCAGCTTAGCTGCATTAACTTTGTTTGGGGCTATAAGGGAATTTTGTACATCAAGATCACCAATTGGAGTGGAAATACTGGTCTAAATACGGGTGAATAATTAGGAGATTCTGTCGTACTTCCGTTCAATTGATTGCGCTGCCCAACATGATAGCTCAATTCAGCAGTCACAAGAACGTGCAGTCAATTAACAACCAACATATATGGTGTGGTGTGATATCTCAGCAAAGGCACATGTGTAATATCCTCCAAGGTTGGCCCAAGTGTAAAAGAACCCAGTCTACACTATGTGGACCATTTCCCATGTCAAACTAGAGGACTGTGTGAACAAAACGTGCTGAGCTGACCTAAGCTTGTTCACAAAATCGAAGTTGCAACTGGATAGACCTGTGTTGACCTTTAGCTCAGTGCATATGACACTTCGAAGTATTTCGAAGCTTTGCCTACAGAAAAATTCATTAAAATGTGAATTAGCATTCGAATGCCCGAATGCCTATTGACTTATATAGAAATCAATAGGAAAAATGCATTTACCTATGGGTAACCGAATTCTAAATATCGTAATAAATCTGAAATCCACAGCAGTGTCACCTAGTGAACAACTTTGTTTGATCCTTTCACAAGGAGCATATCCAAAACGTTTGAGCTTAATCTGAATTACGATTCTGTAGAAGTCGAAAATAGGAAAATTGCAGCGCTACCTGTGAAAATCTGCAAATTATTGGAGCGTGACCCTTTGAAAAGATTTGGTAGATACCAGCCCAAGGTACCTTTGCACCATGTTTGAAGTGAATCTGGCAGACGGCTTAAGAGAAGACGTCGAAAATGTAATTGACGACGGACGGACTGACCCTTCTAAAAGCTCAGCCTGACTAGCAAATCAGCCGAGCAAATAAACTAACAAGGGCACAGGAGACGACTTTAAAGTTTTGTGCACTGAGTAACCCGTTGGCTGTCGAGCCCCTGCTCTCTGTCTAGGTACACCCAGCAGTTTCACCGGTGCCCATTTGTTTACGGCCGTATGACCTTCCAGATTCCCAATCTTTCGCTTTAGCAACCTTCAATGTGGTATTATAATTGTGATACAGTGTGTCTATGTGAAACGTTTGAGCCATTTAACTAACATGAAAAGCATATTTTGTCGAGTTTCTGATCATGATCCGTTAGTGTGTTCGCGGGACATGTAACTGTATCCATACGCACAATGTAAAGCGCCCTTCTGCTGCAAAGAACTCTGTTCTCATGAAATTGAAAAAGATTAAAAAATGCATATTGTCCCTTTTAATGCTTTTGAAACCATCGTACGTGTGGAATAACTGGATTAAAAAATAAAACCCGCTTCGTCCAAGACACGACTCCCCAGAAATTCCCAGTTCATTACCAGTTCACAACACCAACAGTATCAAATATGTAACATAAATGATCCCTCCCTTCCAAATGGCTTCGGCTGAATATAATGTTCAAAATCAGACGAAAAAAGTATTAGTGCCTTTTCGACTTCCACGACAATATATTAATTAAAAAATTTGGGATTCAAATATAAAAATGAGTGACCAGTAAATACAAATGGAATTGCAATCAAATGTATACGGATTTTAGCTGTCTAGACACCATCCATACTGACAAATGCGGTTGGATGTACATAGTACTATTTATACATATGTCACTGAAGGTGGTGTTCTCATGGCAACCTGAGAAATATTATATTTGATACCAGCTAGTGAGTGTCTTCAGAGTGATTTGATGGCAACTTTAATTCTGCTCACATCCAGTAGTACCATATGTGTCAGTTTTTCATCTGTTACATCAATGGCACAAAGAAACCATTCACGTCGTTATACCTAGGTTAGAGTGTCAGCACATACGCGTCACATGCAGGGTCTCTTTTCCTTGTAGCAAGCAAATCAAAGAATACAATGATATTGTTGAGTCTTCTTTCCCTGAATAGATCCATTAAAGGAATGTTTCAATGCGTCTGGGAAAGCACACAAAAACATTGCCTGCGCTGTGCTTGTGTGGAGATAGCCAAACATCTTAGTCTAAATGTGACTTTTGTTGCGCACGAAAAATATATTCATTATTCGATATATTTTTCTAAAGTTATAGATATGGGATGTGCATTAGCTGCTTTATCTTGCAAGTCCCACATTCATGATAAAGTGATTCTGTTTATAGTTTTTGTTTGTTTGTTCGTTTGTTCGTTTGTTTGTTTGTTTGTTTGTTTTTTTGTTTTTGTTTTTGTTTTTTTTGTTTTTGTTTTTGTTTTTTTGTTTTTGTTTTTTGTTTTTTTTTTTTTTTTTGGGGGGGGGGGTGTTTTGTTTCTACAGCGCTACTACTCTTAAGTTCTGCTATTCTTCAATTTATTATGCGATGTTTTTTAATTCAAGGCTTTAAAAATAAAATATAAATTTTCGCCAGGGATAAATATCCCCAAATTTTAGCGAGCAGACTCAGGTCGCCATTATATATATATATATCTATATCTATATATATATATATATATATATATATATATATATATATATATATATATATGAGAGAATAAGAGAGAGAGAGAGCGGACGGACAGACTGACAGAAGGACAGACAGACAGATAGATAGATAGATAGATAGATAGATAGATAGATAGATAGATAGATAGATAGATAGATAGATAGATAGATAGATAGATAGATAGATAGATAGATAGATAGATAGATAGATAGATAGATAGATAGATAGATAGATAGATACGATTCTGTCCATGACACGTGTCACACTTTAGCCAGATTTGACATGATCTGTGAAATCGGGATCATGGTTATGATAGGATTATGGTTCAGATTTATGACTATGCTAATCACTGTTGCAGGGACCAAAACTGATCAATCATTCCTCAGATATGACAAAAAGCTTTTTCTCTTTTAACTCGGAAAAATTATCTACGGCTTGAAACGTCTGGTAATATGTACCCTGAAAAGCAATATAGTAAGAGTTCCTACGTGTGAAGTGCAACTGTTAATTGCACAAGACCTGTCTCAAAAATGACCAATTTAAGTGTAACATATCAGCGGATGCGGATGTATGTAACCGGAACATTCTGTGACCATATATCCAACTTAGCAGGTGCTAATTCCATTGCAATTTGGTCACAGAAAGGGCTATATCATAGGACAACATAAAAAAAACACAAATAAAAATGGACTCCATAACCATGAGACCACTTGTTTATTTGGGGCAGAAATACCAATGATATTTCATTTCTTCAAGCGACCAAAGTCGGCTGTGTGAATATCTGCTTAAAACTTTTTTCCCTATTTTAAGTTTCTGTTGGCAGCATTCTTGAAAATGACCATTGTTGCTAAGACCTGCTAAGATAGCAATGCGCTGAGAACAGCTGATTTTAGCACAGAGTGGGCGCCTGTAGCGCTCTCCAGGGCCAAGGTCAACTGTTTAACAGTGTTATCAAGTGAGAGGAGTGGTTAAAAAACGTTTCCTCTTGAGAAAAACGTATTTTATCAGTTTTTATGTCATTTTTCTTGTGTTTCTTGATCATTCGGTTATATTGGTAAAATAACCCTAAATAAATTAGGTTGATAGCAATATCCAATCGGCTTGGTAAAGACAATTGTGGCATGTTGTGGGAGGTTGATACAAAAAGCATGATAAATCATAGGCTAACAACCTCATGAATTGGAACAGATACTGATTGCGATGTTTCAAGTTGTGAAATTTTAGACTGATTCAGAATGGTAAAATCCCTGACAATGGAATGAATCTTTCCTAAATTAAACTCGTTTTGTGCAAGATATGTACGGGTGCTTCTTTTAGATTCTAAAAATAATTACTACCTGAAGGAAAATTGTACTTCTCTGAACAAGAAACTTGCACCTTGCAAAATTTTAAGTACTCCTATTAAAATCAATGGACAAGGCTTCCCGGTACGCTGTTACATCACTATTTATATTGGACTATCAAGGAATCATAGCTTTCTGCTGGGAACAGAAACTGGAAACAACCAGATTGGTATGCTTATTGAGAGGCGTACATCTATATCTGTATTCACGTGCCCAGTTTTTCCATACTGTTCACATGTGTGCCGATCTTGCATTGTGAAACAATTTTTATTCGGTGTAACCTTACCATTAAGGAACATCACGCCTGCATATATCACATGCAACTTTCCGCCGCTGAAATTGTCTTGAAGGGCCTAGTGTCGTAGACCTTGTCTGCTACTCAGTTTAGCCTTGTTGTCAATTGTCCTTGACAATACACAGCAGCCCGACCTGCTTTAGCAGAGCTTCAAGGCGAGAGTGAGACTGCGTTATGATCAACTCTGGCAGTTCAATGGCTCTCTCTGGTCTGGCTGGTTAGCAAGCCTCACCATCATGAAGGCGAGATTTGCTACTCGCATAGAGTGGCTCAAATACAGGTTTTGTTGGGGAAGGCGGGTATTTTGAGGAGGCGTGACGTCATACCGCATTGATATATTTCAATTGAAAGTTAATGTGTTAAAGCCGAACCACCGTCAACAGATTTGCGTGTCAGTGCTGTGTGCCGGCCACATTATGCTGTTCATCATGGCACATGCAGCAGTGGCTTCTTTACCTACGGGCTGTTTGTGGCCTCGGCCTAATTGTATAAGGTGTCATTCAATATTGTAACTGAAACCCGGCAACAGCGTTAGAAGCCGCATCATGGGACAATTAGACTATGTGCAGAAATAAATGGATATAAAGGTGATGTAAAATTGTATTAAGCCGTGATGCCGAACCTGGAGGAAGAAATGTTCGGAGTATTGAGCTAAGTCCCAACTTTATGGATGCCATTTATTTCGCGTAGGACCAAAGGCAAATGGTTGGCACGCTGCCTGATCACGTAAGATCTTGCCAACACGCAAGCCGGCTAACTAACTCAGGACCACACATCCTGTGCACTACCGGTGCCTCTACGTCACAAGGTGTACAGAGATGAGACGAGACAACCCTGCAGCACGCTAAATCGATGTGTAAGGCCCCATTGAATTCGTTAATGACTGTCTTGCTGACCTCTTATGCCAATAGCCAGACCTTGGTGCCACATGAATTCAGGAAGGTCTTACGAGGAAATGCTGGTCAATCCATTGTGGCCTGCTGGTGTCTAATATGTTTAGATTCAGTGACTAAGATGTTATTTGTAAACTTCATATGAAATTCATGGGAGACGCATTAAGAGACTTTGCTGCATTGCAACAAGATAAACGTTTTCGCATTGCACCAGCGTATAAGCAAACATCATGATGAGCATCTCGATCCCCACTTTACTTGCCCGCCGGACAAATAGACTTGCACCCACTTCAGCTTTTCCTCAAAGTGAGAGAAACCACTTATTCTCGGGCTGAAATCCTAATATTGGTGAACAGTGGGCTGTTGAATTGATTCTGTTGATTTAAGTCTCAGCATAGAGACGATACGCTCATCCGATGGCCCTGTGTGTGTGTGTTTCGTTATGTTTTGTTCATGTTCTGATTGCTCTCATTTTATCGGTAGTGTTGCTGCACTCTGTCATTTCTTTAAATGAAGATGTGAATATTTTCAGTATGTTGCCTTCCTCAAAATTAGATTCCCTATCCGTTCATACATTTCAAAAGAAAGTTTAATTTTTTTTTTTTTTTTTTTTTTTTTTGCTACAGATGTTAGTGTTGATGAAATATTCCTTCCACTCAATCAAAAGCTATTTTATCATTACTAGTTTTTTTTTTTTTTTTTTTTGTCTTTATCCGTGTCACCTGGATATTTATGATTAACATTTTTTAATTGTGCGGTAAATAAGATGTCTTACGTTGCCTACGACTTAATTGTGCAGAGTCGTGTGGTGCCTTTTGTCTACCCTTTTATTCTAATATATATTGTACTGTCCTCATTAAGTATTTTGTCAAATAACGAATAAAGGACTAATGCCATAAAACTGCCGAATTTTAGCGTATGAGGTCGATGGCTCAGTTTGAGCTGACTTATGGCGACAGCAATAGAGGTACATGTATTCCCATGCCCACTTAGTGTACGAAATATAATTTGTTACTTGAGGACATGATATTCAGGATGAAAGAAATAATTATCATCTTCCCAACATTTAAAGGCGTATTTGAAGGTATTCGTGTTTGATGTTACAGAAATACGTTGCAATTGGAAGGAATTTGACAGCTATTGTTAATGTACTATTATGCCCACACTGTACATTGATTAGCTTCTTTAATTCGGCTAACTTCGATCCTGATAGATTGATCAGCAGGAACACCTGATCCACCTTATTAAGATTTAACGCTCTTCAATTCTATTATTTGTTGGACACTGTGTGGAAAAATGTAATATAATATGCACACGTATGTGTCCGTAGGGACATCAGACAAAAGTGTCCATAGGCTGACGCCATTTTGTCATACTGATACACGAGTCGTGTGGTACCTTTAGTTGATGTGACGTCGACAATAAATGTTCTGATGAACCGCAGTGTATCGATGTGAAAGAGACCAAGACACAGTGTGATTGTACTTGCGATACGACGATGGGTTTTATGCCCATAACCTTTCATGTATCCAGGGACATGCTGCCATAAAATTCAACATTGCTGTGACTAGATATTTTCATATGGCGAAAAAATGCAAAAAAAAAAAAAAAACTCACAATTTAGCCAAAAAGCCATATGTATGATTTAAAGTAAAAAGAGATCCACTGTTCCATGGATGCCAATCATGCCTTTGCTGTTGGTTCTTGACAGCGTGTCTCTGAATCAGTTCAAACTTGTAAATAAGCTACCGAAGTGACACGGCCAACACACAGAAACAAGACTCGCCTGAAACTTTGAAGCCATCCAGCAAGCAATGAAAGTTGGGCCAATGTTACATTACATTGGCCCAAAACACATTACAACACAGGATGGTATGAGAATAATGTGGTAAATCAGTGGATTGTGGCACATTGTAGATCTTCTGCATCTGCAATATATGTAAATCCGAGACCCTTGAAGGATAAGGCAGGTGGTGACGTGCACGAAGTAACCGGGCAAAGTGAGAATCTCGTTCATTGAGTTGTGCAAATTTACGGCCATGCATGTTCTGTAAGGTTAGAATAGACAGAAGGAAACAAGAAGGAATACATTTTTGTCCTTTCGTGATGAATATATTGTATTGCAAACTAGATAAATAAAGTGCATCACAGAGCATTCAAATTAATTTGTGCTTGTAATGTTTTAAAACATACATGAGGAAATTTTACACTTAGGCGACACCTTTTCCATTCAGATCAGATGGATGAGGCAAATTGCAATGGAGACATTCATAATTCCAAAAGACAAAGTAAAGGCCAACGTAGTTCAAGGACCTCCTGCAATTCGAAAAAAATTCAAGACACTGCTTCGATGTACGAATATTTTCAAAAAAAAAAAAAAACAAAAACAAACAAATGTGAACATAAAATCTGCCAAGGAAGGGACAAGTCGAAAAAGGTCCAACCTCTCTAACTGTGTACGGTGATTTTTCCCCCTGGTGAGTCAGTTTCCCCCACCTCACAATAAGGGAGGAAATTCAAGCCAAAATCATTCCGTGACATGTAAAGTGATTAATACATGCTTAACCTGCTTTGAAATCCATGAAAAACAAAAAGGCCTAAAGTAACTCATCCAGGTCAGGACTTATCAGACATTTTCTGACAAGCATGAACGGCATAATAACAAAACAATAATTTGCACTTGAGATACTTATATTACTATTATTCAGGTTTCACTAAAATAATATAAATCTCTTGAATATTTCAGCTGTATAATCATGTATACGTGTCATGGCGATATTCCTGTCATAGTCTTGAATTATTTGTGAAGACTGTGAAATATGTGCCACATGAAACAAAGGGAAATGCAAAAGTTGGTTCAAACATATTAATTCAGGAAAAATGAGATTGGAAAAGAGGGCGCACGCCTGTATGAATCCCTTTTGAAAGACAAACAGAGGTTGAGACAAGATACAACAATACAACGATAGTATCAGAATGAACACCACAGCACGCAAACAGAACGGCAATACCACATAACAAGAGCTGTTCAGAGGACAAGACGTCACAGACAGGGAAAGATAATAGGGTATGCCATCATGAGCAGGCACTACTTCACCACCCTTAATAACGACTATTTGTAACAATCCCGCAACAGCTCCAGGCCTACCTATGGATTTTATGTAAGATTTGACAGCGTAAAACTGTTTTCTTTCTCTTGAAAACTACATCTTTCAAAGGCAACTAATGAAGTTTGCACTGTGAATAGAGCAAATGGAAATACGCTGTTTTGTAATCTATCTTGCTCCACTAAAAAGTTTCCACATTCGAAAAAGTAATGAAAAACATTCTCACTTGTAGCACCACAGAATCACCTGGGTGAGTCAGCTAGACCGTTTTTAAAGTAAATCTGCTATGAGCATGCTACACTTCATACGTAAACGGGCATGTAAAACAGCTACTTTTCTAGACCCAATGTAAAATAGTGGACTAACTTTAGGCGTAATTTGATTTAATTTAATTTTGAATTGGTCTACAAACTCGGCATTATGAGTGGAAGGTGACAAATCGTTCCAGAGACGAACAGCTAAAGGGACAAAAGGATGCATCGAAAAAATTAGTTTGTGTCTGAATTAAAGAAAAATTGTATCCAACTCCCACATTATACCTGTTTCGTAGACTGACGGAAGTTGCGAATAAATGTGGCAAATAGTGGGGTGCATCACCCATGAGGATTTTGTAAAACATAATTAGTTTACTTTTGCTTTTTCTGTCTAACACCTTTTTTGCAACCAGATTCCTGATAAATTTGATCGTGACTCGTTCCACCTGTCTCTCCTGTAACGACTTTTGCAGCTGCTAGATTGACTTTTCCAGATCCTGGCAGTTGCTACTTGTGCACCCACCCCACACGACGGAACCGTACTCTAAAACTGGCCGTATAAAGGAAAAATAAAGAGTTGCCAGAGATATTGCTTAAACGATATTGTACATGGTTCAAAATGTTAACCATCTTCATGCCTTTGGTGATTACCTCTTGAATTTGACATGTCCAGCCTCAGTCAGAATGTATCAATCGTCCCAAGCGCTTATGTTCTGGTTCATACTATGAAGATTTGTCCATGAAAACCAAATCCGGATGAAGACGTGACAGTTGTTTTCTTGATAAAATCATGCTACTGGTGGTTTTGAAGAACAAAATGATACTATCCATTTTTCGCCCAATTTTCTACTCGATGTAACTCGGAATTCAAAGAATTTTGTGCAACTACAGGCTCCTCGACAGTGATAAAAAGAGCTGTGTCATTGGCAAATAATCGGATGGAGGAATTTACAACGTTAACAATATCAAGAATAAAAGAGGACCAAGTACCGATCCCTGTAGGATGCCTCCTTTAATTCTGCTCCAAGGCGTCTTCCCCCCTTTCACAACAACACGATGCTGTCTACGCTCTAGATAGTCGGCAAACCAGCTCAGTTGAGGACCATCGATACCTGAATTACGTAATTTAAACTATAATCCTGAGTGGTATACACGATCAAATGCCTTGGTAATGTCACAGAATACAATTCTGACTTCCTTCTGAAGGTTCACAGCTTCGCAAAAGTGATGATGTAGGTAAATTAGTTGATTAACCGTACGATCCCCAGGAATAAATCCTGACTGATATTCGGACAAAAAAGCATTGTACCGTAAGAAATTACAAATATATATTTGAAAAATGCTTCCTCAAAAAACTTAGCTTACAATATTAAGTGCGGAAGTCGGTTTGTACCTATGACAAGAGCTTGGTGTTTATGCAGAAGTTGTAGATTGATGTTTCACACGATTGATCCATATGCATGAACCAACACCTGGAAGTCGGTAATTGTTATCAAAGGTGCCAATGCTTTCATGATAATCCGTTCTATTTTTTTAATAAAGAAAGTGTTCAACTTCCTTTATCAGCAAAAGGATATTTCGCACGAGGTATTGAAAGATTTGTACCTCTCTTACAAGAAAAAACAGTATTGCTGTTCAAGCAATATGAATGAGTAGGGGCTCTAAAGTGATGCTTCCTGATTATATACCAATATCAACATCGATAAACGAGAAAGGGCGGATCGAAGGTACAGAGGATATCGGCATTTACTGAGCTACCAGACGAGGGCATTATTCATCATGTGAAATAATTTAATATTTCCGCTCCGAAAAAGGCATTTGTCTTGTAGGTGTTGGTGGCAGATTATGATTTAACCCAAAAGCTGCTTACCTTTCCGTAGAGTCACAAAAGCACAGTCACTCAAAGACACACACAAAAAAGAATTCGGATCCACTGAAAATCAAGACATGCCAATCGGTCATCAACTTCATGCTGCAGGTCAAAGTCAATATATATTTCAACGTATAAGTATCCAGTGTACCACACGCAGAATCACGACGTAAACATGTAAACTTCAAAGTTACATAACTGTGTCATCTGTTAGGTCTTTTTACATACTAACCCATTTCTGGTGAAAATGAGCATCAGTTAATATTGTTTCAGTTATATATGGACGGCAAACATATGAGCGTTGCCGAAAAACGATTTTCACATACATCTATGTCTTCAAAAGTCGCAATAGATTTTGTTTTAGCTGATGTAAATAGCAAATGCAAACTGAATAAACCGATGTATCCTTGAACATCTTTTAGGCTGTTTTGTATAAAAAAAATAAAGAAGGGTAACGTGAAACAAATGTTATTTTGCTAGCTTCCAATATGAAAAACAGCCATAATATTAATAAACCAATACATTCTCTCAAAAATTATTGTCGCTCTCCACGGAAGAAATACTGGCCAATTTTACATGTACCCTTTTATTTTGGGGAGATATTTTGACTCGATCCCGACCTCTGTAAGTCCTTTTGAAACGATTTTGACAAAATGGTGAAGAAATATTACGTTCTAATTATCTACTGCAACAATTTCACACTTAATTAATAAAGCAAGCGTACAATTTTAAGATACTTTTAAACCTTTGATGTTTGCCCTGTTTTATGTATGGCCAGTTTTCATCAGGAAAATGATAGGTAGACTTGAAATAAATTGGATGGATATAACACGAAATAACGGAATTAATGAAACTACGTTTTGGCCCGGATGTCATAAGGACAAGCCCGGGCATCCTGCGTACACTTGCTAATTCAATCATTCCACGAACGAAGAACACAAACATTAATCACGTGACGAAAATGATATCAGGGTATGCCTTTATTGTGAGCTTACCAATAAAAGTATATGGCGCAAAGAAAAAGGAAAATGCATAATTGCTAAAGATTCATTTATTATTTGAATAGTTACAACACACTCGACTAAGTGACAGTTTTTTATTTGTCAACTCGACGAAGTGTATTCCTACTGATTTGCACTTAAAGGTAACAAAGCGGTGGTTCCATTTTTGTCATGACTATGCATCCCATAACTGTGTGCTCATAACCAAAGTATATATCAAGCGAATGGCTGATCAATGGAGCAGCACAATTGTGACGACAAGTCAATTACAAAACCATGACAAAATGGGACATAACAGCCGTATTTATGATATACAGGTCAACAAGCAGCAGGCAGTGTAAGATAAATATTGCAATAGAACAGTATCTGATGCAGAGTAAGGACGTTTTAATGTTTCTGGGAAAAGCCCACATGCCTAACCTCTTTATCCATTGTTGTTTCTCTTGTGGCACCGTACAGCTAGTTGGTAACTTTCTGCGCACAGCAAATAAAATCATCATACTTGACTCTTTCAGTCCACAACCACTTCCTAGTCGTCGTTAGCCTACTCCGCAGTTCAAACTCAATACACCATCAGCTAACCTGTCTAATCTATATAGATATGGAAGCATCAACAGGTTCATCACGTAAAGATCTTCAAATCATGTCAATTGATTGATCGTTTTAATTTCATTTCCACGGTTAATTTTATAAGTTTTGCAAACTGTCTAGCTAATGTTAAGCATAATTATCATCGCTGTTTTCTTTTCCTGTTTGATTTAAAACCAATCTGTTTTTCGCCTTTCATTGCCACTGATTTATAGTTTGTCATCTTCAAGCCCATAGTAAGACATAATATGTTATTCATGTAGGGGTTTATTGTGCAATAATCCTGTGTAGGTGTGTGTCGACGTAACATATTATTCATGATGTAGTTTATTGTGCAATAACCCTGCGCAGGTTTGTGTCTCTCAGTCGTTTTTTAAACGATATTTGAAACCCATATGCCAAGCTATACAAGCTGTGTAAACATAGGTCGTGCTGAGTGTTCAGTGCCCAATGTTGAGTATTAAGGCGCATGCGCGCCGAGGAAAGCTGTTAACAGGGATCTTTTGTACGGTCTCTGCGTTGTGGTACTTAAATGAAAGGTTGGTTTACAAAGAAAGTCCATCTACTGTAAATTCAGCTAATTTTTCTTTATTTTCGCGTTTCTTTCGCTGGTAACCCGAACCCGTGAAAAGCAAAACACAACGAAGTATTATTTTAACGTGGGTGTGATCAGAATCAGTTCAAAAATGGTGAAATTTTAACTTCGGTTAAATGCCTGAATATGAAAAACATAAAATTCATACAGGCGAAAATAAGTACAGTTACATTGGATTTAGTATCCTCACGTCAAATCAGTATACACGAACTGTTGTTGAAATTGGCAACAAACGAGTTAGACGTACGGCTCACCTTTGACCTAGTCCACCTGAGACGTCATACAAATTCTCATTTCCACAAACATTGAGAGAAATATTAGGTAAAGTAACGCATTTTGATTGCGCGTGATCCACACCATGAAGCCACATTGCATGTTCAATTCGCTCGGTTTTAATATGAATAACATGTCCGTTTTGTTGAACAAACCAGAGTGAAGGTAGGTTTTCAACTAAGCAACAATAGTGGATTCAATAGGGCATGGAAGTTAGAGATGGAAATATCGGATGTCAGGCTAAAAAGTCGACGACCTCGCCACGTTCATATTTGCCGAAAAGTCAGTCTCGGTCCTCAGATGATTTTCTTTGCATTGCAACCTGAAGACCTTTAGCAAATCTTGATTCCCGTATGACATCAATCCCAGGGATCATTTCTTCCTTAGAGGGGAAATAACGGTGTCAAAAAAATTGATCGATGCATTTTGGCCAACCGGGGACGTTATTGCGATGAAATAATTTTCAACAAATTTCATTTTATATATTTTCATTCAAACTAAACGTGACAGTTGAATGATGAAATAAATACATCTTATACACATGTGCTTTATTTCCATCACTTTTGGGATATATATTTCTGCATTTCACTACTGCATTGACTCAGAACCCGGGAAACCTTCAACATAATCAATATTTTAGTGTTTTTCATAGCATTCTTAACATTTAAAACAATCAACTTTTGCTGAATAGAATTATACAACAGAGATTAAATTTCTTATTGTCGTTACTTTAAAACACTTATATTTGGTCAATTTTACGTACAGGAACTGCGAATTGTCCGTAAGAGTATGTCCAGTGGTCATTTAACGCCGTTATCTCTTAGCCGTGTATAGAGATGACTCACTTGACAAAGAGGCGCACCTGAATACACCTTTTTAAATTTTGTTTAGCTGATTTTCTCTGGCACCATATGAATATATCATGGCACAAATTTTGTTCATTGATATTGATTTATCCAGAATTCTAGCCCCATGTTTATGCATTACATCAGTCACTTAACCTGAATACCATCTCTCTCTCTCTTCTCTCTCTCTCTCTCTCTCTCTCTCTCATCTCTCTCTCTCTCTCTCTCTCTCTCTCTCTCTCTCTCTCTCTCTCTCTCTCTCTCTCTCTCTCTCTCTCTCTCTCTCTCTCTCTCTCTCTCTCTCTCTCTCTCTCTCTCTCTCTCTCTCTCTCTCTCTCTCTCTCTCTCTCTCTCTCTCTCTCTCTCTCTCTCTCTCTCTCTCTAACATTTTAAAAGAGATAGAGAGTCAACCGACTACCATTAATGGTAAAAAAATATCAATATCATGCAAGATGTAATTTACCACATAGTATATACCTATATATATATATATATATATATATATATATATGTATATATATATATATGTATATATATATATATGGGGTGGGTGTGTCTGTCTGTCTTTCTGTCTGTCTGTCTGTGTGTCTTTGTGTCTGTGTGTGTGTTTGTGTGTAAAATATCCAAATATGTTATGTAGGCAGAGTATCTTAATTATCCATCTCAGATGAAGGAGAGAAAAGTAATCGCTATTTTTCAGAATAATATACGGAATCATTTTGGTTGTGCAGGAATTGTTGTCTATCAATACACCCGTGATGACCTAGAAACGTGACCGGACATACAATGACGTGTCTACTCATAGACAATTAGACGACTTTCTGGAGATGCAGGTTTGAAATTAGAATGACCATTATCAAATGTTTCAAAAGAAATTTATTATGGAAGAAAAACTCTGTAAACACTCACTTGCTAAGATGGAAAGAAGTCTTTACACAGGCCCAATAGCCTTTGGAATTATTGGCATTCTATAAAAGTCAATAACACAGTTGTAATTTGAACCAAAATTGGTTTAATATGTCTATTTGGAACTTTACAGAAGAAGTAAGCCTATCTGTGTAATTCTAGAAACCATGCTTTCATGTCATCATTGGCCACTTCTTTGTCACTGGGGGCATCACAGGTGGGGACCACAGCTTCAACTGCTCTCAGTATTGGGTGGTTGAAGCGGGCTTGAAGCCCACGGATTATGTCCGACAGTAATGCTGGCTTATTTGTTTCTAACACCCAAACTTGGCAGCGTAAATTTATTATTTATAACGAGTATTATGATTTGGTAAAATTTGTATTCTTAGTGTTCTAAGTACGTGGAAAGGCGCTTAAAATTATTTGTAGCGACATTCATATATAGGGATGCGCTCATGTTATTTAGACAGGCATTAAGATCATTCCATGCAATGTTTAGATCTTTTACAGCGGGATTCAAGTTTTCATAACTTGCGCTAAAATTATTTATTGCGGTGCCCAGCATATTTAGAGCATTACTCTATGGGCAGCGTTGTGGCTCTTTTTTTTTCGTGTATATACCTAGTTTTTAATAATTTCAAGAAAGTCTTGATACAGGTTTTCTCATGTAACATCGCGTTACTTTGTGGGCCTACGGTACCTTGCGTGAATAACGTTTTGTTAACCTCCTCCTATAATTTTCCCCTTGGCCTTCATCAGTTTTTTTTTTGTTTTTTGTTTTTTTTTTTTTTTTGAGGGGGGGGGGGGGGTTATTTCATATACATTCCAGGCAACACTTGCCGACGTTATCTATTGTATGGCATCATGTGGCATTAGATCATAATTTGCGATGACCGTTTGCCCTTCGGGCGTTGACATGTTTTTGACCCGTCTGTATTGCGAGAATACCGTGCAGTGGGACTCCCGCGTCATCGATTCAGTGCCTTGCACACAGTGAATTCGATCCTCTGACGTTGATTAGTTTACTTTACACAAATTTACTTAATAACATTGGATCACCAAATACTAGGGTAGATACAAACCAAACTGGCTCTCCGCAAACGGAGAGAGACCCGTAATGATAAATACAAGACCCACGGGACAAAACATTGCTGAGGAAAGTTGAATAATCAATATATACATAGAATACAAATTGTCTGGAATCAGAAATGAAGTTCTGAGCAGCAGTGAAAATACCCAGATTTAGCTCATCCGAAAGACTATGGTCATCATTATCATGTGTAAAATAACAGAAGTATATCACCAACTATATAGACAAATATCGTGTACAAAATCTTTGAAAGATTGATGTACAATAAACTTTGTTATTTTGAAATAATAGCAAGTGCATTCGGCTGTGCCCCGGTAACATATTCAACTTACATCACAGCAGGTTATGTGTAAAAGGCAAAAGAACATCCATTTTAAATATAAGTGTCAGGTTTCGACAAATTTCCAAGTTACCTATAAGGCCTAAAAAATTATGTATATATGTGGTTCCCATAACCGGACCGACCCTAAGCAATATTTATGAAACATAAACGAAAAGAGGAAGTTTCAAGCCGCCCTTCCCTAATCAAAATTGATCGACCCTGGCTTAAAGCTTTATCAAGAAAGTGGCCGTCATGTACCGTTATTTTGCAGTTAAGTAAACCCAAGCACAGTAGTTCATTTCAACTTGTTTGCAGTGAACGGCTAACTTGTCTTGGGCCGGGGAAAGAGCATAGCTGCACAGCCGGGGTGTTCGGTGAAACAGCATAGCCATAGCCCCGGTTGAAAGATTTTATAGATAAAGCGGCCGCCATGTGCCGTTATTTTACTGGGAAGTCAACTCAAACACAGCATTTTATTTCAACTTGTCTGGAGGGTTGCCCGTTTGTATCAGCATTAAGGGACCTCATAGCCCCGCTTGTTAGGTGATCGTTATCGTAATATTTCGCCAGGCTCCAAGTGTCCTTTCTCTGAGTAAGCAGGGCAAACGGTCGTTAAAGTACTTTTAAAACATGACTTACTGTCTTGACTTTAATCTGCCCGCTCGGTTGTGTCCGAAGCAGTTATCATCGTAAGCTACAAATCCAAATGCGACACGATACACCTTGAAACACCTGGCACTCGGTGAACGACATTTTGAGCATTGCGCAATGCCGCAAAAAAAGAAATTGATTTGGATATTAATGTGAATCGCGGCCACAGCATACATCACATCATTATTGATTCTCTCAAACATTTGCAAAATATTAATTTTGGTTGCATATATTATAACCCCCTCTCCCAGATCTCCCCATTACTATCCTCATTTACAAACCGTTGGGTTCGGGATCCGCAATTTTCAAAATGGCATCCAAGTACCAGGCAGCCGATTGGATATTTTGAAAAGGTAGTATCAAAAATATGTGTGCAACTGGGTGAAGGGAAGATTAATTTGTAGAATAAATGGAATGTACAACATATAACGGGTCTTTTCCATAGTGAGCATTACCTGAAAATGTAAATACACCGCGTTGCAGATATCTGTTGTAGCCAGTGGTAAGCCTCAGAGTAGGGATTTTGTATCAGATTCTGAAGTCGCCCTGAGGCTACGAAATAAGCAGCAGCACTAGTAGGACCCGCCACGATCCCCTGGTGTGTGAAAGATGGAGCTTGGGCGAGAAGGTTGCCTCGATAGTGGATACAGGTGCGAAAGTATCAACGGGTTTTTATATAAGTAGTAACAAAATACTTCCGTCATGGGTATTCGACTGATATGGCTCGACATTGTTTTCTTGATAAAACTTAATATTAAATTTGAAAACGGTGATTTTTCTGTTGGAATATGAATTGATTAGTCAAGGGCGTAGCCGGAACGGAGGGGGGGGGGGGGTTCGAAAGATTCAGACGACACCCCCCCCCCTTCTCCATTTTCAGCTAACGGTCCAACTTAGACCGATATTCAATAGAAGAAAAAAGAGAAGAAAAAATTAGAAAGAAAAACTAAGAAAGACAGAAACAAACAAAAAAAAACAGAAAAAGAGGAAGGAAGGAAAAAAGAACATGAATAAAAACACCGCTTCACTTACTGGCATGAAAAGATACATCTTCATTATTACCGTGATTGGTGTGGTTGAGCCAAACACAGCAAAAGGATCTTTGTATGTGATCATTATAACATGGTCCAAGATTTTGTGGGTAGGTAGAATTCGTATGACGGTTTAATAAAGTTAGCTTCAGTGCAAGAAGTAGACTTCAAGTTATGTTGATCAGCAAAATGTTATGATGGATAGCAGCACTCAAAGGATATTTCAAGTCTTAGGTGGTGTATCTGTAGTTGCATAGAAGATTAGCATGTGGATATTAAGTTGAGAAGGTCTAGCTTTGGAGAATTGTTTTGGATCATCATCCAGGAGAATAGTGCCGAAATTCAGTGTCAGAATAAATTCTCTTTGCCATCAAGTTTTCACTAATGTAATCGATTTGCTTCATATATAGTTCACAAGATGACTGAGTCATATTCAAATGCAAATTGTGTCCATAATTTACAACTAGACAAATAGAAGGAATATATGTAACACCGTTTCGTTTTTAATAATTCAAAGACTCTTTCTGACTGTCATTTAAATTCCTAATCACAATAGAACGTTAAAGACCTGAAAATATCTGTGATTCAAATCTAAGAAAGTCTACGATTGTATTTGAGAAAATGCAAATCCCCCCCCCCCCCCAAAAATAAACCAAACTTTGGATGAAAGTGTTATCTTTGTAATGCACACAATAAAGCCTAATATTTACATTTGTCATTTTTGTTAGCATTGAAAGAATAGGAATGGTAGTGTAGTTCATGAGGCAATGGTTACACTAGAGCATCTCGTGCAACCAACGTGCTGCGCAATAATATCCTCATGCTTGGCCTGGGACTATTTTCACTTCCCAATTGTTAGCGCCTCCGAAGCGTTTGATTCATAGGCCTAAGCATAATCGGAAGACGGTATCAGATGATCAAGAATTGCATATCTACTCGTCAAAACTTGCCTAAATGTTTTCTTTTACCGGTTTTGCAAGCTTTATTGAAGTAAAGTTGTTGTGTTATTCGGAACTATTTTTTTCCCTAGTTTTGTGTTCCAGGAGTTGCCTTGACAACTGATGGCTGATGTAGTAGCCCCGCCTACTTGGCTCCTCCCACTAGTAAACAAAAAGGCGATTTTTTTGTAAATTAACAAGCTTAAAACGATTTTAAATCAACTATCAATGATAATACTTACTCTTATGTCAATAGATATTGATGTTAAATGTAAATATAAGACTTAAACTTCCTCTCTAGTATAATTACGGGCGCATGGTTGCAGTTTGTGTGACAGGCATTTCTTTGATGACGCGCTACCGCGCGTCATCAGAAATGCCTGTCACACAAACAGCAACCATGCGCCCGTAATTACACTAGAGAGGAAGTTTAATTCTTAAGTAATATGCTATCCTGATCAATGACCCCACTTCTCCAATTAAAAGACAAAGCTGACTTTGGAAAAAATTAATTATCCATAATTTTAAACAATGAAAATATTATTTAAATATGCTGAGATAGGAGGTGAAGGCTTGCATGTTAAACTTCTTAAAAATCAGGTGTTTTTTTATATTGTGACGACAAGAAATATAAAATAAATTATGCTGAATATTATTGTATAGAGTATCACATGGTTATACTTTCAAAATGCATTTTCCTCTTCCATCCTCAATCTAGTAATATAGCAGGGAGAAAAGGGACCAGACAGCAGAAACTAAAACTGCTGCAACCAGTGGTCTTTTAACTTTTCAACATCTGACGATTAAATTAAGGGATCATGAATAATTCTTCAGAGACTTAAATTGCTAAAATTATAAAAGTATGGGTGGATAAAAGTAATGGGGCTCAGCTGTTCAATAAGAGGCTTTATAGATTCATTTTTTCTAGTTAACAAAGATTTTACTTCAACCTTGGCGGATAAATTAAGTACTTAGAAACTTTTTTTAGCCCTTAAAATTCACCATTTTGCACTTCGAATCTTAACCCCCCCCCCCCCCCCCCCCCGTGCCTCAAAGCCTCCTAGCAAGGCTTCGCAGCATTTGGCTGTTTGCAGGGCCATTCTTTACATGATTTGAACCCCCCAATCCAAACACCTGCGTACGCCCCTGTTTGTCAATGGTGTTTGACACCATCAATCACCAAATCCTCTTTTTAAAAGTTGGAATTTTATGGTGTTCGAGGTACTCCACTGATATGGTTCAGGAATTATTTTAAAATAGGAAACAGTTTGTACAATATAATGGTGAAATATCATCGAGTCAGGATATTAAATGTTGTGTGCCCCAGGCCTCGATTTTTGGACCGTTCTTGTTTCTGATTTATCTGAATGGCTTGCCAAATGCTTCATATTATATTCATTGCACTTTTCTTCCTGCTAATACTAATATTTTATTTTCTGATAAAAACTTAGTAACCTTCAATGAAATTGTTAATTCCCAAAATGCATAATTGGCTC
>CAXHWN010002796.1:183400-316400 GCA_964020975.1 Hermodice carunculata | reverse complement strand
AAACTTAACCAAGTTATAATATAAATATACACAAACCAAATATATTCTATTTCATCAAAGAAATGAACAGTTTTTTATTAATTATATTAACATAATACAATGTAAGAGATGGCAAGAAAATACAAAGATTATCTTCCGTTAAATTCCTTAGCTTGAAGTTACATGAAATGTTAAAATGGAAATACCATTGTAACATCTTAACTTTCTAAAATGGTTGAATTTTTGGTGAAGGTAAGGCAATACTTACCAAAACATGTATTATCGTCATTTTATTACTCTTTTGCTTATCCATACCTGATAATTGTAATGTGATCTGGACATCAACGGATCCAACAAATTAAAAACATTTCGAAATTATACAAAAGAAACCGGTACGTATCATAACTTTTTTTCAAAGCCATATTATCATTCGTCATCTTTTGTTCGCTCAGCTTAAATTTGTAAAAATTTGCAGATACACGACAGTATCTGACAGGTATCTTTATGTTAAGATACTGTGCTAGTAGACTTCCTAATATATTCAAAAAGCTTTTTGAGTTGACATCAACTGTTCATAGTCATGTCACAAGACAATAAAACTTGTTATGTGTGCCACAAATTTGACTAGACATAGGGGAATTCTCTCTGATGTTCCAACGAGTGAAAAATTTGAATTCAATTCCAAATGAAATAAAATTGACACAAAAAATTTCTCAGTTTAAAATGTCTCCATACCGATTTTTTAAAATTCTAAATATTATTGGAAGACCTGCTATTTGTTTTCTCACAAAGTGTATTTTGACCTCGAGTAACTTCTGTGAAAATTGCTACAATGAACTGCTGTTAACCATAAGTTTATGCTACAGTTACAGTGTTAGTATACAATTTTTAGGGACCCACAAGCTCAGTTGGGTTTTTTAATCCCCAGTCACAACAGATAATTTACTATGTACAGCTAATTAAGAGTAAATTGTCAATGATAATTTTATATATGTATATCCATAGTGTGACAATAAAGATTATTATGTCTTCTGAAACTGTAGGCTCCTTGAATGAAAGGCCCTTTTCGCAAGGATCATGAATCTGGCACTCTTATTATACTTCAGAGCCTTTCGTTTTTATGTAGTTCGACTCAAGTCGCAGTTGGCACTGAAAGGGTTAGAGTACACTGCATAGTTTGAGCAGAAAACATGATCATATGAACTAACAGCAAAAGGTTATGAAAACGTAAATAGAAACAACAAAGAGCACAGATAAATTGAAAACGTATAAAGTGATAGGTTTTATATGGATTGGAAAGCAAGCTTATAATGACTCTTCATGGCACAGATGTTGGCGGATACTGCATAGATAAATGAATCATAAACATTGTACCAAGTTAAAATACCTTGATTTCAGCTGGCATACATAAGAAAAATGCTAGTTATATACAGTTACATTTACGAAAAAAAATGAAAAAAATACAGTAAATATGAGTGTTCTAGAATAGTTATGCAGCTGCTGTAAGTCGCGTTTCGCTCGTTGACCCTGTACCGGAGATCGTTGACTTGACATGTTGATTAATTTTTTATTAAGAAGTAGTTCGATCGGCAAGGATAATTCTCATTATGATCATATTCTTGAGAGCAGCATAAACACCTAAATAATTAAAGCAGCAATAGCCATATATCTTTGTCAATAAGTGGTCTTTGCTGAGTTCGCATTGTTATGATTGGTAAATGAAGACGCTTGTAAATGGAGTGGAGTCCAATGAGGAGATCATGAAAGTCAGCCTACTGAGGCAGAATAACCCCGGGTCATAAGAAGTGATATATATATATATTCAGTCTGCTCATTTTGTATTGATAACACTTTGGTTCCACCCAATCCTATCAAAAGAAAACAGAATACGGGAAACCAGGTGAGCCAGATCATTGAGGACGAGAGACCGATACACATCGTGACTATGAATGTTTGACCCTTAGTGTTGTCAAGTTGTACGTATCATCTTAGGAAACCTAAAATTTTTAAAAAGACATTGTACGTCTCTATCTATCTATCTATCTATCTATCTATCTATCTATCTATCTATCTATCTATCTATCTATCTATCTATCTATCTATCTGTCTGTCTGTCTGTCTGTCTGTCTGTCTGTCTGTCTGTCTGTCTGTCTGTCTGTCTGTCTGTCTGTCTGTCTGTCTGTCTGTTTGTCTGCCTATCTATCTATCTATCTATCTATCTATCTATCTATCTATTAAGTACCTATTCACCTATTCAGATATTTTGTGTTAACATGCCGGTACATATACGTTTTGAAGTGTGAGATATGAAAAAACAGGTTCAGCAGCATTAAATACCAGATTCGTGGAAGTCTGAGTTGTACAGATGTGGATGGAAACACTATGGCAAAGCCACATTGGCCTGATTGCGGTCTTAGCTTGTATTAGCTGTCTCACCGAAGATGACTTGCCTTTGATTTGCACCGCCAAATTTAGAGAACTGATTAGAGACCAATATGATTAGTCAGGAAGGAGGAATGGACTTCAGAATGATCGAAATATGAACTGAACCGCTGTCTCTTTTTAATCATCGGTCAGCATCCTGTCGTCTTATTGCACCCCAAAATTTTTGGACTTTTTAAGCGAGAGTGGTCATGGCACTGGCAGGATTCAAACGCTGACATTTTTTGCCACTGCACGGTTACAAAAGTCACCGAACTGAAATTATTTCTGATAAGGTCTATTAGCCGAACCCCGGCGGATCGAGAAATCCAGTTGCCCGTGTTTGCGAGTTTCATTGGTTCATATGTCGGCATCAGGGGTCTAATGCACCTACTCTTGCACATCGCAAAGAGGTCCGCCTTACTAAAGTTCTTTCGTTTTGACAAGCAAATTACCCAACTATACGCCATGCCACATGCAAATAAGAGTTGTAAAACTTCTAGGGTAGGAAAGAGCCTTGTCACGCCTGGGCCTCTTATTTAAGGACAACCTGTATTCATTGCTTTGGCGGGCACTGAGCAACACGCTGTGGAAGGAACGCACCAAGTGCCTATTTTGCACAGAGAACAGTCGGTTAAAAATGTGGTTTTCATGTGTAAGACTTTTAATTTCATTTTAACCAATTACGAAATTTTATCTATCTTTCTATCTATGTATCAATCTGCCTGTCTGTGTCTGTCTGTCTGTGTCTGTCTGTCTGTCTGCTTGTCTATCCATCTATCCATCTATCTATCAGTCTTTCTCTCCGTCTGTCCGTCTGCACCCCCGTCCGTCCATCCATCTGGCTGCCTTATTGAAAAAAAACTCTCAAATCTAGATGGATTTTTATACCATAGTTTTGCTGCACTAAAATGAATAGAACTAGGTAAAGATGCAATGCACATTTGTTTTCTATTTGTATGGATGCACATCAGCTCTTGTCAATATCGTAAGAAATTGCTTCTTGATATTGATGACCGGGATGACATTTCTACTCACTGAAATTGAGAGGCAAATACTCGGTCACCTGCGTCCAGGCTGTCATAAAGAATTACTTTAGCTTTAAAGTTCGACAAGTGAAAGTAATAAAATAAGCTCATCTCAATGAGATATGAATACAGTTCACATGTACAAGGCAAAACGAAAAAAAAAAAGAGAGAGAGAGAAGAAAAGAAAATAAGCACTTCATGTTGATGATCACAAACAACCTATCCAGACTTACTGGGTTTGTAAATAATTTACTTGCTTTGTTCAGCCAAATCACTTTGCATTAAATTCTCTATGAAGCACATAGGAAAAACTTGTCATACCGAGAAAAGCATGATCAATATGAGATACGCCCCACAGAGAGACACTTTATTACTAAGTGAGATACGTTGTGACTTGACAGAATAATGAAGAAACATTTTTTTCCACCTTGCAAGATTTTAACACTTTCCCGCTAATATCGCCCAAAAGCACCCGGATGTAAACTGCCTTCTGTTTTACTCATTTTAAATAAATTTCAGGTAAGTGAAAAGCATTTTTGCTAAAAATTGTAAATAAGACCCATGATAAATAAATGCACGCCCCAAGTCAAGATTTTTCTTGGTGCTGGTTGAGTGCAATGCGCCGAACCCGTACCAAGGAAAGCTGTTGACTCAGTCTTATTCTGACCAGGACAGGGTTAATGATTTATCCCCTACAAATGTCATTGCAAACTTTATCGCAAATTGCAATGAACATAAAGTGAATGATAACCTGCCTCAATTTTAGAAATAGTTCATCGGTTACAAATAAAACCTGTCAAATTGCTAAATTTTTAAAAAAAATTCTACTTTAAGTCAATTTTTAACTCACATGACTTGTCAGTCGGCTGAGCTTTTGTGAGGGTCTGTCATCCGTGTCCGTCCGTGGTCTTTCCGTCGTTTGTCGTCTGTCTGCAACTCCCATTTTCGACTTCTCAAAAACCGTCGGCCAGATTCACTTAAAACTTGATGGAGATGTGCCTTGGGTGGGTCTTTACCACGTTTGCTCAAGTGGTCACGATCCAGTTTTTTTTTTCACTTTGGGGGAAACCTTAAAAACTCTTCTCCAAAACAGCTCACCTAATTGCTTTGATATCACACAGGAACAGTGGACTTTTCAACATCAAATTTTGCGCATATAGCCTTATCATACGGACAATGCAATATCTGATGCACCAGGTGCTTTCCGTTGGGTCTCCAATTTTGAATTTCCACTTTTCCAAACTCATGCATCTATATTTGAATCTAGCATTAATCATACACCTCTGTTTGTTACCGGCATGTTACCAACTCCCTTCTCGTAAATGTTTCGTGTAGTACATCTCACTGCAAGCATTTTGCATGTAGACCTGTCTTCGAGGACGTGTTATTTCCTTTTGCCAACTTCAAAGGGATTTTGCAAGTCAACTTTGGTTTGTTTAAATATTTGGACTTGTCAAGCGGTGATGAAAGTGATCAATCTATAGAAGCACTTTATTTCGGCCACTTTGTGAAACTTACCAACAATGAATAGTAAGGAAAACAGTGCTCGACTCACTTTCAAGTGTGCTGCCCGTTTGTTTTGTCAACTGTCCGCTTTAAAACAAGTTTTTGTTGTGAATTATTCCTTGATATTCACTCTCAGGCTATGTCAGTAAAGGTTAAGGTCCTTTAACCGAAATTTGGTGCAGAAGCATGCAAGCAAAACTCACAATCTCACTGAATTCGTCTAGTGTCTATAGTGTGTGGTTTAGGTATGATTTTAAACGTGTTGTGGATGTTTAATATGTGTAATATTCCACAGATATAAAACATCTGGCTGATGTCGATTTTTTCACCATAAGGTGGTCTTTTAGAGTGATATGTATTTTTTGTCGTGCCGGTAACGCAGTGTTTGTGTGTACTGTATAGTCAGCACTCTTTGAATTTTGGCGATCAAGATTTTAATTGTCTAAATCATGTTCGATGATGAGCATATGACACCCTGAAAATTGAATCGCCACTTCTCTGAGGTGGTAACTTTTAATTACAAGTGTAAATTTCTGTAACGCACATGAAACATGCTAATGTAGATTTAGGCCAAACACCGCAATATGTGTGGATGTGGGCATATTTTTAATAAATGAAATGCAATTTCCGTTAATGCTTATGCAGTATTGTCATTAAACCCTGATTAATATCGACCCGTATTCAACTCTGATTACGCTTATTCCACCCCTAGCAGACATATTTGAAAAATATGGCCCACTGGGCACTATTTGCTAATTCAACTCATTCCTGGTCAGAGTAAAACTGAGTCAATAAGTTTCGTTAGCGCTGGTTTGGCGCATGGCACCCAAACCGCACCAAGGAAAACTGTTTACCTAGGGTGTGCGTCATGAATAGTCTTACATACATATCTCAGTAAATATTTTTCATCATAACGAAAGAAATATAAGTAAACACATCACGGCGGACAACAATTTATATCCGGGAGCCTCTGGGTGATTCCGGGAAAGGGTTAAATAGACGTCTTTAACGGGTTTCTGATGCACTTTGTATATTTCGCCGTTTTTTTTATTTGTCTCATATAAATTCCCAGGGTTTGAATAGACTTGTGCCACGTGTGTTGCATTGCATCATTATGTCTCAGCACCTCTTAACAGTTTCCTACAGGTATACTGTGATATTTGCGTGTCTATGAGGTTGACTGTCATGTCAGCCTGTAAGGAGTGCTATAAATACTTGTAACGACAGCCGCCTTACAAAACGCATTTCCGTGCTGACCTGAATGTAAAATGAAAGTGGGATGTAAAATTTTGACATGCGTGTATGCCTATTAAACTGTTCCAAATTGCTTTCAATAAAACGCAATGTGAAGACGTAAAATGGAAAATATTGTTATTTTGTAAATCCTTTCAGAAAGATACCATATCAAAAAGGCATCATTTTTTAGTTCTGTCCTTCGGTAAAATATTAAAAAGTTTAAAATTTAGCATGGCGGGCAATGGATTGCGCTCGCTTGCAGTCTTGCCTCTTGCAAAGTACCGTTAAGTATCGTTGTGCGCTCCTGGTGACCAGAATCGGCAGATATGGAAAGTTCCGTAAGAAAAAGCAAACAAACGAACAAACAAATGGGCAAAAACCCAATAAATGTTTCAGCTTCAACTATATGTGTGACCCATTAAGTCAGATGTTAAAGACTAACAGAAGTTTTTATATCTTCAAAACAAAACGCGGGTTTTTTTTTTTTTATAAGCTGATAATTAAAATCGAAAGAACATCTATGACGAGCTGCAAGTGGGGCATAATTTGGACAGTATTTTGCATGGCACATCGTGGCTAGTTTTATTGCAGCTGCGGCTCAAACCTCGATGCAAACTGCATTCGCACAGTCCTGACTGCAACTGCATGAGGAATGTGATTTGGGACTATTATTTAGGATCGACTTTAGGCCTGCTTTACTGTTGGTGCATGATTGATCCTATGTAGTGTTTTGACATTTTAAAATTTTGCCCCATATTTTGATGGATGTAAAGAAAGTGTTCTAATGAAGTCGACATGAAGTCAAAACACTTTGCATAGCAACGCTTGGTAAAGGTTGATGATTGCACATATATTGCTAATGGGAGTATGTTCACCTCGACCCGACGTCATTTGGAGGTACTGTCACCTTACGAGTCAGTTTCGTGAAGTGACCACGAAACAAATAATCTTCATGAAAAGTGCAACAAACAATATATTTTCTGAAAGTTGAAAAAAGGGATCCTTCATTTGTCAAACTCGCCAATGTGACTGATTTGTTATCACAAAGTTGCCATCTTTATCATCACAATAAATTCTCTTCGTTTTTGTAAATTCGATGCCCAATGTTTTCATTCCACATTTGGACGAAATATGGGGTAAATATGGTTGTGGAAAAAACGAATCTTAATTTTGTCGATATGTGTGCGGGGGGGGGGGTAAATTACAAGTGTTTAAACCTAGAAATTTGGTACATCTTTCAAACATCAAAGATAATGATATTTGAAGAGATATTTCAGCATAATCTACAGCGCCCTATACTTCTTGAGTATTTTCAGTGGATTTCCCACGCAAGCTTCAAATATTTTTCCCTTTGTTTTTAGAAGCATCATTTATTAATGACATATTTCTACTTATCTATCATTATGCCACATTGGCGGACTTTTGCTGAGGCGACTGGCGAAAGAAATGTGATAAAGTACCTATTGTGCACATTGTGCTTTCTGTATTTGGCTGCTAAACAGGTCTTCTTCTCCCCAATCAATCCTAAACAATAAAATTAGTTTATGTTTTCCAGGCAATTTCTGTGTCAGCTTTGGCTTTAACTAGTTTTTATGGTGGCTCATTGGTGCCAACCTAACGTTGTTTTTTTTACCTCGTCAACAGGAGTTACTATCTTGTAATTACGAAGTGGCTATCTCGTAATTACGAGATGACTATCTTGTAATTATGATTCACTATCTCGTAATTACGAGATACTATCTTGTAATTGAGAGATAGTAATCTCGAGATAGTACCTCGTAATTACAAGATAAAAAATAACATTAGGTTGCACCAATGCGCCACCATAGGGTTTTCTGCTTTACCCACTTAAACGTCTTCCAACGAATGCTATTTGCATGCATCCTTAAAAAAGTATAAAATTTACATTTACACGAATAATAGATAAAAATTGCAAACACTTTCAAAACCTGCTGGAGTTTACACAAAATAATATGAAATCGAACTAAATCTGTTTACTCGAAGAGAATAATATGCCACAGACTATTTGCTAGTACTCTCGAAACAAATAAAGTATATAAACGAACTAAATCCCCCCCAAATAACCATCGCGTTTGTTTTATGTGAAGTTCAAATGTTGTATGAATATGGTAAATGTTTTATAATAACGTATGCAAATTTTGTCAAATATTCATATATGAAATAACTTGTATTTATTGTGAGACCAAAAGTGTTGAGGACGAAAATCAGTTCTCGCTACAATGCCCGGCCCACGATCCTGTAAGAACAAAACTACTCGTCTCGCTGACTGATCAAACATTTCATATGCATTTGTTATTTACTCTTGAGGGCGATGTGTCAATGCCTGTTGGTAAATAGGTATATAGTTTGTTCTAACATCTCAAAAGTTAAGATTAGTTTATGGCACAATCATTGTAAATCTTGTACGTTTTTCCCCATGTGCTACATTAACCACAGGTATATGCATTTTTATGCTTAAGACCCTTTTAGGGCATTTTTTTTAAAAAAAAGATAAGGTTATTATTATCTTAAACTATTCACTGATATGTTTATACAAGCACGAGGAACAGTGCCACATATTCCGTGTAGTCCTGAGCCTTCTCCCCCCCCCCAAAAAGCGGACTGTTACAGTCCTGTGCTCAGTTCACCGTCATGCAAAGACTGCAGTAGTCCTGTGAACTTCTGAATGATACCACCCATCATCACTGTTAATAATATGTGCAAATCCCCTAACCGATTTTTCAAATTTTGATTATTTGTCAAAAATCAGAAAATGACAGCACCAGCATGTAGTGAAAAAATAGTGGTTGAGATCAAGTCCATGTACATTCCCAATGGATTGCAGAGGATCCAAATTATGGTTTGGGTGAAAAAGTCTAGAAAAGTTAAAGCACGTAAAAACTCTTTAAAAAAGCGAATCATTATCACAGCGCCATTCGTTGAATAAATCTAGGCCAAGAAGCCCTCTGAAGTGTCCCTATGTTATAGCAAAGCAATTGGCTGAGCGGTTTTGGATTAAAAAATAAAGAATACTTTACTGAAAAATTGAACAAGAAAATTCGCAACAGATCGTGATCATTTTGGGCAAAATTGGCTGAAACCCACCAAAGTACATCCCCACGAATTTTGAAGTGAATCTGCTTGATTGGTATAAAGAAATGGAAAATGTGAATTTCCATTGCAATGTTCATCGACTTGCACAGTAATCAATAGGGATACATTCATTAACCAACAGGCACCCAAATTGAAAAGAAAAAAAAAAAACGTTTAAAACCAGGGATCGTGAGAATCACCACCCAGTGAGCAACTTTGTGTAACCCTCTGACAAGCTACATTTCCACACAGTTTCAGAACAATCTGAGTGACAGTTTTGGTGAAGAAGTTGCAATTTGCCGCAAATAGCTCCAGTAAACAAAAAGGCGTAAAAAATAGAAAATGTCGCAGCAGCACCTGATCAACAGATTAAGGTCTGGGGGTCCCCAAAAGTGTCCTTATGCCATTTCAAACCAGTTGGCTAGGCAGTTTCGGAGAACACTTTTTAAGTATTTGCAAAAACAAACAAAAATCATAAAAAATCCAAATATTACTGGAGCGTGACCATTTGAATAAACATGGTAGGGACCTACCCAAGATATCTCCCCCGCCACGCGCAAAGAGAATCTGTTTGGTGGTTTTAAAGAATACATCGAAAATGCGAATTCCCATTACAATCCCCATTGACTTGCATGGTAATCAACAGGAATGCATGCTTTAATCAGGTGCCCAAATTAAAAAGATCTTTAAAAATTAGGAATTCAGAATATCACCATCTAGTGACCACCCTAGTTTGATCCTCTCATAAGCTACATTTCCACAGAGTTTCAGGGTAATCTGAGGGAGAATTTTGGAGAATTCATAAATAGCTAAAACACAAAATATCGCAGCGTCTCGTGCTGAATAAATTCATTTTTGAAGATTGTCAGAAGTGTTCTTGTGCCAAAGCAGTTGACTTGGCGGTTCGGAGGAAAAGATTCATAAAAGATTTTGACCAAAATGAATTTAAAAAATCATAAATAGTCCGAAAAACACTGGGACGTAACCACTTGAATAAAATTGGTAGAGAACCACCCAAGCTACATCCCCACCAAATTTCAAATGAATCCTGCTGACGGTTTTTGTAGAGAAGTCAGAAATATTAAATTTTGATGGACGAACGTACGGACGAAGACGGGCAGAGGACCATAAAATTTATGAGCTACTGACTGGCAAGACAGGTGACATAAGAATATGTATCCAATTGGTAACGATCGATGAGAAGACGCCTGCCCCCGCCCGCGTTCCCACTTTGGTGTTCCCTCCTTCTCACATTTATGGCTGCATGGACATTTTATAGATGATCATGACACCTTTAACATTTATTTTTTTCTGAACATACTTAAAATCGGATGGAAACTGACCTAGTAAGGCCATATGTAGATCTTTAGGGGACCAATGAATTAAAAAATGTGCATCACTACAATACCTACGTTTTGAGTCAACAGGATTAAGATTGGCTCACAGCTGACACGTTATGGCGAAATAAAAAAATCCGCATCATCAGGTAGCCAAATGATCTTAACTTGTCACATTGAAAAGTCAACTGTAAATTTACTTTGTAAAGCCTTGAGTTCAGCAATGCAACAAAGTTGACATCGTGCAAATTGATTGATAACTTCTTAGATATAAGCCAAAATGTGTTTTCTTTAAGTAGGTCAAGTTATCCATTAATTAGGTCAGGATCACATATTGAATACATAAATAAAAGGTTAATAGGAAGGCTTTAAATAATGATCCATAGTGTTCGAAAAGTCATTGTAAATTTATTAATATTGTCTTTCAGCTATTGAAAAAATGGAAAATGTCGTAACCTTGAAAATAAAGGTCAAGGTGACAAATCAAATATCAGGCGCAAAACATCACTACACACGTGTTATCCAATTAGAATAATGACTGGCAGACCCCAACTGTCTCTGCGACTTCCCGCGAACATTTTTTAACACCCCCCCCCCCCCAAACTTTTCCAAGCGGCCATATGACTCTGACCGTCAGGCTTGGCGGTGTAGGTCCTCATTAACTCTTGGTACGCCTCGATTCCAGCAATCCATACAACCCAATATCGCTCAAGGTGGTTTAAAATACTTCGAGTTACCTGTATGTAAAAAAAAAAAAATCTTCAACATGGCCTACTTGTCGGAAAAACAAGTCAAGGTCACTGATCAAATATCAAGTGCACAACTTCGGTGAAAGTCCTACTCTGTGATGCAACGGTACTTCAGCAGGGTTTTACGGTTTTTGAGACTTGCACACAATTCAACATTTTTAAAATCACAAATGTTTTCTTCAGGTGGCCAGGTACCCATATCTGCAGTTTCCAGCTTTGCCACCAGGTGGCAACAACTACTTTCGGGCAGTTCAGTCTTGTGTTCACAGGTGGGAGCCTATGTGAGGTAAATGGGACAATTGTGTCCTTTTACAAAACCAGGAAAGCATAGAACGTTCTCACCTTCACCTGACTGGAGAGTGCATTGCAGGGGCGGACACTTATGGGTACAGGGTAATGCATGTTAAAAGTATCAATTTTCAATGTAACTTTGAGGTCCATTAAAGCAACTTTAGCATAAATTGTAAAACAAGTTTGACAAGTGTGCCTGTCATTATCTGTAATGTCCTGGCCATAGTTTTAATTTGAATATGTTAGGAACTTTTTACAGGCAAAATCAGTGAGACCCTTAAACAGCGTACTGCCCACCACACATTAATAGGTGGGTAATTGGTTTCTAACACCTTTGGGGTTAATCACCAGAGTAAGTTTATGCAACCTTTGTACTGCATACATTTTGGCAGCATGTCCTCATGGTGCCACAGCATATGGCTCTGTTACTGAGATATATCCATTCATACAAGTGTGGTGTTTAAGGGGCAAAACGCCACTGTCTCATTTATGGCAGACACTTCACTGATTAGGCAATCTTTACTGCCCTAAAATAGTCTTAACCTGGTGTTATAAGTCCAATAGTTTATGGAAGTTGTCATTTATTGTTTAGAGGCCATTTTCCTTCGATACTTAAACTTGTTCAGGTGAGATATTCGTGTTATTTCAACATGTAAACTTTGCTCTGTGGCAAGTGCCTCTGTTAAAACTATACAAACAAGTAGTCTTACCCCAGCAAAGGGGCTTTCTCTAGGCATTGGAGGTGAGAAAATCACTGGGCATAGGGGTCCACCTGTGGAGGAAAGTTCAAAATTGGCACTATTCACTCTTGCAAGTTTAAAGCTTTTCCATTAGCAACATTTCTTGTAACACTTCAACGAAAAGTTTCCTGAAAGTGGTAAGTTGTTATTTATTACTTTGTCAATTGTTTTTTTTTTTTAATGTAACAATTGTTGGATTATCAGCCATTTTATCCACGCGCTCTGGCTCTGACAGAGAGACAGTATGTCACATAATCAGTTTAGCATGTATATAGTATGAATCTTGAATGGTAAATAGATGTTAGAATAATCTGAATTAAGTATAAAACAGATTCAATCATAACAAAAAATGCTGGCAAAGTACCTTGTATGAGTAGAGCTGCATTTTACATTGACAATGTTACTCATAAGAGTAATGTAGTACCACTGCAAGTGGCAAAGCTACATGATCCCTAAAACCTCAACAAAATGTGATGGTCGCATTCAAGGCCTGTGGCTTACTCACAAGCATCACAGTGTACAAGCCTAAATTTAGAATAAAAAATTAAAGTAAAGGTTGCAGAGATAAGGTCATAAATTCCACAAATTCAGTTCTGTGAATGTAGTGAGCAACTCTGCTGTGACCTGCAATGTGTGACACACTTCTTCGCAGACACAATGCCCACACCCAATTTTGTTAAAATCCCTGCTTTGTCATTGTTTGAATGATTTCTCGTGTTACTGTTCTTTGGTACTGAACCTGAATTTCAAAGGATTTTGTCGAAACAAATGTTTTTTTCCCCAAGTGCAAAAACCGCAGTATCCTCTACTGCAATACAAACACTCAGGCACAAACTAGTGGAAGTGGTTCGGGCCTTTATTACTTCAAATATAGATTGTGTGAATTCCTATCACACACATGCACATTCATCACCTAAAATAAAAATAGATAAACAAAAAATTGAAAAAAGAAAAACAAACAATCTGAGCAGAGGTAAATGTTAAGTTACTTTATACATTGCCCACGTGTCAATAAAAGACACACACGATGGGCAGCCGCTGGAATGAAACGAAACAAAAGCAAAAAGTAAACAAACAATGAAACATGTATACGTATTCATTCCAATTAGCGCACATACCCCAATAAGCGCACACCCCCACTTTTATTGAATGCTCCCCAAGTTACTTACTGTGAAACTGGTGTTGTTTTTCATTGTAACTCTTTTATCACCATGCATGACTAACTATAAAGTCAATAGTTTTCCAATCAAGTACAATTCTTGATCATAAAAAGCATGATAGTTTGTTTGTTGTGTTTTTTCATTGCTCTCCACCTTATCTGCATCTCCGTGTGTACCTTGAATACAAGAGCTCCCTCTTTGCTGAGCACTTCCTGTCATGTTGCACATGCTCAGTCTCCACTTCCTATTTAGGCAGCCATGCTGGCTTGCTTACCTGGGAGGCAGACCCAGGCATATAGTTGGCTGAATGTCACCTCTGTTTACCGAATCTTTTTGTTCTCCATCGACAAAAAAAGTTTGATATGTATGTTATCATCATCTGGTGTTAAGGTGAGCCTACAAAATTTATATTGATAATTTTACCGGCAATTTTACTTACGTGAAAATGATGACTGTTCCAACTCTTTGGAAGACTTACCATGGGAAAAATGGGGGTGGGGGGAGGTGCGCTTATGATCAATTTTTCTGGGCGCGGTTTTGATGTAAATTATTTTTTTAGGCGCACATTGCGCTAATTGGAATGAATACGGTATATGTATTGATGTTTATTTTCTACTGACTAGTAGAATACTGGTACAACGGCAGTTGATGAAAAGATGGAAAAAATTAAAAACCTCAAACAAACTTTTTTTTTAATCTACCGCAGTGAGAGAAACATTCATTATACACGTCAGGATGTATTGTGCACATTTTCTTTCTTTACAAATAAACAAATTTGGTTTAGTTGAAACATGTCTGGAACAAGTTTGTTGCACATGATATAATCACCTTTTCATGTCTTGTGATATTTGACAGCATTAGTTCTGTGTAATGTGGTATTTTTTCAGTTACATTATAGAATTCAAGCTGTTATGGGAAACTGTTTTTGGTGTGAGTCAAGAATCAGTTGAAAGATAGTTCCCTGTTTTGACAATATGATTCTTTCACTCAAAATGTGCTTGGGTTTTGTTGTATGGGTCCCTGGCCTAGTTTCTATAGTCAGTATTACCCATCTCCAGTCACAACTTGAAAATGTTCAAATAGCTGCTTCAAAGCTACTAAACGTCTTTGAAACTTTGCTTGTGGACAAGTGTCTTCATGTTCTTACAGGCAAATACTTGTACACTTGATATTGAAGTTCCAGTAATATAAATGTCACAATTTGATCTCCCGTTCTTCAGAACATAAAACAGGTAGCTTAAAGTGCTGTCCAACTGGATATTCTGCTGCAAAAATGAATACTTCTTGGAGCATCTTTCTCAACAAGATGCAAGAGAAACATCCATTTTTTTAAACATTTGGTACCATTTTTTAGGAACTGTGTCGTAGCATTTTGCACAATGGACCAGTTGTAGAGCCCACAGATGGTTTCTCGTGTGGCAAAGCAGGTATGAAAATTAGTGTACATCTCTCAACAAAGCTGAGTAGACGTGGAACAGTTCAAGACATATACAGCGTGTCACTGACCTAAATCTTTTGTTTTTCAAAATAATCATGCCCCCAAACAAAGGGAATCTGTTAGAGCAGTCTTTGTTATGAAAAGGAAAAGCCTTTAAGGTCTAAAAGCAGGAATGACTAGAACAATGCCACATGGTAACTTAAACCAGGATTTATACATGGTTGTCAGTACTGTCAAGTTTTTTATATCTGAAGAATTTATGCACACACACACACACTCACACACACACATACATACATATACATATATATATGAGATATGTCTGTCTGAACATGGAGATTTCTAGCATTTGTTTGGTCTGCATACAAGAAGTACTCAATATACTCTTAAGTGCTGATCTTATTACCGCCATCTAGTGGCAAAGGTAGAAACTATGATAGTGGTACCTGGCCATTGTCCTATGACCTTGACCTTCACCTCTGACCCCATATGTAACAATTGGCAAAATATGCTGAGGATAGTAGGAAGCTTTCCACATATACATTGTTTGATTATATCGAAATGTAAACTTTTGAGTTATGTCAAAAGTCCCAAAACTAATAGTATGACCCGAAGTTCGTAATCTAGTTACCTGTGACTCGATAAGTAGGTCAGAAGGCTAAAAGTTAATAGAAACTAGTTGAGTTGCAATTTTAGTCTGGAGGTTCAAAAGGGGAATGACATATGGTTAAGTCACAATCGCAAACTAAAAAAAAAGAAAAAAGACAGAAAAAAGAAAGAATGAATGAAAGAAAGAAAGAAAGAAAGAAAGAAAGAAAGAAAGAAAGAAAGAAAGAAAGAAAGAAAGAAAGAAAGAAAGAAAGAAAAACCTCGAATGCGGTTCTTGACCCCTTGGGGGTAGGCAACTTCAATTGTATAGATCATTCGCAAAACAAGCAAATATGAAAATATATGGCACAGACGGTATAAAATTCCCCCCCCCCCACACACACACACACACACCCTCATATGGGGGAAGTTTTAAAAAAAAAGTCCCAGCGTTATGCACCAGGATGTAATGTGATGTCTGCTACACCACTATAGTACAGAAAAACATGTTCCATATTCATTAATTCCAAACCCAACAATGACAGCAAAGAGATTCCAGACTTGCCAAAGCATCAACCTTTCTTTTCTAATATCAATGTTAAGAAACAAATTTCACTCCTGACTTGAGACAGGCAGTCACCCATAAAAGGCAGCTGGTGGTTTTAAACCGGTCCCCTCAACCTTAGAAATATTCATCATTAACTGCAGACACTAGTTCATTTCCAAAATGTATAGGTCTAACCACCAAAAACACAAATTTCATTACTTCTGCCAAAAATAAAAAGAGACCTGTTAGGCCTATCACCTTTTAGTTCTCCCGACTTGTCAGTCACCTAAGTTTACAGCAAAAGAGTAAAGAAGGGCCTACATAGTTTTTGTGATATTTATGAATCTGGAACATTACAAACACACTCTAACTCCACCATAACTATGAGTCGGAGAACAAAGCCCACAGCATAGACCGTTTTATGTAGAGAAGAGCGTAGTTTTAATAATAAGGACCACAGATGGCAGACCTTGATCTTCATTTGCATATGTTTGACCATTTCCTTCGAAAAAAACTTTGAACTGATTTGTTATGAAAGGAATAAAATCATGCCAATTTTCTATTCCAAGTGCTGCCCTCTAGTGTCCCTCTAGTGTCCATTGGAGCAATGGGAATGGAACAACGCCATGTTCTCTTTTTAGAATTATAGGATGTTCCCTGTGGTTCGACAAATGTACATGTATATATTTACACAACTGTTAAGTTGGTTCACGTATCAATACAATTCTCAGACTGATTCACTCCGTATATACTGGTAATATTTTTTTTCTTCCTTTGCACTTGCAAGAGTTACAAATGTTCCCTGTTTTGTATTTACATGAGGAGAGAAATTTCAGTTAGCCAGAGGCTACTTTTCCCATCCTCATAAAAGAAATAAAGTATATTAATAGAATGCTTGCATTTTTAAGGTGCCGAAGTGTACCTGAGACCTTCAAATCTGTGATATTGCGCTTTGGTTATTTTTGGGATGATGAAGTGATAAGCTTTTTCCATGCCAAACAGTTTCACCGTTACATGTTTACTTCTACGCAAGTATTTTTACTCCAAGTACACTGCTGAATCCGAAATAAACCGTTCTTTCTCTTTCTTGTCCTCAGTTCCAACGAACGTGATTCTATAAGGTTTCACTTCTCCACATCACATACTGTCAGTCCTGCGATTTTTTTTTTCAGTCCTGCATTGATGTGTATCCAAATCTCGGACAAAAAACCCCTCTGCGAAAAAATAATCAAAACTGTGCCATTCTTACGTTTGTAGTATTAAGAGTTCGAGCAAACTTGATGAACTTCATTTATTAGCACAAGCCGAAAACTTAGATGTTATCACTATATCCCAAATTTGGCTTGATGCGAATTTTCCTGATCAACTACTCTTTATTGACAACGTTCAACCTCCTTTTAGAAGAGACCATACCGCAAGACCAGGAGGAGGAGTCCTTACATATATTTCCTCTTCGCTCCCATGTCGAAGGCGCCCTTATCTAGAGGTTCTTAACTCAGAATACATCTGGATTGAGATTACAACAAAACATGGTGTTTTACTAATTGGAAATTATTATCGACATCCTGGCCAGCCTGCTGAAATATGGGATACCTTTCTTGAGGGTTTAAATATCTCCATCTCTATAGCGCTTGACAGTAACCCACAGTCTGCCCTTATTACTGGCAATTTTAATGATAGATGCTCCGACTGGAATTCACAACATCAGGATAGTGACCTTGGTTTAGCGCTCTTCAACCTGGTTCTTCAAAACAACCTCCATCAGCTTATACAGGCACCTACAAGAACCACTGAATACTCAGAAAACCAGCTTGATCTTATTATCACTGACTCTCCTGGCCTGGTACTTGAAAGTGCTGTTCTTACTCCTCTTTCAAATTCTGATCATGCGATCGTGTTCCCCTCTCTCCCACTATCACACTGTAAAGACCATCAGTTCAAACGTCATGTTTTGATTTACAATAAAGCCAATTTCCCTGACCTTAATTCTACTTTCTTATCAGCACCGTGGAACACACCCCATGAGGTCTATGATAACCTTGACAACATTGTTTTATACTGGTCTGAATTGCTTCTTTACACGGCCCAGGAATTTATACACTTTAGAGAAGTCACAGTAAGACCCTCTGACAAGCTGTGGATTACCACCGAGATAAAAAAAAAAAAAAGGTTGGTCGTTACCCCAACCGGGCATGCAAGCATTTTAATAATATAGCCAACATGTCATGTCCTTATACACTCCAGGTTTCCACAAAGGCCGAGAAGTCTTCCCAGTTTTGCAACTATGTCCTTAACAAAATTCGAAAATTGATGTGATATCACTTTACTAAATTACGTTCTAAACTGGACGATTACGAAACAAATCCAAAACAATGGTGGAGCATATCCAAGTCTGTCTTGGCATCTAAAATCCACCAGCATATTTCTTCAATAATAGAAAATGACCAAATTATATCTTGCAATGTAAAAAAGTGATATTTTTAATACCTATTTTTCAAGTCAATGCACTTCTTCGTATGACATTGACTCCCCACCAATGCATCTACCTATAGCATGCGACACATCTGGTGCCATGGCACCATACGGGTCAGAGCCATATGCGCCACATGGGGACCATTCATTAATTCTACTGTAATACCATTCTTTGGTCAAAAGAGCAAGTAATCATGCGACTGTGAGTATTTCTGGCATCGTTACTGATGCAAAATTTACTATCAATAATATCTAATAGTCATGATTTTTATTTGTGTCCACATTTTTTATTCTAAATGGTCAGTTTGAAAATTATGCTTATTTCTAACTTTAATGTTGTTTTTGGTCACCAGATGACACTACTTGAGATTCCCCTCTGTCACCAATGCCTGAATTAAGTCACCACACTGAGTCTAGACTAACTGAAATCACGTTTAATGAGCACGATATTTTGAAAGTATTATTGTCTCTAAGAGTCATTCCTACAACCGGGCCTGACAATATTTAGCAATATCCTTCTCAAGAGTACCGTTCGCTCTATCTGTAATCCTCTTACAAAAATATTTAAACTTTCTCTTAACCAAGCTTACTTTCCCTCGTCCTGGACACGTTCCAATATTTGTCCTGTCTTCAAAAAATCTAATAGACAAATAGAAAGTAGCTGTAAGCCAATATCCTTACTCTGTCATGTATTTAAGGTCTTTGAACGCCTAATGTTTAATGTCCTCTACGAATATTTTACAGTAACCAACCTCCTAACATCTTAAAATTCAGGTTTCAAGGCAGGCGACTCAACAATCAATCAACCCGTCTACCTACTTCATATTATCTAAACAGTCTAGAGCTATTGAAAGAAGCCGTAATGGTATTTCTTGACGTATCTAAGGCGTTCCACAAGGTAGGGCATCCTGGACTACTCTTTGGACTTAAGCAGCTTGGCATATCCGATAATCCTGCTCCCTGGGTCGAAAGCTATCTTTCTAATCACATCCAAAGAGTTGCTATTCATGGTCAATCTTCTGCCTGGCTGCCTATCCAGGCTGGGGTTCCTCAGGGCTCTATCCTATTCTTGGTTTATATAAATGATCTTGTGGACAATCTCAAGTGTTAAGTGAGATTGTTCGCTGATGATACTAGTATACTCCTAAATTGTCAAGAACCCAGTTCAGTGCTCACGCCACCTGAACACCAATTGGTCTTTAATACATTACTGGGGTAGGCTATGGTGAGTGTTATTCAATGCCTCAAATCATTGTCTGTTGTATTTTCTGTGATATATATGAAACCTCATCATCTGCCTGTTTTCTTGGGTGGGTTTCCGATTCCTGAGGTAGACAGTCATACACATCTCGGTTTCAGTCCCGACTTTTCTTGGCGTGCCCATATCACATGGATTACCAGTGAAGCTAGTCAAAGAATTTCCTTACACCGTAAGTTTAAGTATAACCTATCACGCAAATCCCTGGTGAAACTATATTGTTCTATTATCCATCGAATCCTTGAGTATGGTTTTGTATTATTCGACAACTGTTATAAAGTGCTGTCTATTAGCGTGGAATCCATTCAGTATAACGCCACTAAAATTTGTACTAGTGCTTTGAAACATACACCACATGTCAACTTACTTCGTGAACTAGGGTGGTCAACTCTTGCAGACATACGTAAATACTTCAAGCTTGTGCCCTTTTACAAAATTTACCACAAACTGACCCCTTCTTATCTCTCTAATTGAGTACCCCCTCCTCCTGTTGGTCGTGCTGTCCAACATTCAATGTCAGTGCGCCCCGTTAAATGTAGAACATCACGTCTGTGTAACTCTTTTCTCCCAGATGCAATCAAACAGTGGAATAACCTATCTCCCAACCTTAGAGATTTGCTTTCCCTACATATGTTGAAATCGAAACTTAAAACTTCTCTCTTAGCCACAGACATTTTTCCTGAGTTGTGTCTCCATGGTGACAGATTTACTAATATTTGCCATACCCAATTGGAGAGATCTGGGTTAGTTCTAAATTCCCCTAAAGATGGTGCTGGTCATCCTGTTCATGGTTTACTGCCCACATCTTGTGGTCATTTCCATGATCCTCACCTTTTGAAATATAGCAAGTATACATTTAACCTCTCTATGTGTTGTCAAATAAGCTTTGAACCTTCATTTTATGACACCAGGGTGTAATTGCAGGATGACGATTTATGATGTACTTCAGGCAGATTAGATGATAAATACAATATTCTTACTCGTATGCAGGGGGAATCTTTCATGACTTTCTGATTCACTGTAATGTAATGGGCTTTGCTGACCCACCGCTACACCTGACCTCAAATGGTATGGTTTGCTAAGTGTTACAAATATGCATCATGGGAAGAAAAGGCTGGGTGTCAAGAAATTAAACCAACCCAGATGACCCCTATTACGCCTAGGATTTTCTGGACTAAACTCTGACCTTCACAAAGTTAACATCCTTCCTGACCCATCCTGTGCCTGTTCTTATCCCACTGAAGACACCATGCATTTTCTTCTCTTCTATCCCTATTCCATCGTTCAGATACACAAATTACCTAATACTGTTATTCCTTTGATTGCTCTGGGGTTTAGCCAGCATCTTATAATCCATATTAGTAGTGATAGGTTAGTTGAAATATTTCTCTGTGGCAGTAACGAGCTTTCTCACTGCCTAAATATCCAGATCTGTGATGTACTTCAGGAGTATATTATTGATACCAGGCGCTTTAACGACTAAATGTTTTCGTTATTGTAATGATCATCGGTTGGACTATGCAAATTTATTTGTGATACACTTTTTTCCTTATTGGGTAGATACTGAACTCAACTTCATACTGCTTTAATATGTATCTTATAAGTTATCAAATCTTGACATTCGTACATAATTTCCACAGATATTATACATTGGTAACATTTGTACTGTCATGTGTGTCTTGTAGATACCTGCTGTGTGTCTCCATGTTCTGGAGAGCCTATGCATTAGTCATCACGATGTATTATAGGGCTATCCAGACTAAATAAATACGTTTAAACTAAACTATGCAAAACTTAAAGATGAAAGTGTACCTCTCACAAGCTTTATGGAGTCAATTAGTTAACTGGCTGTTAGATGTGGTCATGCACTAATGGATAACCATTCAAGATAGATAACCATTCAAAGTCAAAGCCTCACTAGATGTGTTTTTACAGGTGAGCAGATTGTTTCACAGGTGACCGATTAGAACCACTCTTTTCTTTGTAAGTGTGTAGGTCAAAGTTATGACAGAGTTTAAGGGATAAGCATTTAGTCATCCTTCTTAATGGCTTATGCTGATGTCATTTGTGAGCAATTAAAGTCGGCAAATCTCCTTGGCTATCTTTGGTAGTGAATATCTAAGAAACGAATATTTACAAGACTTGGTAGCTGTGAGAAAGAATCACTCAAAACTGAAAGGTGAATATTTGTAAATTTACGTGAATATGAGTATAACTTTGATTGCCATTTTTGGTTTGGCAATATTCGAATTATAAGTGATACCTTTTGAGCTCCAATATGGAAAAAGTTATCAATGTTAATGGCAGACGCTTAAAAATTCAATCACATAAAAACCTTCCTTTCAACGGAAACCAAAAAATGGCTACCTAAGTTATAATATTGTCTTCATTGACCATTGATTTCAAGCCTTTTATGCCAAAAGTTTGTTGTCATGCTGTGTAAGTCAGACCTATTGAATAACATGAATAAAATGCCCCCAACAATTTACAAATTAACCTTAAAATGTTTATTGCCACATGCAAAGAAACTACACATATTGACAAAACTAAAAATTTTATACATTGAAGGGCTTGTATCTAAAATCAGAGACACAGTGGCAATATTTGTACCACTATGTTAGTTATGCACCCAAAGTAAGGGCTAAAGACCTCCAACTGCCATCCACCACCTGGCCATCGTTATGCAAAACAGCAGTCCAAACATAAGCACTTGCAAACTAGTATCTGTGACTAAATGATGTTTGCCCCTCAGTGTGATTCTAAACAGCTATTAGTCACCTATTGCAACCGCAACTAATATGGCCATAGCATAATCTGAAAATATTATTGAAGGAAATCTACGGAAAAGATACTTGAGAATATTTATCGCCTGAAAGAAATGTAAAAGTATTTTAGTTGGTTGCCTTGGGTTACATGAGACTATTAGTAAAACCTGTGGGAGTGTGGCCCTTCACTGTTCGAGCGGATGGCAGACATCAATTCTCTGTACTAGGCATTTAAGTAAATAATGTTACAACTTCGTTTAATCGATATTTGTAAATATGCTATATCTCCATTTATTTGTTTGTTTGTTTGTTTGTTTGTTGGTTGGTTGGTTGGTTGGTTGGTTGGTTGGTTGGTTGGTTGGTTGATTGGTTGGTTGGTTGGTTGTTTGGTTGGTTTGGAGAACAGCGTCGTTACACCGAGGAGGACCCCGGACAAACAAGAGAAGTAAATCACTATGCAATGTTGTGTTGGTCAACAGTTTGTCTTACACCTACATAGGCACATGAATTTCATATTGTGATAATAAGGACGAAGAAGAACATATGTGTCTCCATATTGCCCTATGCAGTGATGCGTCCTTGGGAACCCCTGGAAAATTAGTTGGAGGCCCATTGCAACGCCTGATAACATTTTTGTTCTCAAAGTTTACAGAGAAGAATGGTGATTGGATATTTTTCAACTGGAAACGACACTGGCTATTTTGTCACACAAATCATAGTATCCTAGAGTTTCATGAAATCTTGTTTGACTGGAAAGAAATAGTGGTCTTGTCTTATCTCTCCCCCCCCCCCCCCGCCATGTCCACCACAGATTTTCACAAAACAACCCAGCCGTGTTTCAGCTCAGCACTGTCTATATATTATCTCATTTATCCTAAACTATCAAGTTGACTAAGCAGAAACACGCATACACAGAGGGAAAAATTAAGGTACATTGTGGTTGATCCGTTCCAGACTGACAAAACATTAAATGTATCAGTTGAACAGTTGGCCCGATATGGTGCATTTCAAATATAACAGACAATCTTTTTGAGTTTAAGGAGAAAAAATTAATGTGCAAAAGCCGACCAATAATTTTGGGGGTAATTATTTTACACAGAGGTATAATGGTTACATAAACGCATCACACTTTGAATGGGGCTTGCACTGAGATGTCTTAGGATAATTCTTTGGTACCTACATACATATGCTCTGATTTTGTCTCTATACAGTACCCTCATGGGATCCCGCGGAGAAGCGACCGTATTGTCCCCATCCGGCGCTGATTGCAAGCCCAAATTGGGTTTAAGACAACATAAAAGGGGTCGATATACAAATATTCTAGTGAAATAAAACACTGGGTCAGGTTTATTGCCCTTGTATCCTCTTCCTAATTAACAGGGGGATTGTGGGCAATCTCTTTGTACAAAAAACTACTTTGGATGCTGGTAAAGTTTAGGTCGTGCGCTCCTGGAACATCTCGATTTCCATTTTTATACTGACAGACAATAAAGAATTCACTGTTGATTAGTGATGGAGGCGATATTAGCAAGCCTTACCACCTACACGGTTTGGTACCGCCGCGTCCAGGTACCTTTTGATGTGAAAAAAGGATGATTCGCATTAATTCATGTTTACTTCCTTTTTGTTGGATGGCAATTGTAAGATCGATCCTCATATCCCTAATAATACTATACATCAAAGTTTCAGTGTGTATTGTATCCTTCCTTTGATAACTCATTTTGATTTCTTTTGGATCACAACATAGAAATCTACTGCTCAAATCCCACTGGAGGCTGACACAAAATTATGGTATTTTTTCATTATTTGTCAAACTTGTCTACTTCCAGACACCATTAATAACGTTCCACCTTAACCTTAAATGTCTTTGTTGTTTAATTTATATGATTTATATAAGATTTGCAGCAATAATAGCAATAAAATACAATTATGGGTGACAAACAGAACCGCTCATGTCTCAGAAGGAATAAATTGCTTAAGGTGCCTCACTGATATGTTGTGAGTTCGACCTAATAGCTAACGTGCTTCACTCACTAGCTCTTCGTTTAGCGTCGGGGTACGCAGACTAAGATGTAATGCGTTTGAGCCTTGAGCTGAGATATTGTTTCATCTTCAAATATACAATTACAAAAATACACATCACTCAAAAACAAAGTGATTCCTCCGACTCAGTATGTATGTATGTTTATATGTATGTTTGTAGGTATGTATGTGTGTACGTACGTACGTATGTATGTACGACATAGCAAGGACAGACAACCAGCAACACATTCATCAGGAGTTTTTACTTACTAAGGAACAATTACTCACGAAATATGTGGAATGTTTTGCTCTTGTTATACGTGTTTAAGATTCAGGAGTTTAACCTTGTGCCTCTGTGGACTTTAAACTGATTGGCGACTCTTAGACAGTAGCAGGCGCTGGGAAGACCTTTGTCTTTCATGCCATTGTTGTCAGACAACAGTTTGGATGGCGTATAGTATTTGAACAATATCAACCTGTTAATCGAGAAATAGTAGGGACTCCACTAGGCAGGCATGTGAGCACATGCAAGCCACAGCATGATTATATTTCACACAAATCAAAGTTTTTACTCGTTTACTCGTATAATATGCAAACACTGAAAGTAAATATAAAATATGTATTCAGTTCTTCTGAATGCATGAATCCCAGATACCGGACCAATTGTTGTAAGGGAAATTCAATTTCAGAGCACTGTGACCTTTCACCTCCTGTAATTTTGTCGGAATAAAAGGCACAAAGAAGACAGGAACTTAACGAATTGCACTGACTAATTGAATATATTTCCCGTGGCGCTGTCAATCTACATGAGTAAGGCTTATCTATGATGGCTTTCATTCACTCTAAGGACTGTATGCATTGTTTTTACGACGTAAATCGAATTTTAGGATTTAGCCATAAATACGTTTCTTTGGTACCCACACCACGAGACCACAAATTTCATGATTCAGTAAATGAAAAAAAATACCGCATGAAACTTTAAAATTGATAATACAGCTGTTATGAAACTTTGAATTTAGGTGAATATGAGCTTAACCAATGTTATCTGCTCTGTGGTGCCGAATAAATGTGTTCAATGAGAAAATCTCTCTCTCTCTCTCTCTCTCTCTCTCTCTCTCTCTCTCTCTCTCTCTCTCTCTCTCTCTCTCTCTCTCTCTCTCTCTCTCTCTCTCTCTCTCCACACACACGTAGCTGTCGCTGCAATTGTATGCCAATGTTTCGACACACTAAAACTATTTAATGAGGAATCTATTGCGTGCTCTATTTATTCCGGCTTTCGGCACACAATTGCAGAAGTTTATATTATTTATTTATTAATTTATTTATTTATTTATTTATTTATTTATTTATTTATTTATTTATTTATTTATTTATTTATCTATTTACTTATTTATTCATTTATTTATTTATTTAATCTATCTATTTATCTATATGTCTATCTATCTGTTTACTTATTTAATTTGTTTCCATTTCATTTTTGATAATTTTTGTTTAGAGCATAGCACTGGCGCCTTATGGGCCAATATATTGCTCGTTTAACCACGGCCCCCCCCCCTTCCCATGGTCCTTCAAAAATAAATTAGGCACTCACATGCATACATTGTCACACCCTTAAATCGATACTGTGCGCTAGGGGTAAGTGATTTGCTTAATGAAAGAAAGCCAAATAAAATATTATCAAATAACGCTTTTAACGGGTTTTACTGCCTCCAGGAATTTACAACTGAAACTACATTTTTTTAAAAAATACCCTGATCTGTTTCCATCGCATACTATTTGATGGACCTGGGTGTCTTGGTTTTTTCCGGCTTCAATACAGATCCTTGCAGCTCGACGAGCGTGATTATACTATGTTTGAGTGGTTTGTTTAGCTCTAATAGGATTGGTGTGCGCCCGGTTGTCGCTCACAATCATTTTCAGGATTTTTCTCACATTCAAAGAAGTGATACCGTAAGAATGCTCTGCTGTCTTCGTCCTTTACATCTTTTTTTTTCACAATTTTCTGGTCAACCTTAAAAAAACTGTTGTCCAGGACTGCTTGTGGCCCATGGCTTTGAAATCCACACAGGAACACATTTGCGGAGACCGATTCTTAATTTGTTCACCAGAAGGTGTTATGTGAAAGATATTTTGTATATTTTTGTCTCTTTGGCTTCTTTTCACGGGTTATGTTCTCTTCAATTTTTGCAAGAAAATACATGGTGGCTTGGTTCATTGAGTGGTTTAAACTTTGTATTTCTCAATTCATTAGACACCCATAAATGGTCAATTTTCAGTATAACTGAGTGTTTTGTTGATATTGCGGCGGAAAGCGGTATTATTTTTATTCCGATCCAGTCTAAATTTCACAAGGAATAAATAATACATATATAATTATAAGAAGGTGCGTCCCTTTCAGGCCCTTTAACACTAATTCAAAGCTGGTAACTCATGGTCACTATAAAATCTAAAATGTATATAGTTTGGATTATGCTTTAAATGAAACTTCTCTAAAGAACTATATTTTATGTGTAGGTGTCTTTGATGACGGTTAGACGTCGTTATTTGTTATGGTCTTTCTGTCTAACATGTCTACTCCCACTACAGCGAAGCTCTTGTGAGTGAATTTAGTAAGATTTTAACAGTTTGTTTGGCAGATTTTATACTGATATTTAATCAGATAAATGTAAATATAAGTATTGAGTTCCCCCATTTCGATTCACAGGGACGAAATGACTGACGGGGTTGTTGAGAACAGTTACTGGGTGAGCCACGTCAGTGGCTCATGCAGAATGGCATTAACAGCCCATTCAGTCCTTTCGCCCATGTGCTTCGAAATGAGGGAGTTGTTTGAATGTCCTTTGTCCCTCTCAGTGGTATTGCTATGTTCTATGCTATGAAACAGATCACCTGTATATATTTGGGGAAAGCAAAGGTGTCTCCGATTTAAACAGAAATATTAGTACTTTCATTTTTTGGAAAAACATACTGACACATATATCTATTTATTGCATGATTGCTTGACTGCGTTTTTGTGAAATGTTATAATTGGGGTTTTTTATTCATATTTTATGTATATTGGCTATATAGGCTCTGGAAGCTTGTGTTGTATGTGTTTTATATATCGACAATAAGAAACTGATCTTTGTTCACTACTTTTGCTTTTACACAGATCAACTCTTTTTGTTGACGTTACACATGTTTTTTCATCCAGAACTCGAACAATACTTGCTCAGGGATAAAGTTTTCTCAAAAATGATAGCTGTTCAATACTTTTACCCTATTGTATTGTATACGGGATCTACAGAAAACAGAGTGCTGGTCATGGCAATGAAATGATAATATCAAGAACATATTCATATGTAATTTACTTTTTTGGGAGATCAATTACAAAGGCTCTATGCACTTAATAGTATGTCATACCTCAGCAGAAGTGAAGGCACAGCAGTTTCATCATTGTCGCAACTTATCACCAAAATAGCCATTTTTACTGATTATAGTTTTGGCATAAAATCTTTCTACGTTCACTTGCAGCCTACGCATCTTCTGCCTGCTGTTCTCGTCCAGAATAAAAATGGGTATGACGCCTATAGAAAATGCTAGTTCACAAACAAGATGAATCTTTCATAAGTGTGTGCAGATTCATTTCCAAAACTGAAGTTCCGTGCGCCTGTTATGTCTTGATGGGAAACCTGATTAATCAGGTTAGGGTAATTGGTGACATTATTCTGGTTTAGAATGAACACAGGTCTATATTGCTGCAACCCGCAGACGGGAAATGGAATATACGCAATGACTTCTTGCAGAGTAAATATGGTAAGTTCATCTGATCAAATAATTATTTCCCATTTTCGTGAGTATGGGACATTCATTGTTACACCCGGTTGACGACTTTGCATGGGTGATTAAATAAACTGGCGTCTATATAACGTAACTATAGATGCACTATAGATAACAAAAGCAATTGAGACATGCTACGGTTAAATATTACAGGGTCATGCTTGACTACTTTTTCATTTTTTTTCTTTTTTCTTTCTTTTTTTCAGCGGTGTGCATGGTCAACGTATCAACAATCAATATATGCAGCACAGGCTATTTGTAAATGCGATTAAATTACCAGACGAAGAATAGACAGTTGCACATGAGACGTGCTCGGATGGTAACGCAGTACAAAAATGCGTTGCATGACACACAAAAGTGTGTTGTATCAGCATCCTCGTCTGTTTGGCGTGTGTCTTGAACGTTTCTTCTTTGCAATCCATCTTAACGGGCATGTGGCTGTGACGTGTATTTTAGCAGACGCGAAATGAACGTATCGTTTATTTAAGCCCATCCAAACAGAGTTTCTTATTGTCACAGCTGAATATTTCGGGACATTTCTTTGTTCCAGAAATTCTAAAAGTTGGCTGATGGAGGAAAGGAACAAATGATGTTGCGTACACATATTGATATCATTTGAATGTGTGTTATGCTTCCTGTGCTGCAGCAAACGATACCAACCAGTCCGACACATTAACCCCATACATCAACAGCAAACTCTAAAGTTGTGCCTTCAAGTTCTGTAATTTTGATCAATTTTAGGAGACAGATACTTGTACTCATCGACAAATTTGTTTTCATGAATTTACACAATTCTCACACCTCTTAGCTCGATGTACATTACCGATGAAGAAATTTGTTTTTTAAATATGCTTACACTATTGCAAAAACAACGTTGTTTGAAAATAGTCTGACAAGAGGTGCGAACAGGGAAAATTATAACATTTCCATATTTGTCAGTAATACTGACCTATCCACAATATTTGGTATGATTTCTTTGAGATCGTATAAACTGCAACAGTTTTCCAATCAGGAAACATTTTTCTATATATGTTCCTCTGAACTCAAGGCCAATGATGCGCCCTCTAACTGGTGACTTCCTTGCCCCTACCAGACTTCCGGTCTTGAAAAATCACATCATTTTTTCACGACAGCCTACCCTCTGAATGATCTGATGCGGGGTTTGCTGGGTGGGCTTTAGTGTAGTGCAAGGGTAAGTATTAATTTTGAAAATTGTAATAAATATCCCAGATTTGTGTCATAAGACACTGCATATCCACTACAGTTGCCAGATGTAGGGAGGGAGATCATTTGGACTCTAGGGCAGAGGAATTGTTTCTCAAGACACTCCACTGAAGAGAACAAGTTCCCTAAAGGGACGAAAGTTACTGCATTGACACAAAGAATCAGCTTCCAGAAGAAAAGTGAAGTTAGAGGATCCTAAACTAGACCATGGCTTACATATTGAGGGTGTAGGTTTGCTTTTAGGTGCAAGTGGTTTTCCCTCAGCATATGCCAGATCCCTCAAATAAAAATAAAAATTGGGAGAATGTATTTGTGGACCTCCAGTTGACGTGTATTTGTGGACCTCCAGTTGACGTGTGTGTGTGTGTGTGTGTGTGTGTGTGTGTGTGTGTGTGTGTGTGTGTGTGTGACAGTTCCCCTGGAATTTCCAAAGGCCAGATGAGCCACCCCTAGTTCCAGCCAGGTATTGAGGAGGCCAGACACCCCTGAAGCAACACTGCAGATGGAAAAGGCCTAGTGTCTGATCAACATCATGTTGTCACTGATGTGCCACTTCAACTGTAATCAGCAGACTTTGTTGGAGATCACTATGGATTGTTGCTGGGAGGCCCTGGACTATAAGTTTAGGACCACATGTTGTTCTCACCTTGGATAGGTCTCCCAATGGGTACCTTTAAGTCTAGATACGTAAAGGTGCATATAATATTTCTATATTTGTTAGTATGCCACTGCCCTACAAGAAGTTTGACATTGAATTAAAAACCAATTCAGGATCATATGTTGAAGTGATCCTTAAAAAGTTTGCAAATGAATGGTAAAGGGTGCCTAGAAATACAAACTCTTGAAGTGGCTCTAGGTTCAACTTTAGCCAATATTCTACAAGTCCGAAACTTAGGCAGGTCATAAGTATGAGGGTTGTATCAGTTTGAAGACCATCATAAGAAAGGACCAAATCAACAGTCATCTAAGTATATGTGGATGTGCATAACTTGGGAATGTGCATAATCTGCTGCTGTGCCCATTATCCTTGTGAGCACCAGTGGTGCCAGAGAGAGGCAGACTGGGAGCACCCAAAACAACCGATTAGCACTCTGTTTACCAAGAAACACAGATACTTCTGCCTGGGCTCGCAGCTATCAGTACATAAAAAATGCATCTTTCAAGTCCACCAAGTTAGCCCAGTTGTGCAGATGAACTGTGTATGGCCACAAAGAAGCCAGGGTGTCCATTTTGAACTTCTCCTTGTGAAGAAAGGTGTTGAGTCTAGAGATCTGATCAGTGGTGTACTGTTGCCATCTGCCAGGATAGAGTAATAATCTGGTGCCCAACTATTGGAGCATCTGAGTGATAGATAGCTCTAGGGCAACAGATTACTGGAGTGCACCATCAGGTGTGCTGGTTGCATGACCACAAATTCAGGATTGTTACTGCTCCTCTGCGGCTGCCTCTTCTTTCATGTTCCACATTGCACCTGAACTTCTTTCCCTGTCCTCAAAATGGTTTTCAACCATGACAACCACCATCCTTTCCACCTCAGAGCTTGTCCCAGTAGTGTCATTGGAGGATCACCTACTGCTTTTGGAGATGAGACTCTTGAAAGTGGTTCTGTATGATAGACTGCAAGATTAATGTCCCACCTGGAGACCAACACCTTGTACATCTTGACTAGGTTCCTGGACTTGGGGAGCATCTCTGACAAGCTAAAGCCATGGTTCCAGCCACCTGCCATGGACTCCAATTTTTAAGACATCATTCTGGTCTGCTCCCTGATCTATGTTGAGAAGGGGATTTCTAACTGTTCTGGTTCTTCTGTCCTTTGGGACATCAGTTTCAGGGCTGAGGGTCTCAACTTCTTTGGTGATCCCAGACCCTTGCTTCAAAAATAGTCCACTGTGGATAGTTACAGTGATATATGAAAGCCCTTCCATGTGTTCCATGTCAAAGTCCTCACACTTCATTCTTCTTGTGCAAAGGCAAGTGGTGATGTCCTGAAGCATTTAATTTACCATCTCTTCCACATGAATGTTGGGTAAAAGCTAAAGTCACCAGTTGGATGTAGGCAATGTTGCTGTAAGAATCACTTGGCCTCCATGAACAGAAAATAGGTACATGGATGGCACTCTTTCTCCCTGTTTGAAATATTTGTGATTGGATGGTATGTGGGGCGAGGGTATGTCATTGGTTGTGTCAGTTAGTGTGCAACTAGGGATGTCTGCTAGCACAGAAATAGCAGGGCAATATATCTGACAATGATATCCTGTCCCTGTAGATCAGACGCCAAAATGACCAGGGGTGGGTGGTCTAAGGACCTTGATTCATTGGAGGCCACCACTGAAGATGGTCAGTCAATGCCAGTGTAAAAACGCTGATGGGGTTGGAGTAGGGGGGCTTGGTTCCACTGGTGATTTTGAGGTCTTCAAATGACTGAGGAAATTCTCGGGCAGCATGGGTGTGTATTGATGTTTCCTTATCAGTGTCTACACAGACAGAGAATGAGCCTGCCCCTTAGAGGTAGGGTGTCCCAGGCCAGTGAAGGAAACAAGCTGCCTGCATCACCTGAGAACCAGTGACTCAAATTGTCTGAATGCAGCAGTGTCCAGTGAAGTGGTAATGTGGCCAGTGAATGATGGTGAGGCAGAGATAGAGAAGGCACCAAACGATATACGGGTATTGGGCTTGGTGGGGACACTGATGGCCATCCTATCTTGAAAAGCTGGCAACGATGCCCTTGCTATGTAAACCATAAATGGGGTCTTGCCAGGTGATGGTCCTCTAGGCCTGCAGGATACATTCCCCATAGTTGAAGGCCTGATTGATCCAGGCAACAATGATTGAACCCATGATGATGGGGTGTGAGTCTGAAAGTAGGATGTCATCTGCTTCTTCTTCCTATGCTTGCTACATTGCCAGTGCTTCTAATCTGTACCTTCTCTTAGGTCTGGTCTTCCATGGAAGAAAGCAAGGAAGGTGCTGACAGTAGAGCCAGGGTCCTCTGTACAGTGAAAGACTGGGAACTGTTGAATGCTGGGCTTGCACTGGGGCCTGTGCGTGGTTCTGTAGGGAAGCCTGGAGTTGTGAATACACCAACATGACCTCTATGTTCATGATGCCCACTAAAAATGCCTGGAGTGAAACTTCATACAGACTGGGTGCTACAGGTACTCTAGCCAACAGCTACGCCTGCACGATTGAATTGCTTGGATCTGGCTCCTTGTGTTGTTATTGTGGCACCCGGCACCATCAGTGCTGATACAGATCTTGAAAGGCTAGTGATTGTTGACATAGATTGGTACCAGTGATGGTGACTGGGTCTGAGGATGAGAGAGAGGCCATGTTTCTTTGTCCTCATCTGGTCTGACTTCTTGTCTCCTTTGGTAACATTCTGCCAATATTTTTTAGGCCAATCCTTACATACGCTGCAGAGGTTTTCCTGAGCGCATCTGACTCCTGTGGATAGCTCCCAGCAGCAACGGCAGTGCCCGTGATCGTCACAACTATGCATGGTGTGTTCTTTGGCATCCCTTAAAACAACCATCATGCGGCGCCATTTTGGAGACAACGAGACTAGGACTGCACTACCTAGTTGACTCATGCACAGAATACGAAACCCAAACATTTTTACAGTGTACTAGTCCATAAACTAGGTATCTTTGATGTGTTAACAAAGAGATCTAGAATGACAGTCTGAACCACGTAAAAAGCTCTAATAGAGCAAAAAACGCATGCTGCAGAAACAGCAGCCAAAGAGAGAGAAAACTGGTGTGATTGGTCAATACTAGAGGTCAAGTAGGTGGCAAAGAGGTCACCCACTAGAGAAAGCACCATTGGCTTCCAGTCTAGTGAAACATTCATGGAAAATCGTTTTCTGATTGTATAAAATGTTGGAGTGATCTCAAAGAAATCAGACCAAATGTAGTAGATAGGTAATGCACTTCGACACATGTATAAATCCATAGGGTGTTCAGTTTCTGTTCATGCAACAGCAGGTTAGTCCTGCTTTAACTTAGTTGGAAGGACTAACATGTGTGGCACTGACACCTTTTTCTCTGATTACATTTGATCTTTTCAAAAAAAAAATGCACTCGTGGGAACAAAATAATTTTGCCCAATGAATAGAATTAGTTCCATAAGCGGTCCTACTGTTATTGTGTGTGATCTTCTGATTTCAGGTTTATGAACTGCCACTGTTCCGGTCATAAATTGGATCATAACAAGCATGGAGAGTGGTCGAAGTAAACCATTTTTCTTGATGCGAATTGAAGTTCTATGAAAGTTCCTGATGTGGTAAAAGCTCTTGTGGTAAGTTGATGACATTCACTTCTCCTGTTTCTCAATACCACCAAATCGAGTAAATTTTCGCATTGTCTGGAATTTGTAAATAGAATCTTTTAACAACAAAGTCAGTTTACCTGGTTTTGTATAAATGGCAACATGTTTAAGCTGAAATCCACAACACTTCCTTAGAAATATCTGAGTGCACATATAGTATATTTTGAGTGAATATATCCTGGAACATGTACATGACTAAATATACATTAGACCCAATAGCATTAAGAGAATTGTGTGATAAATTCAGGTCACTTTGTGATACAAGCCACCATAAACCTGCTTAAGGCATTTTCCCCCTGCTAGTTAATACACGCTGAATTGACGGACAGATTAAACAATAAAGAAAACAATGTATCATTCATCATATTCCAAAGTTGAATTAGCATTTAGAACGACATTCGATGTCGCTTTGTCTGGTCCTTAGCCTGTGAGCATGAGAAGCTGGCACTCAGATCACCGCTTTATAGGCAGAGTATTACAAGTGGCAGCGAAGACTGTGCAATAACAGCACTGGTATCAGACTGACCAGGCTTGTTCTTGCTACAAAGTGTAAGCACTGCCCTTCGAACATTCAGTATGGACTCATGTTGTACATGCTCCCCTTTGCCCTAATTGCAACAGAAAAGGTAGATAAACCCACAATTTTCACTTCCTGACACGATCATGAATATTAATGTTATGTAATATGGGTTAAGGTGATCCTGCTCTTATGAGACAATGTCTTTTCCAGTGTTTTTACCATATTTGGTTTGCCAATACAGACTGCGGTGACGTCCGGCGGCAAAATGTTAAACAAATTTAAAATTTATAAATTCGAAAACCCTGTGTCCTCTGCTATGGAAGCAAGCTAAAGCTTTCTATGAAGCACTTAATAGATTTTATAACAGCTAAGGCAAACGACATTCCAAATATCTGCCAACGTTATGCCATTCTATGTAGTGAAATGCACCTACATGTAAGAGCATCAACAGTCTTGTTCCCGTTTTAGTGCTTATCAGAAGGCATCTCACACGGCACTGGGAGATTTATGGCTCATTGAAAACTGCAGCAGGTTTAAACAGTTTTATGTTGACCATATTGACCGTTCAGCTGCCCCAGGCAATTGATTTTCGTTGATGTGCAAGCAGCCGTCCTTCCATGCTCTTCCTTTTTCTTTTTTCTTCTGTTTTCCTATAGTATGCTCTCTCTCTCCCTCTCTCTTTCTCTCTCTCCCAATATATATCTATATATATATATATATATATATATATATATATATATATATATATATATATATATATATATATATATATATATATATATATTTGTGTGTGTGTGTATCTGTCTGTGTCAGAGAGACAGAGAGAGGAAGAGAGAAAGAAGAGAGAGAGAAATCAGTACTAAATTTTCTCGTCTTTCTGCACTGGGTATGTATCTGGATGATAAAATTCTGTTACACCTGAATTCCCTGCTTAATTCCCCTAAACTGAGATGAAAATATTACAATGTTAGCTGTATTTTATGTGAAAGCGGGGCAGATTTTTTTAAATTTTTTTTTATGAGAGATCCACCAGGATAAATTATGCTTTAATCCAGAAAAGCCCATAGGTTTTTTAGAACAGATTCCTGGTGTATTGATTATTATTGGAATATGTGCTTCAGATGGCTAAAAGATCAAGATAATTTCTTTTTATATACTTACCGCACTGAACAAATAAAATGTTACAAATACCCAGATTGAGGTATGTAGAGTAAATTCATAAGGTCGAAAGAATGATATCTCAAATTGGTATCGAATAGATAATGTGTTCTACATTTAGTTTTAATGATTTATTATTATGAGTTATTTGACTCGCATGACAATTCAAAATAGCTGGTTTTAGAGTAATCGTATCAAGCTTCAATTAGACTTTTCTTACGAGGTGTGCCGTTTCTGGGCTTAGAGAATCTACCCAATAACCGACAAAATATCGATGAAATCAAGACTGATTATGAACACTGCCGATCATGTTTACGGTCATTTTAAGAATATTTGGCTGTTTGTGTCAGTTCCACGTACTTTTATTTTTTGTCTACTTACGGATGTATGGCATCCAGCTTCAGAAAATAATGTATAATACACTATTGGCATTTTCTGCGGTGGAAATAGATTGAACACGTTTAATTCTGAAATGAATTGTTGATTCAGTATAAAATACTGGTATCAAACTACTTAATTGTTTAGGCCGTTAGCCACATTAAGGTTACACCAAAACAGGCTTTCATCCACACTCTTTTAAACCCTTCCCCTAAGGGGTGCGGGAACCTATAACTTTCAGGTTATTTTTCCAAAAACGTTCCTTCCTTTGGAAAATGTTTTATACTGGTGATATAGCCTACCACCCACCCCACTCTATATCAACGGACGATCTTTCAATTAGTGTTGTATAATATTAGATGATCCATACAAAATATGTTTCAACACACACCCTCCCTCCCACCCCGCCCCTTTTTTTTTTTTTTTTTTGAGTCCAGGCCAGAACTTCACTTTTATCAACTCTGCACAAACTTGTTCTGGTAACAATTAGTCACAGTGGCCTACTTTTTCCTAGATTTTGCAACCCTCTGTAACTTTAACAACCTTTTTCTGTAGAAAGCCTGATTCCGTCAGCACATTTTGTCAGGAATAATATATAGGGTCAAAGTTAAAGCTCAGTGTCATAAAATATCGGATCTTTTTAAAGTGTTCATTTTGGCCTGTGAAGGATCTGAGAAACTGAAAGCCTACTAAAATGTCTTTATATCACACAATGTGACTTACACTGATATCTTGTAGCCACTCTTATATTTTTTACCTTGATCTACTTTATTACAATCGGGACGCCAGGATAAAAATCATTTTTGCCCCGTAACTCGGAGAATTAGCAAACACGTGATGTTGAGCTTTATGGATAGCTGGACTCAAGCTGCACCTAAACTTAGATATCACCGCCAGGTTTGGAGATCAAAGGCACATGGCTATTTCAAAAAGCGTGCTTTTACGCTAAAAAGAACTACCCGCACAACTTCCGAGACTGCTGGGGCTGCTGGATCCAGTCATCCTTCTAGTAGAATTAAACCTTGGGAACTGGAGTTTTGCATCTCAATCTAAATTAGTCAAATTAACCTACAGTTAAAAGTCAGATCCCTTTCCAATGTAATTTTTGTCAAAAGTTTGGAAGGCCGTAATTTGAACTTTCCAATGAACTTTGGAACAACATTAAACGCTATATGTATGGTATCTAATATACTTTTATTCCATATATTTAATTTGTGACCTTGGCCTGATTTTGGGGGGTATCCTGACCTACGTAGGAAAACACAGTTGGGCATGTGATCAAAAAAATTATCAATCGATGCATAGGCCAACCCATAGCTGAACTACACACAGACACACAGACACACACACACACACACACACACACACACACACACACACATAAGCACACACACACACACACACATCTGACTTAAAAATCAACGATTAAGGTCATTTGCATATCTCAATTTTTTAAACCTGTTGTAACTCGGTCAATTTTCATGCGATATTAATCATCTTGGACTTAAAAAGTGGAACTTGTAGCAATGCGTATAAAAAAATTTTGGTACATTATACCCGACGTCTGAAGGTCATTTTATAACCACTTTTCATGCGATTTTAATCATGTTTGCTACATTATAACAATACGCACTTTTACAATATGCAATTGGACTCAAATGCTCAAAGGGGCAAAGATGAAGGTCATTAGTGTGTGTGTGTGTGTGTGCATGGGGGGGGGGCAGACATGTTTCGTCCCGTAGGACATTTTAAGAAACTTTTCCTTGCCTCACCTCTCATTTCGTTGCCGGCCCTCCCATGCCCTTTGTTTCTCTCTCTCTCTCTCTCTCTCTCTCTCTCTCTCTCTCTCTCTCTCTCTCTCTCTCTCTCATACTTTTACTAGTAGAAGTACATTAACGCCGCATTAACGTCAACTTAGTTATATTTGTTACGGTCCAGACCTTACCATGAACCCAGAACATTCTAACAAAGAAAATTACACATAAACCTTTTGCCTCAATACAAAGCTCATTCAAAATGTACGCTTCTGCTACTACACTAATGTCTCTTGATTTGGGTATTAGCTAGTTTTAAAACAAAGTGAATTCAATGTACATATGCATATGCATATAGCCTCTCTGTGCTGACTAAAGTCGTTATGGTGATGCGTGTATTGACAATAATAAAGTTATTGCCACTTGTCATATGTCCTCTTTAAATCTGTATACAATTCATATTTAGCGACTATATCAGAGGAGCAAATAAAAATATGCTGTTTAAATACTCACAAAATCTCCAGAGCTGGGACTTATGGCATCCGTTTGTCTGTGAACGGCTCCCACCCACTCGTAATGGAGGAGGATCTACTACATGGGTAATTCAGAAGACACAGGGAAGACGGCTATATATCCAGGATGCAAAGGTGAAAGAGGAAAATCTCCACTATCAAACCAAATGGTGTTGCCCTGCAAGCAGATACAACTGACCGCCAATGGAACCTTTGCTGCAAATCAATAGCAAAATATATCCACCGTATTTTGCCGCTGTTGCTATCGTCCACCGACCTTCAAACTAGATCCTTCACTTTAAATGGAATATAATAGAATCTAAGAAAATGCATAAATGACTTATTTACAAGGTATAAGATCACGGAGTTTACTCTTGAATGTCTGACTGAAGATCACGGACGTGTAATGCACTTAATGACAAACTCTGAGGGGAAGTCTTTCCACATTGCCTTGGTGATAGTGAAAAATTTAATGTTCTTAATGGCGTGTAAAGTTCGTTTACGAAAATAAAGTTCCTGTCCATACTGTCGTCTGTGCTTTAATCACGAGAGGCTTTCATGTTTAAAAGACCAAAGATTAATTTTATCCTGTCTGATCTACCTTTTGAACTTCAAAGATCGAGACAAACCTATTTACCAAAGATTTTTTTTATTATTTGTCTTGATATTGGGGAATTCGAGTGCGTGGATAACGCTTCCAACTCTGCCATACTTATCGGTGTGTTATTCATCTCATACACCTAGCAAGGCTTCTAGATATTTTTGCCTAATTCTGGATGTTAAGTCAGTCCCAAATATAGTTCTGAAAAAGTTTACAGATTTTTTCGGCATATAGGCAGACAGGTACCTTTATAAAAGGTCTTTATTGAGGAATTTGAACTGGAAATTATTATGCTGATCCTGACCAGTTGCTGTTGGTTATAGCACTAAAACAGTAAAGCAGTCTGCTTCATACAATTTATAAAAAAGGGTTACCCTATTCAACTTAGGCGAATCCAGCACACATTTTCTTTCTTTCTTTCTTTCTTTCTTTCTTTCTTTCTTTCTTCTTTCTTTCTTTCTTTCTTTCTTTCTTTCTTTCTTTCTTTCTTTCTTCTCTCTCTCTCTCTCTCTCTCTCTCTCTCTCTCTCTCTCTCTCTCTCTCTCTCTCTCTCTCTCTCTCTCTCTCTCTCTCTCTCTCTCTCTCTCTCTCTCTCTCTCTCTCTCTCTCTCTCTCTCTCTCTCTCTCTCTCTCTCTCTCTCTCTCTCTCCTTCCATGGCACCCTAATTTGTCCACGCGGAATCTCAGAAACTGCTGCACACACAATCACCATATTTAACACGTAGATTCACCTTCCAGCGAAGTTGTGCACCTGGGTATTTAATTGTCATGATATTCATAATTATGCAAATTAAGAGCAGTTAATTTTTTTAATGTTCTATATCTCCTAAACTATTGCGCATAAACACAAAATCTCAGGTGCATGTAAAGGTGTGTGACACCTGCCATTATAATGGATTTCAAATGAAATTGTAGAATTTTAAATTATGCTTATTAAGGGTATTTATAAATTTCAAAATTATATATCTCCAACACTATTATAGATAGAGATGCCATTCTAACTTCAATTTACAGGTCTGTGGCAAAGCCGTACCCAGTAAACCATGAACCAAAGTTGTAGGATTTTAATTCATACAAATAAGGCAAATACACTTCACTTGGAAGTGCAATCCTAGGTCGCATGTTTTATATGCGAGTGCAAATATGTAAATGAAACTGGAAGTGCACTGAAGTGCATTGCATTTCCTGGATGAAGCTGGAAGTGCACTAAAGTATACTGCACTAAGACTTGCATAATGCTCAGATATAGAGTGCAATGCACTTCTAAGCAGTGCAGCATGCACTGTGACCGACGGAAGCTGGAAGTGTATTGCACCTCCTGCATTGCCGAGAAATATACTTGCACAGTACAATTAACAGACTACAAAGTGCACTGTGACTATATACAGTATAATCAGTTTAAATTAAAAAACGCTCGTGTTATCACTTCATATTAATTTGACCTGAAGAAAAAGATATATATCATTTTAACTTTAAAAATATTTCATTTAACTTGGATTAGAAAACATGTTTTAGTCAGTGGGGTTGTACACCACTGAGGGCAGCGCCACACAAGTATTCTGGTATAAAAATTGCGTAATATTCAATCTTAACCTGGTCCCTATAGAGGATGCTAGTCATGCCAAATTTGAAAATGTTCCAGTTTACAATCTGAAAACCAAATTCACTAAAGTAACCTCTGACCTTGGGAAATGAGTCAAAGTCACCCAGATGCCATTCAATGCAAGCTCATTACATTCTATAGAAGAGTACAATTGTGCACAATTTGGGAGTCCTAACTAAAAAAAAAAAAAAAGACTTTTCCTTTGAGTTATGATCCGTTGCAAAATTTACTTTATTTGACTTGTGGCATTGGGAATTGGATCAAGGTTGCCCGTATGCAGTCCCATAAAGAGCACTACAATCGTGTAATTTCAACGTTGTGTCCTACAAACTTTTCAAGTTATGATCCAGAAACCAAAATTCACTGAAAAAGAAACACATGTGACTTTGCCATACGCAATTTCATAAAAAACCTATGATCAGGCAACATGCATTTCGGAAGTCGTATCTTAAAATCTTTTTGAGTTGTGACACATAAACAAATTTCACTATTTGATTGACCTGTGACCTTGTAAAATAAGTCAAGGTCATCCAAATGCAAGCCCGTCTAGAGGACTATACACATGTTCAATTTGGAAGTTGGATCTTTAAATTGTTTCAAGTTATGATGCAGAAACCAAATTCATTAGGCCTAACCCTAATTCCAACATGGCAGCGGCTATAATGGCCCCGTTTCATTGTTGTAGCCAGGGCAATTATGTTTGAATAACCTGCCCTGTGATGTAAACAATATAATTGACATGCGTATAGTATTACAATTTACACGCTCTCTCCATTTTCACGTGAAATCTACAACTTCCTTAGTTCGATACAAACCTAAAGAATCTTCTTTCTTTGTCTATAAAACTACCAAATATGCACTCATCTCGATGTGTTTAGGCCTATAATGTCAAGATCATGTCTAACCTTTCCTTTTGAAATCGATGTTTTTTAAACGAAGAAAAATCGATTTTGACCAGTATATTTATGCTTGTAGACCGTAGACGCCACAGTTAGCAACGTGGAAATGGTGCACGTGCTTCATGACGTGCGATAATCATCAGTTCCAGGCAAAAAGTTTTGGGGTGCGAAGGGATGTGGGAACTTTGACTTGCTGCTTCCGTTCAATGGGGTCCCCACACACTAAGGAGCGAGATTACGCGATTTATCGTCGCATCCAAATCGCGGGTCAAAAAAAAATCGCATCATCTCGCCCGCTGGTCTGGGCCATATGCGTGCGATGAAGAGATTTTATTTTTTCCATCTCCTCATGACCGCAACAGCATCTCATAGCCATGCGATGGTTTTAGGACTGCAATAAATCATCGCATCATCGCGCTTCGTCGCCGCTTATCTCATACCGATCTCCAGTGGCCCACACCAAGGAGTGCGATGACGCAATGTTTTTTAGTTTCCGCTTTTTGCCAAAGATGGCGCTTTGGTCGTCTAGCAGCTGTTTAGAATTCTGACCCACAGATGTCGCTACATGAACTTCCCGGCCTGTCACTTTCGCAAAACGTGCCTCCGACACATTGTTTACAGGGACCCGTACTGTTGTGGTCAACTCTGGACAAGCTGGTATGCCACCCAAAAAGGCTGCACGTAGGCCTAAAAAGGCCAAGACGGTCCAGAAGATTCGGAGGGCTGGAAATAGTACAACACCTGTGAAATCTAGGCCGTAGAAGAATAGTGGGAGTGGTTCTGAGACTGAATCTGAGCCAGGGAGAGCATCTCCGCCTATTAAGATGCCGGGAAATTTCCGAAAACTGCAGGACACGCATGGTCATGTTAACAAGCAGAAAAATCTACAAAAACATGGACAGATATAAAGGCCTTATCATGTTTTAAAATCATTGAAAAAAATTGTCTGTGTGTTTATTTCCATAATCAGGCACATTGGTTTATTAAACCAAAGTTCTTTGATTACTAAGTTTTAGTAACGTATTCTGGTGAAAAACAACGTGTAGAATTCATTTTTACTTTATTGTTAGCCATGCCCTATTATTTAATTAAGGATGCACATACAAGCACTAAAATGGGAGTACCGTTTGTATGACATATTTTCAATCCGTGAAAAGTATATAATATTATTTTGACCGGAACTTGGTCAGTTATCTTGAAAGGGATAGCTGGCCCATTGTTTAATGATGATACTAACGAAAGATAGAGAATGTCGACCCCCAGTGCCCCACCCCTGCCATGATTATTAATGAAACTTACAGTCAAGAATTCTTTGTAGAGATGTAACATGGTGGTTCTTTGCTGCTCAGGGTCGTCACGCCTTCGCAGCCATTCATGCATCCAAATTCTCTTAGCTCTTCTCTTCTTCCTTAGCTTGGCATTTAATTTATAAATGATCAGCAGGCCCATATAGGACGTTGACACGACAATTTGTTGCGCCATCTTTAAAGACCGTGTAAATAGGTCGCATACACAATTATAGTGGGTCACCAACAGATGTCACTGTATTCATACAGTTGCAAAACCACCTTGTTTCATTTGCTATACAAATAGGCCTACGTTGTGGTGGACTGCATTCAATCTCGGCTGTTGGCGAAAATCGCGCGCACTGGTGTGGGCTATTGGAGATAATCTCTCGCACAATCGCAATCTCAGTGATGTGGGCAGTTCGCGATGGTTATCTCAGGGCCTATGCGATGAGGAGATTTTTCATGCGAATGCCATTTCGTTCCACGCGACATCGCATCAAAATCGCGTCGCACTATCGCGTTAGTGTGTGGGGGGTCTTAGAACTATGTTCACGCATGTGGTGGATATATTTCTTAAAAGCTGCCGCGCGTTATGCAACTGTACTTAAAGGTCATAATAAAGACATAAAAACAATAAGGATGCATTTTTTTATGGTCCTTGTTTGCTAGTTTGTTTTGTTCATTCCACAAAAGTGCATGATCATTTCAGTAATTTAATCTTTAACTTTAAAAAGTGCATTGGCAGTGCGCTCCTGCAAACTAATAAGACTTGGGTTAGGTCCTAGAAGTGCATTCGGATCAATAGCACGTCCAGAGAAGTGTACCGTGTACACAGGGAGTTAAAAGTACCCACTTCTTTGCACTTCCTAATGGGCTGGAGATTTTAATTTATGCCAATTGGGTGAATCACAAAATTTGAATCTTGAATAAATTCAAAACTGTTATACATGGAGGTGCCATTCCATCTTCAATTTGTACCTTTGTGACACAACCGCATCGAATGAACCACGAACTATAGTTATAGAATTTTAATTTATGCGAATTTGGCGAATATGCAATTTTAATATTGAATAGCTTAAAAACTATTTTAGATAGAGGTGGCATCGTAACTTTACTTTGTATGGTTGTGAAACAGGTGAATCCAGAGAACCATGAACGAAAGTTGTAGGATTTTAATTTATACAAATGAGGCAAAGAAACAAAATATAAATCTTGAATAACATCAAAACTATTAGACATACAGGTACCATTCCAACTCAATTTGTAGGTTCTGTGACATCGACGCATCCAATGAGCAATGAACCAAAGTTGTGGGATTTTTAATTTATGCAAATACATGAACACAAAATTAATATTTTGAATACCTTCCAAACTATCATAGACGGTGGTTTCATTCAAACTTCAGTTTGTAAGTTTGTGACATGGCCATATCTAATGAACCAAGAACCAAAGTTGTGGCATTTTAATTTATGCAAAATAGGCTAATATACAAAATTTAGATAATGTTGAAAAATGGCAAAGTGTAGCATTTCAAACTGTTCGAATCCTGAAGGCACCCACAGATTTGCTGTGAAGCAAATCTTCTTTCCTAGTTTTATCTTGGCCTTTCTTTCCAATGCCTCCAAAGTCAATGTCAAAGTTTGGGTTACTTTAATACCTTTGTCGATGATTTTCGGCATTCAGTACCCACTAGTTTCTACTCAGTTTGCAGAACAATTAACTTTATCATCTTGTTCTATTTTTATTACACCTCTCTGCCTCAATGAAAAAGACATTCAACGTTGCCATATCAATTGTTCTTTCCCCTTGTGTCACAGAAATTCTGTATCAATCATGTCAGAAATATCACTTCATAACGTCATATGATGACACCTGATTTATAACATTTCATTTGGCGGGACCGCGGAGGAGGACCTCTGTCGGTCCCCCCATTTCCCAGTTCTAGTAAAACTCAATGCAGAGACGCCACTACAATTCTCACGCGGTAACTCGATATGTCCTATAGCCTTACAGCTGACATTTTTACCAGATCACTCCATCAGACACAAGGCTCGAACCCGTATTTGCATGATGTTCCAATACGAGCAAATTGGATTAACTGTAAATGTGGAATTGCGGTTGTCGGAGATACGGTCATGGGGAAGACTGACCAAGAAAAAATTAAACGAAGCGAGCCATGTGTACCATTAATCTTCATAGATATATGCTTGAAACCTGACAAGGACTACAGCAATTGATCCCAATGCCTGTCACTATTATCGCATCAATTGCAAAAGTGTCGAATAGGCCAAACGTTAAACTGCCGGACACTAACTTGCATTTCAGAAGGATCGTTGCCCACAGACTTCTGCGTATGTGCTCACTGCTAATACCCTTGTAAAGCAGGACTATGACACTGACCATCTTCAGTAACTTCATTCGAACGACATGCAATGTTTCGATATTATTGCTTGAAGTGAACTGTGCCCTAGTGGAATTTGTACACGCCTCCCATTTCTTATAGAGATTCGAAGGCACTAAGTAAGCGTTTTAAACAATCCGAAGGATGTTGGTCCCCATACAGGTATACATACATATCTAAAGCGTCTTCTCTGCATAAGAGGATATTCATTATTGACTCTTGGTTAATCATGAATTTACATGTAATATTGACCTCCAGGTAATTCTTCATTTTTGATCGCTACAGCTATCGAAATTCGGGTCAAATTAATTGACTGGACACGTTTCAGTTAACCCGGCATGTGGTCAACAAGTTCAAAATTTTTATCTGAAGTTCATATTGTTGAGACTTTTTTTATGGCATAGATATACAATTTTGCCCACCTACTTCTTTAATCCTTGCCTCGGCATGTATTATCAGTGATAATCTTAAAATACATGACATTTCCTTGTACAGTATTCACAGTTTTTTGCAAATATCCCCAAAGATGTATCGTTGTTACAGAGGCAAAAAAGGGCTGTTTTGTCACCTCAGAATGGACAACATTATTTGATATGAAACAACAATCTGCTGAATTGCAGTAAAATCTTTACAACTGTGTCAAGGCTAAACCGTAAATAGTCAATTATCGTGAATCATGATGTTGCTACAATAGATATATTTCTACGGATAAACTGAAATAACTCGTAATTTATTTTGTGTGCAAAGCCATTTCAGTCTTATCGGCAAGAAATGCGAATAAAATTCCATTTGTATGAACTAGTTACCAGGCTCAAAAGGTCTTTTGTCCTCCCTTTAAATTAATGCATTCATTCTTTTGAAATGTATAGTTTAACCAAGAGCAATATATATTTTGTACAAACGCAGGCCAAAATGTGTTAGAAATATGCTGTGCTACAAATGTTTTGCTCTTATGAACTGAAATGATTGGATCTCTGCACATTATCTTTTAGCCTTAGCATCTACTCAAAAATACATTATTGTAATTAAACATATTTATTTATAATGGTTTGCGTAATGGAAAACTACCCCGTAAGTCTCCAGATGACCTTGAAAACTCTTCAAAAACATCCTTACCGTCTTTCTTTCTTTACTTCATTCTCTCTCTTCTGCTTCTTCTTCTTCTTCTTCTTCTTCTTCTTCTTCTTCTTCTTCTTCTTCTTCTTCTTCTTCTTCTTCTTCTTCTTCTTCTTCTTCTTCTTTTTCTTCTTCTTCTTCTTCTTCTTTTTCTTCTTTTTCTTCTTTTTCTTCTTCTTCTTCTTCTTCTTCTTCTTTCTTTTTTTCTTTGTGGTGGCATAGTACGAGAGAAGAGTTTCACTTTTTATATTTGCAGCCCCCATCCACACAATGGGAATCATTTAGTTTGGCATAGAAGCGCACATTGAATACTTTCACTGAGTGTAAATGTCATGCTCACTTTGGTTATTACTCAGGGTAACAGCTGTGACTTCACGGTCCTCTCTTTAAATGTACCTTGTCGGAAGCAATTTGTACAGATACAGTTAGCTAGAAATTGGGCCCTGCTTGTTTCGTTGCTATATAACCAGTTTGCTCTTGGGACATGCGATTTGTAACAAGATCCAGTTGTCTACAAATCATCATAAGTGAATCATCACATTCGGATAACAGCGTGAGAAGTGAAAGCCTTAGGGCATAAATGTGCATGGAAATCTCTATATATGTTTTTTGGACACATCTGTTGACCCGAGGTAAAAAGATTCCTGGAAATAAGTATATCATTTTGCGTGATCGCACAGCGAAATATGTCCCATTAATATCAAAACTATCTATCCTCTCATGAAATTACATGTAATAAATCGGAAATGTGTTTCAATTTTCCCATAAATTGTCTTTATCCATCGTAGTTACGAATGCACATGACCTGAAATCCGACACCTCAGCTAACCCCAGCAGAACACAGCCTTTTCGAACCATTTTCATCCACCGTAGCGGTCTGACACAACGCAAAATTAAAAGGACAAAATACGATTTGTCTTACAAGTTACACTTTTACATGGTGGGGTAAACAGGAAAGTGAGAGCGAAAAATTCGTGGTAACTGTGGTGCTGTGTAATAACAGCGGTCAGAATAATTGGAATTGTCAACTTGGAAGCTTTTGGGATGTAAAAACGCAGCTGGCGTTACTGTAACGTACTTTTAACCAGTGTCCTCATCGCCTAAAGTGGACCTTATCTTCTATCTTTTCTTAACCCTATGGGATTTCAGCATCTTCTTCCTTATAAAGGTCTCCAACATAGTATCGCTGTGCAACTGCACCATATATCATATGTCAGGACAATTACCTCTGGCCTACCTGAACAAACACTGAATTGATTTCTCGCCTCAAGCGTTCTTAACACTTTGAACGATTTTTGCACGCTTTGTTGCACTTATTTTTCCGGTAAACTTCCTACTAGTATATTTTGTGCCTGCGATTACTCCGCGTGTCCAAGAATATTGCATTAAGCCTATATCTGATCATCTCTGTTTTATTCTGTCGTCCAGCGTAATCAAGCGGTCACTTTGTATGAGCTATCGAGATAACCTGTACAATCAAACGTACAACTTAATTTATAAAATTACATATAAAGTATGTAATTATGTATTTATTCATGTATGTTGCAATTGTCGGACTGTCCACGGTAAGACTTCCTAGAACATGATTCGGGCATCACAGTACGTGCTCGCTTCTTCGCGTAAACTTCCTGTTGTGACACAAAGTAATGTTTTGCTGCCATCATCGCCGTCAGAATTATCACTGTCCTTGGTGATGTTTTGTTGTAGCACTCTACCACTATATACAAAATTGTTTACGTGTGTGCCATCATAATCATCATTATGGTGCAGTTGTGTAACATGATAAGGCCTATGCAATAATATAGCTTCAACTTATGCATTAGGAACAATATATAATTCCTTCTTCCCATCAACCATTCGCGAATGGAATTCATTACCCCGATCAGTTAGGATAACTGAGGATATTGACCACTTTAAACGGGAAAAAAACAGGGACAGCCCAAAACGAAACGAGTTGTATAACTCTGGAGATAGGAAAATTGCCATAATCCATTCCAGAATGAGAATGGGCTGTATCCAGCTGAAGAATGGATCTTGCAGAATTGGCGTCATAAAGTCTCCTTCATGTTCATGTGGAGCTAACAGGGAAACTATCTATCACTTTGTCTTCGAATTTTATAAGTATGCTATTCTACGGAACGGAGTGCAATGTAAAATAGTAACTCTTGGTAAGTTTAACTTCCAAATTTTGTTGTTCGGAATAGAAGGAAGAGGAGTTTCAAAAGGTCAAAATGTGGAAAATTTTTGGGCTATCCATAAGTATATAAAAAATTTATGGTAGATTTAGAACGTGATTCAAATCTGGTAATCTTGTACAACTATTTTACTTGTATTTATGCTTACACAGCAACCCCCCCCCCCCCCTTTTGCTCTTCCTATTTGTGGTCCTGTGCGTGACCTGTCTGTGTATTTGTGCTCGCAAACTCATTGTAGTCGTGTTTTAAATGTACAAGAGGCCCTCATATAGGCTGGTGAGACTGTCGGCCAATTGTTTTTGCCAATTACAAATATCATATTATAAATGCTTCTAATATTTTATGTCATATTATAAATGCTTCTAATATCTTATGTCATATTATAAATGCTTCTACTTTTTCTATATTTTGCACTGTGCTGTGTTAATAAGTACCTTTAATTTTTACTTTCGCAGAGAACATATGTGCAGTACAATGGGTAGACCATCTTGCACAATAATTAACGGACAAACGCTTACTTCCCCACAGTGAAAACCCTTGAATCTGGCAGCTGCAGTATTTGAATCAATACTGTTGCAATATCTATTGCCTTTAAAACGTTATAAGGACTCTGTTTACAAGTGGCTATTTTTGAAAAAAAAAAACAATTTTAAAGCTCTGATAAAGCTCTGTAAAGTTCTTTTTTATCGATGCAAAGTTAGTTGAAGCATATGTATTTGAGTTGATATGGACACGTACTGCATACTGAGGCCAAGGTAAATGTTTGTCCATAAATAAGTGTTTATAAACGCATTGGCTATTTTCTCCATCCTCTTGAAAGAAACAAAGTATATCATATAGGATTAGTGCTATACATAGTTTATTTGTAACTGGTGTCATTAAACACGCCTTCTTATTTGCTGGTTGCCTGTACTCAATAATCAGGGTGGTTTGAAAATTACCAGTACAAGAATATTCAATAACACACATGTTAACTTATTTTGATCATTCGCGCCCTAGCGTTAAACACGTGTCCAACAATTTGAGCATGCACGTATGTTGATGACACGCACGCGTGCGAAAACTATTCACAGTTGTGCTCTGCAACCATATTGTTCGGTAAGGCATGAATTCATGGAACAATTTAAGTGAGAGAATAAAGGTGTCACAACAAAATATCACATGACTCTTTATGTTAACATGGCTGACAAATGGATGTTTTTGTCCACAATATGAGATTTGCTTACAAACTGTAATTTTTATGTTTAATTTCTCATTGTTCTGGAAAATAAGACAAGACCTTGACTTCCAGACCTTTGGACCAGGACATTACCATTGGGAGACAATGTGGTCTATGTCAAATTTTAAATTTGGTTTTAAATGGCTTTTTTCTGGAAGCTGAATAGATTTGCCTCTCAGTTTATTTATTAAAGCAAACTCTGCACAATAATGTGTTCATGCTAGCAGGTAGAAGGTAGATGAATACATGGGAAGGTAGTGGGTGACGGGACTTTCTTTTCAAACATAAAACTGTTTAAGGCCTGAACTACTCATCCACCAACCACAATGAGAACAAGATCAAATCAATTCGTCGCACTGTCGAATGCGTATCACTCGGTCTCGAAAAAAGTAAACAAGAATAACCATAATTTTAGTCATACTTATGGTTGAAGAATATACACTGGGTTTCTTCCTTGAATATACATTAACGCTTTTCCGGTCAAAGCTGTCTGCAGCAGCCGGGCATTAGAAATGTCGTCTGCTTCATCCAGTCTACTAAAAGTTGATCTTTCACATAATATTTTCAATGAAAATTTCAAAGAAGACATAACGGGATAACATGCCAATAGTCAACAGCTTTCCTAGATACACCCTGGGCCTGGGGGCCTAGGGTGCACCAAAGAAAGCTGTTGACTTCGTCAAGTAATATGACCTTTTAAGGGTTAAATATGAATATTATATTGCTTCGTTGACAGGGCAGAGATTTGTGTTTAATGTTTTGACACACTGACAACTTGTAAAGAGTTAGCCTCTTGGATATTTCCGAGATAGAGTGCTGCATCCTGCTTCTCAACTATGTTGCCCTGAGGCAGGTTGCGATGAATTGAGCATCTTGAAAAGATTCCAAGGGAGCGTGCTGCCAGTTTTAACAGTGAATCTAAGCATACATCGTAGTTATAGGTATTTCCTGGCTCACCTGTAACCAAATCCTTACACCACAAAGCATCGTATCGTATCCATTTATCTTCAAACAAGACATTCGTCGAACAAAAGTGTGCAGGACATTTACTTTAACATTTACCTTAATAATGCCTTTTTAATGCGTTGTAAAGGGGTAGGGGTGAGGTTGTCACATAGAAATCTGCTAGTTGTAAGGATATGCCCTTTCCTTCACAGGTATGGGGCGCCACCTGGGACTTCAAGGTCGAAGAAGAACGAAAAGCTACAGCATGTGCTTGGTGGACTCCTGCGACAAGGGTAGAGCAAAGCCCATTAGGTCTAATGCAATAAAACCTCTTGTGCAATATGCAGGACAAGAATGGTAATGTTATATGTCTAATTGTACCATAAATCTTGCTACAAGCGTTGTCATACATTGTGTAACAATTCTTTGTCGTTATGTCCATGACAGTTGTATTGCATCTCTGATTTTTTTTCTTTTTTTTTTTCTTCTTTTTTTTTCATAATTTCTGCCACAGAAGTTTCATATCGGACAGATTATTGATGATTCTCTCACGCCTCGCATTACGTTGTCATGGCAGTGAATGTAAAGTCAATTACATGTAGACTGTTCTCTTCAGGTACCACCTGAGACCCTGTAGAATAATGTGCAACCTTCTACATACCGGTCGGATATAGCTTATTGGTTTTGTATATATAGCCGATTGATAATGCATGTGATGAAGACCCAAATGAACTTATCAACATGGCCCGTTGAAGAGTACCACGACCCCAGAATTCTATTTCAAAGGACACTCCATGGAAGCTCATTGCACTTATGATCTTATCGGGAGGACATGATGGACATATATATGACCATCATGCCAAAACAAAAGCGTATTTGATCAAATGGCCATGTACACTTTCCCAGTATGTATTCTTGTCAAGATACAAAATAGTGACCGTATCATACAGTGCTTTGTGGAAGGTCTGAAATATAAGATAGGAACGTCCAATGTCAGAGAAAGGGAAGATGACATGAGTTCAGTCTGTTCAAACGGTGTATAAAAGGACAACAATGCACATTCGTCTTACGAAAAGATATCCATAAGAGAACAGATTTGTACGTTAAGGTGTATCCACATAGATAAACCATGTGATTGCTGTGTCTGAGTTGTTGCAGGACAATGACAAATTTTGACGAAAGTTCAGCTGCAGATAATGCGTGTCGGGTTAGGAGCAAAACGCAGACTTAGGAATTCCATTGATAACGACTAAACTAACCACGTTAAACAAACGATATAAGCGGAAACAAAATGGATTCACCGTTGGATTACGAAGGAAACAGCGTGCAATCTACGAAAATTTATAAGTCATACATGCAATGTCATTTACATGTCCGGTACTTGTTGTATCCTGTTAACATGATGACACAGCTCAGATCTTTAAGGCAACAAGTGGTAGTCTCTAACTAATTGGCGCAAATGTTGAGCCTGCGCGATGACTCTGTGGTAAATCAAGTCTACTACTTTCTGCTAGAATTATACAGAAACGACAAAACCAACTATTGCGCCACAATAGTATATATTCTTGAATGTGGAAGCATGCAGGGATGCTGGGGGTTCAACTGTGACAAACAAAGGAGCATCCATCAAGGAGTTCACGAAAAAACTGCATGGTTATCACATGCGTTCGTTTGAAAACTAACTCTCAAAAACCGGCCCTGAACACACGCTGTGTAAATATAAGACCTTTAAGCGATCTTTTTCTATAAACCATATATTCTTAGCATTTAATGTACAACATGCACAAGAACAGTTGCTGGATTTAGATTGAGTTCCAATAATTTACAAGTTGAGCATTGCCGACATTAATATAAACCTAAGGTACGGCTTGCTTCGTGCCTGTGCTAAGAATTTAACCTGAGCTATATCGACGATGAAATACATTATTGGATTGATTGCCCTGAACATGAATGGAATACAATTGTCATATTTAACGTTGTCAAAATTGTTTCTGACAAATCTGACAGTCTGAGCAAACCAATGAAAATGCGGCTGCACTTTTTAACGTACGTATCAAATTCTTAAGCAAATGTTTGAAAAACTTGATTTTTGAGAGGGTACCAGGCCGAGAAAACTGTGCTTGTTCTTAGGAACTCTTTTTGCTTCCTCTACTTGTCTTTTTTTCTTTTTCGCTTCTGTTTGTTTGTTTGTTTGTTTTTGTTTAGTACTAAGACACGCGCCAGTGAACACAAGGTGCCACACTGCAGATATGTAGATGGTTGTATACGTGACATTAGCACTAGTAAATATCCAAGTGTGTAAAGCTCTCTTTCCTGAAATGGGGAAAGCAGGTTTCTTATTCATATATGTACTAGATGTTGTAATGGACCTACGGTGACATGAAATGTTGTCGCCAGCAGTGGTATCTATTAACTTATAGAACTGACTTAATTTACCCACTTAAGGTAGGCTTCAATAAAGTTAGCCGGAATATCAGATTTTATTGCAGCGTGGGCATTTATTGATATATATGTAAGTATTTTTGGTATCAAATCTTGCAAAAGTGCACCACTTCTGCTTCATGGGCCCCTAGCTGTATTGTGTGTCTCAAAATGTAATCTATCGTATGACCTTTGAGTGAGAAATGACTTTTTTTCGCCAAGAAAATATTTATTTATTTACTTACCGCTCCATGATGGGGATAAAAAATATCATTATCTGTGGGTGGAATAACATATAATTCATGATATCTGTCCCGGTTCCTGGAGCATAGCTTAGCTGCATTTGTTTCCAATCAGTTATCAGATCACGGTAAAACAAAGGGATTTGAGATACATCATATGTTAAAATACATCTGCTGAAGAAGAATAGATCATGTACATCCACTTGTGTAACAAACACCTGTAGTGTACCTTTCAACCTCGAGCTTCTATTTTGAAAACACCTTTTGATCCAGTAGTGCCATACCTTGATATGTAAAATGCCACAGTTTCACAACACCACCCCAATACTCCTGTGCATAACTGTGTATTTAACTTTTGGAATGCCACCACTCCGCGTAAAGTCTGAGGCAAAGCTTTCGATTTCCTTAATGAAATCTTCCCCAAGATGTATTACCGAGCAGACATAAATTAATTTCGAGACAAGTAAAAATTTAAAGGGCCCTCTGTAAAGCTCAGTGTATACAGTGCCGCGGTATCGTGATCTACTCTCCGTTCTGAAATATTGCCGTAAGCGCCCCCTCCCCCCCCCCCCCCACACACACACCAGCACCACCACCACCACCATACATTTTCTTTTAGATATTAATCTGTATTTTTATTATGTGAAGAAAAAAATCATAATTTTCTCGTTATTTGGGGTAATAGGCGACATATTGGAAAAGGGTCCACTTCAGACGGTCTCTGGGACTACAAAGCATGATTTTAACATAAAATCTTATAATTTGGTGTGATAAAACTTTAATGTAATGTCTAAGAATGGTTTTCCTGTTGTTTTTTTTTTAGCAAAAGGAATGATTTTAGGGGATTTTTGCATATATATTATGTTTATCAATTCGGAGAAAGTAAACAGATAAATTATTCTGCAATAAGTAAGTTGTGTATTTTTTCTACGAAAGCATGAAAAAAGTACATTGATATAATCATTAATTGATTGATTGATTGATAATATTTTATTTACACATATGCCAGCATTATGCAATATAATTGCTGAAAGCACACCAAACTCTGATGCAAGAAAATTGGAGCACCAAATACCTTGGGAATCTTGCCTTGGCTTATTACCATGGTGGACCACAACATGAAAATAGCAAGGATGAAATAAAAAAAAACTAAGTTACATTACACAGTTGTGTAGCTGAAATGCTTTAATCATTTATGAATTAAAAGATAGATTTCAATTTTCAATAAATCAACATGCAAATAAATAAATATAAGCACCAAAAGCATAACTTTTATAACCCTAAAATACTGAAATTATAAATGTATAAAGCGGTCCCTGTCCACTACTCCTCATGGCAGTCACGTATCAAGAATGATTTCACTTTACTTTTGAAAATGTGCTTGCATTCACTGTCTTTGATATACCCTGGCAGGTTCTGCATGATAAAATCATGGTAAAGCAGTACCTACAATTGCCGACCCCAGTCCCCACCTGGTCAAAGCGACCAGTTTTCCTTGGCACGGGCGCTTTTGCATTCTTCAATGACCTGACGCGAATGACCACAGTGCTGTCCAAATGGAAATCTGTAGCAGCAAATTTAGATTCCCTGGAACATATTCTCAACTTTTTCACATGAGAAACACTTATTTTGGATAAATTCTATAGCATTATTCAAGAACTGTGATACAAAATCGTACTACAATGCTCCAGTAGGACAGCCCTAGACCAGCTACAACATGGGACCAGCGAGCAGCAAAACTGCCCCACAAACGATCAGCCGTAAAAAAGGGGTCGTTCTAATCAACCCTAACCAGCTTACAAGTTAACAGAAAAGGTGGCCAACGTCCCCTTATTTTGCAGTAAAATCAACTTAACACAGCATTTTATTTGAACCTGTTTGAACGGTTAACTTGGGCTGGGGAAAAAGCAGAGCTGCTACCTAAAGCCACGGTGGTGCGTTATCGGTATCTAGGATTGTTAGGTTCCAGGTGTCCGTCCTCCAAGTTACCAGGGGATCCAGTCGTCGACCTATTTTTAAAAGATGACTTTACTATCTTAACTTTAATCTGCCCGCTCGGTCGTGTCTGAATCAGTTGTCATCCGTTAGTTATTAAATCCAAATGCAACACAATACCAGCATGGCATGCATGCACACACGGTGGGCAATATTCTAAACATGGCCCAATGCATTGTGGGAAATGAAAATCACAGGGGCCACATGTTTTCAGCACGCTTCCAGGTGTCTGTTCTCCGAGTTACCAGGACAATCGGTCGTTAAAGTACTTTTAAAACATGACTTACTATCTTAACTTTAATCTGCCCGCTTGATTAGGTCTGAAGCAGTTATCCTCATTACCCTTATCGACAAAACAACTCTCTGGTGAACCTCTCTCTGGTGAACTTGAAATGAACAGCTACTGAATACTCAATGAATGACAATTTCATGTTCGCCAAATGTCCAGTCTATGTTTATTTCATGTTCAAAATTGACATGCAAATAAGGGCTTGTGGCCAACTCTGCAGTGAACATGCAAGATCATATGGCGAACATGCAGCAAACACTGTGGCGAACATGAAATGACCATACGACCTGTGGTGAACATGGAATGACTCTGCAAAGAACATGTGGTGAATTTGGGATTAACTTCCAACGAATATGCTGCGTACTTCTGGAGAACAATGAATGAATACTGGTTGAAAGTAGGTCAAACATATCTGCAACCATGCTCAAGTTGTTGCATGGTAACAAATATACGCTCAGAGAAATGACTTAAACATGTATTCACTATATAAATCATATCAGTAATTGTATGAACAATGGAACCTTGCCCAAAATACAAGCTAGTACATAGTATGCTCCTCACATGCACATTTGGCCGTGATTTGTCCTTGCCCATACTGTTCTTCAAACATTGGTCATTTAACTCTTAAAACAGATTAAGGATCTACTTAAAATGCATCAGAGCAGTCACATGCAGTCTTAAGTTAAATATAAATCTTATAGCAACTAGATATGGTTGAATTTAAATGTGCATTACTCACTAAATTTGTGTCTGGCAGTCACATTCATGAAAGACCTGAAAATTCATCATGTTCATTTCATGCTGTCCTTTGCACAATACTCTGTCATACCTGTGACATTTGGAAGTAGCAGTATGACTCAAAGTTACCAAATTATGGCTTTTTGTAGAGCTCATAAGACTGTAATATGGGATCAATAAGGCCGTTCCCTCGAAAACTCAAGCTTCTTGTCTAATAATTATGGGATACGTAACCTGCATATGCTAATTTTATCTTCTGGTGAACATCCAATGAACACAATCACTCTCCGGCGGACCCCCAGAAGAAGCTAAGTCCTCCAGCGTACATGAAGTGTATAACACAAGAAATGCTCTCTCTCCCAGTGAATAACCTCTCTCTGGTGAACATGGGATGGGCAACTGTTAATTTGTTCACCTTATGTTCACCACATGGCGATTATGCTGCGAATATCTCCGGCGAACAAAAAGTCCATTTCATGTTTACAGCATATTCATTCTCTTTTCACTGCAGAGCATTTGGTTGATAAGGGTAGTGACAAATCCAAGTGCGACCCGACACCATGTGGTGGCGAGCGCCACCTTGAACATTATGCAATGCAATGATTGTGGGACAGTCTCACAAAAATACATAGATTTGGATATCAGAGTGAATCATGGCCACAGCATATATCATATCATTATTGATGCTCTGAAATATTTGCAAAATATATAATTTTGGTTTCATATTTTATTTCATATATTATACCCCTTCTTCACATCCACCCCCCCCCCTCCAAGATTGCCCCAATGCTCATTTACAAACCATTGCCTTGTGAGAAGTACCCTTATATTACTATACTTTTAATGCGTTGTCATGAAAATTTATCTTTTAAATTTATGTTTAAAAAGGAATCTTAGAAGTATTTCCGGGTGAAGATCAATAAGATGTGGTTTCCTAATAGCTCGTTTCTGTTGCTAAAATAACAGATTAGGAGTGCCTATCGTTCTCTCCCTAGCCCACTTGTCCATTGTTCTCCCCAACCAATGAGCAGCTTGAGAACTTCCCATTGCCTAGCAGACCCAAGTCTGACTGACAGCTCACTTACATTCTGTGGTAAATACAGAACCATGTGGGTGTTTGGCCAAAAATAATGATTTCTTTAGCTCGAAAATTCTCATAAAGATGACATTTTTCAACTCAACATTTAGCCGTATTGTAGATTGGTACATGATCTTCCCTATTCTGTAAAAAAGCAATTCTTGATTTTCTAAAATTCGTACCGCAGAAGAGCTTTACAGACAGCCCCTAAAGACAACATATTTCCAATAAGAGATAGTTTCTGGGTTTTCCAAAATTTAATCATTTTCTAATAGGGATAGCAAGAGTTCTACTGCGAGAATGAACCCGAACAGTGCAATAGCACAACATTTTCTTACTCCCCTTGAAGTATTAATGATTTCTGGGTTAAAGCCATTGTTGGTTTAACCATATTTTATTATTCAATTGGGAATCAGGTCAATCCCTCTTCAGAAACAAGACAATATCACAGGACAAGACTAAGCAAGACGCATTCAGTGTAGCGTAAGCTGTTATTTAGGATTTTGTTTTAGCAGTCATTGTGAGTAATACAAGACGACACATGGGGAAATAAAGTGAAGATCCATTTTTGAAAAATCAGGTCCAAAATTGAAACAGTACTCTGTTGATGAAGGGCCCTCATATTATATCGAAAGCCTTTTCGAAATCTACAAGCAACTGCAATCCAGGAATGTCACACAACTGAGATAATTTCGAGACATAATCCATTTGTCTAATGTTTTCCCCTGTATATTTGATTTTACATACCCACATTGATTCGCTGTGTACTAATTTTGGTAAGAATCTTAGCAATTGCTTTAGAGGCAATTTTATAATTAGTGTTAAGCAGAGCAATGGGTCGTCAATATTTCAATATGGCTCGTTGGAGATTTCGTTATTTTCCTTGGGGGGGGGGGGGGATAAGTGATATGACGCCTCTCCGCTGGTTCATGGATAATTTTCCTTTATCAAAAAGCATAATAAGGGTATCAATGACCAGGTCTTTTACATCGGACACGAAAAAAATTGTAAAATTCTGGTGGAAAACCATCTGTCCCAGGACTTTTCCCATATTTTATGGAATCAAGTACGGTTTTGCATTCGTTTCTTTCAAAAGACCTTCACAATATAACTTGTTTTCATCACTAAGGACATGTATGTTTCGCAGAAAGAAGCCCGTTCTACATTTCCATATAATTAAAGTTTTCACTAGTGCATATCCTTTGATAAAATAGTCTCTCTTCCTGCAAGATAAATTTTGAATCACTCACTTCTGTCCTGTTAGATTTTAAAAGTTTTGTTTTGTGTTTAGATTCGTAATTTCCTGCTTTAATGCATAGAAATACTTGCATACGCAGATAACATATAAATATAAGATTTATTTTATGGTCGTATTGTCATTTCCATTTCTAACCTTCACATTTACTTCTACAGTACATTCATATTTTTCCTTAGTCAGAATATTTGCCCATGATGAGCAGCAAAATGGAATTTGTTTAAATTCCTTCTGTCTGGTTATGATACGTGACACAAGATGGCAGTTAAGATGTGTTTGTAATGTAATACAGTCTTGCACGATTTACCCATCATATAGTAATTTTATTCGCGTAAACCCGATATGGACTAGAGAGGTTTTAAGGGATAACTTGTGACTGTTGGCTCAAGAGAATACGTCATTTTGTATAATAAGAATGTTTTTTCCTGTTTCGTTAAAAAAAGTGCACAGTACATGTTAAAAAACACCTTATGATATGTAAACATATAGAATTGCATCTGTATACCATTTATATTCCGCAATTTGAGTATCTGGATGTTATAAAACGAAAACCTATTCATAGTCTAATTAAATTGGGTTTCCATTTGGCGTATCACAGTCAGAGGCGGTTTGTGATGTCTCGGTTTTCCTTTTTATGATCAGCTGGCCCCTCTGAAACGGAATATTTTGACTGTAATGACTTTTGTAATTAGGCTGATGATCTTTTGCATTCTGCATCACATATATAAGTTTCCTCAAACGTTTGTGTATCGTATAAGTAGTCGTAAAAAAATTGTCTTACAGCTAAATGTTTCTGCTGCCTTCAATATTAGGAACTGATATAAATCTTTAACTGTGATATTTAGTTCGTATCAAGTGCTGAAACACAAAACTGGCAATTAAACCAAATTTAGCAAGCGTTCTTTGAGTATATCTGATAGGTGGAGCCTCGATGAAATAACTGCTGTAAATAATTACGGTCTTTCTCCAAACTTTGGAATTCGACATATATATCAGACTCTTTGTCGGTCTCTCTGCACCTTTTTCAATCATGTAACAACCTGTACTAAACACATATTTTCAAAAACATTTCCACCAAGGGGAACAACCGGATTCATAGGAAATCCATGTTGGCGAGCTGGGATGTCTGCATTGCCTGCTGTTTTAGCATTTTTGATTTTCATTTGGTTGAATAGTTATATATTTCGTTTATCTTATTTCGGTATGCCGTTCCTTAACGCAATAGAGGGATTTGGCTCTATATTGTCCGGACGTTTACATTTATGATGTCTTTTTTGGTAAGGGAGGTTTGAACTTGGTTGTCTCAAACAAATATCGGGTTTTACGTGTTCAAGTCATTGCTTACAGTAAACGGGATATTTGCAAGTAATACGAAGTTACACAGTCCACTTTATTACACCCTACATTCGCCTGTATGTTTTCCGTTGCCACATTATGGTTTAAAACATTACTGTTCGAAAATACTAAACAGTGTACATTTGGTAGCCGCCCTTACAAAATTTTAGGTGTTGATCTGTAAAAAAGTTTCTTTATAAATTCTACTGTACACTTTGGCTTCATGGTACTGAGAATTCCATGTCTGCAATTTACTTATATACACTATTGACTTGTTCTTGCGGCCCAATGAAAGATTGCACAATAATGTGCAATCGTGCGTGTAAAATATTAGCTTTTTTGATGTTCCTCTTCATAACTTTTTTCACAGGGATGATAAATTTTATATTTTGGCTTTTACAATGTTTGTAGAATGTTTATGTGGACATATGTGTTCATAATTTGATAACAAACAAACGTTAGCTCGATGTTAATGTATAAGGCTATGTTGGTCCAGAGTTATTTTCTTATTGCCCAAAGGTTTATGTCGACCGTAAATGACGTTGACCCTACAATGATCCAGCATAATAAATATTCTATGATAGATAGTTAAATTGTGCGGTGTAAGTTTGGTGCGTTATAAGCCTAGATTCAGATGTAGTGCACCGACGTTGAGGTGATGGTATATCGCTATAGGGCCACCTGTCTTTACCAACGTTCGGGCAATGTTTGCATGTCTGAAGTTATAATATTACAGATTTAAAACTCTCAACTTTGCTTTTGGGGAATTATTTCGATTTTTGATACTGACAATTACCCTCTGAAAGAGCCTATGTTCATACTGAATCATTTAAAGTTGGAAAGTGTGATCGGTTAAAGTGTAATAAGTACCATTTAAGTGTATTCCTGGTTGGCAGCCATCTTTCAAAGCTTATGTAGACCCCTCTGTGTCGTCCATTATCTACATTTACTGCAGACAAGATTTTGGTGGCTACTTCTTGCGTGTTGTTGTACGAAATACTGATCTCTTACTTTCAAACGTGCAAGACTCGCTGATATATAAGAAAATTCCAGATATCATAATTGCACAGATATGCGTTCTAGAACTTTGTCTTTATGTACGCCATGTAACACATTCAGCATCTTTTGCAAATGTGGGATTCTTTTACATCCGTGTTCGTCAAAACAACTTTCGGAGCTTTTGTAGATCTGGGAATGGAAAATATTTTGATTGCATTAACCTGTACGTTAACTTGTCAGACAACATTATAATATATTGATGTTAATTATATGAAATGCACAACCTCAATCATATCATTTACCTTTCAAATCCTTTAAAAATACAATTAAAGATAGATTAAGCAAGTTTTAGATCTCCAATAGTATGTCTCCACATTCATTGTACAGGCCATATTTATCGAACTGCTTCTAATGAGTATGCTATGAACGTCGTGTCTTCAGTAGTTACTTCCTTGAATTACCCAAATAATACGTGAAGGGAATTGATTGATTGATTGATTGATAGATTGATTGATTGATTGACTGTTTAATTCATTCATTCCCATTCATTTTTTTTTTTTTTTTGCTTTATTTCATTTCTTACCACTCTATTCTATTTTATTTACGGCTTGTGTGCCTTGAGCATGTAGTATGTGCGTGGTTTAACGCTGGTGCTGTCGATATTAATTAATTTGCTTTGAGATATTTTGACATTGTGAAGTGCGCCATTATGATTGTCATAAAATAAAACATGTACTATCTTCATTAATATTTCACAGTATTTCCAAAATCTAATTCACCATGCTGTTGTAATATTGTGGTTAACATTTGTTTTTTCGTTTTGAAGGTTGGCAGATTCTCTTCAAGCAATATGCTTTTGAGCTGGACACTCCTGTTGTGATCTGCCTTGTCCAGCGCAGTTTAAGTTACGTCGTGCATAAAATCAATAGCTTGTGAAATGTACCTGGCGATACTTTTCTCCATGCACACTACGAACATGCTTTGTTGCAATCGGGCATAGTTTGTGCCTTGTAAAATGAGTTCCCGCTATAAATGGAAATAAAGCCACCCTTGTTCATCAAATCCTATACCTTGACCTGGGACATTTCCAGCGAGAAACTAATAGCTGCTGTTTAATACAAGGGGTCAAACCATACACTGGCACCGGACAGACATAGACGATCTATTAATTAGGCAAAGAGTACCGACAGAAATACTATTCCACGGTTGCTATAGGAAGCAATTGCAAGCAGCAACTCAGATATAAAAAGAAACACGCTACTTTGTTTCAGTGGAATGTAAAAACTGAGTGTTCGTTTATTCCCATTGTGTTGATAATTTTATAATTAAACGTAAACAAGCTTGGGGGGCGGGCTCTATGTTCCTTTTAGACTATATATCAGGTATGATATGTAGTTGTGGTGGCATAATAAAGGGACATGGAAGGACTTTTTTAAAAGTATGGCAAATAAGAATTCTACATTTCACAAGTGAATAATGCAATTTTTTTTTTACCAATGTGTCATCTGTGATTTAAGGTTTCCGCTGAGAGGGCATGAATATAACACAGAAAATTAATTTACGGGCATAAATATTGCATATCATGAATTTTATGTACTCGGAGCGGAAAACCAGTTTTAAACTACTTCTTTTTTTAATTGCCATACATTTTGCTGTTACCCATGTCCATGTCATTGGTGCATGGTGATAAATTTATACCTTGAAAATGAAAATGTTTGTAAATACTCATTTTACGATTGTCTACGAAATACCCATGAGAAGATGCATTGTGTCTGTGTCCGTGTTGTCCCCCAAAATTCAAGTGCTCATAATTAGTCCGTTTGTAAACATGATACAGCACAAAATACATGGAAACAGCACCAGCTGCAAACTACAAGTTTGTTCTCCCTTTATATCCAGCCTCATTGTAGGATGTAATGACTGCATCTGACTATCATATATTTATAGATGTCCCGCTACCACACAATTGTTATAAAAATCAGCATACAAACACAGACTTACGTACGTATATACATACATCCATATGGGTTTCAAGCTATTGACACGAATTTATTTGGCAACACCAAGCGGTTTTTCACTTCTTGTAACATCAGTCATTTTCTCTTGTAGACAAGAAAAAGGTATCAATACGCTCATTTATACCGGCATTTATTGTCAAGGGAACCTTTCGTAAGTAGCTATTACATGCTGACTAACACACATCAGACAGACAGCAATCCTGAAGGGGCAAAACGGGTTCTTGTAAGAAAAAGCCCAATGTACCACCAACCCTATCAGAATTTTTAACAGAGCTAAATTTTAGCTTTCGTGTCACGAAAATCTCGCAGTCTGAATTTCTGTTTCTGGAGGTTGCCTGTGTAACAAGAATTTGGGCCTACATTTATGTCTGACGTATGAGAATTTAATTCTTCCAAGAAATGTCAGTAGCACAGTCAGTTAGAAAATTGCTCGGACCTCAGAGCAAATACCTGGGGTACTTACATATCCGTATGCCCAGTTACGTGTGCAGCAACGGACATAGAAGTCAAGTCCTAATGCTTGCCAATTAATACAGGGTCAGTAGGTGTCACCTCACTGTCACAGCAAGCCACTCGATATCTTGAATAATATAGCCCCCAGTTTTTCATGCAATATCTGTCAAATAAGGACCGAGTCAATATGTATCCTGTGGCATTTTGCTACTAAACTTTGAAACGGAGGCAACCTCAATGTCAAGGTGAACGCACCTGATGGCCGTCAGTATCAGTCCATGAACAAATTTTTCATTCGATATTTGTCACAAACAATTTCACCAAGCGTAAATGACACCGGAAAAGAAATGGCCATCATTTCCAGAAACCCTTTTTACGTCTTCTTGTTGAGTACAGTTTCCCTTGAGAAAGAAAATCACATTTATCAAAACGTTGAGACAAATTGCCTCTTCACGCGAATATTCTGTAGCAACTTTCCTGGTCATCCGATACATGAACACAGCGGAGTAGACTATTTTTTAGTCTCTCCCCGCATTCCTGTATGTCTGCCTAGGCCCATACAGCAACAAGGTAGTCATTGCGAAATATGACTGAAATGGTATCTTAAATTCTCAAGTCTACAATTTCTGAACTAGGCCTAATATTTGTTTTGTAATTAAGACTCGCACTTGAAAATAATTCAACTACAAACGTAAAGGAAATAAATGACCATAACGAGGCATCAAGTTGCGTTGAACCTAAAACAAAACGGTATTTTTGAAAAGTGTACACTTATTAGATACAATATTCTATCCCAGTCACATACGTGCTCTAGGTAAATTGGTAACTTGCAAAGCCTCCCCGAATATAGTTTAACCCCTAAAAAAAGTTTCTTCAAATATAGTTAATCAATGAGCGATTACGGTGATATTGGTGCATTGATACACTGTTCTGTGCACGCTTGATAATGTCTTGCTCTGCCGCTAGAGGGCATCCTAAGCAAAGATGTCGCCTCCTTGCGATGATGAAAGCTCATCCACTGCAGCAGAAATTGGGATTAACAAGCATCAGGACAGAAATACCTCACAAAGGAAAAGAGCAATCGTTTTGGAGGAGGATGTGGCAGACTGTATTTCATCACGGGAAATTAAGAACACAGCGGGGAAAGCACGATCCGATGTCGATCTTTTTCACCGCCACCTAACACAACAAAAATACGAAGCACGGCCGATGCATGAATTGTATTCAAAAGAGTTAAGTGAGCTTATGGCTGAATTTATGGTGTCTATATCCAGGATGTACCAGTTAGCGACACAGACGTAGACAAGCATAGTCAAATTGATCAGAACGTCTCGGTAACCCGAGACAAATTCGTCGTTTATCTTTTTCCATTTAGCCTATGTACTTAAGAAAACTGTGGCTCAAAAAGTGTATTAAAATAGTTCATATGTGATGAAAATACGGATATCCGTGTTTTTTATGCGCCTTACCTCTTAATTTCAACCCTGGCAAATAAATGTCCCAACTAGCGATAAACGGGACTAGAAACACCAAGCTGAGAAAAAACTTATATGTGAATGGCTGCCAAAAAATTACACTGAGTATAGGTCGCAAGAAACCTATGTTTCAGCCGCTGCGCAACCTGTGAGATTTCACGATGGTGAAGTAAAAATAGCCTACTACGTGATCTATAATCCACATTGCTAGACCAAAACTATCAGATTTGGATAAAATTAGGCGCTCAGACAAAGACGTTGGATATCATTTCTTGAATTAACACAACCCTACAATGCATAATCGATGACACACCAAAAATTTTACTCCAAGCAGTGAAGCACCCGTTTTGACACCCCTATCGACAAAAGGAATATATCGACAATAGGTACATCGACTTTATATACGGAAAACAGACCAGACACACTTTTAATCAAGCCCACTGAGGGAGTGAGGAGCATTTTATCGAGTCTTGCGAGACATTTAAAGCTTAGCAGTATTCTGTCAGCGTTTTCACCGATAGACCCCTGGATAAAACCGGGAAGGCTCTTCTGTCAAGGCAGAAGGAAGTCAAGGCCAAAGGTAAGGGTAACTTACTAAATGCCACCCGCACCCTCACCCAGAGCGGAAATTGAACTTAAGTATGCACCTGATGAACGTGATGGATGTGCTAGGAAAGACAGTCGACGGCAAAGAGTTCGTAGAATTTTAATGAGCAGCAAACAAAAACTTGATCCGGGATCGATTTGTAGAACATTCGTCAAACACCACCAAAGATGTTTTTAACATCTGGCTCTCCCACTGACCCCAAAGATCCCTTAGCTGTGTAAAAACGTTATGCAGAAAAAAGACATGTTTCTGTGATTGAAAACGATAACCCTTTTACGTGTGGGTAGCCAAAAACAAGATGACGATGGATATATGGATTAGATGTCAGCCTATGGGAGAGAACACTTTTGGCAGAATTCATCGGACAGCATCAGCTGTAGCTGTAATATTACAAATGGCGCTGGCTCCAAAAAGGTCACAAACCACATTGCTCGAAAAACTATCTGGTACAAGTGTTAAAAAGAGTGCCATTATAGATAATGACATTACACAAGTGTCCGGACATAGGGAACCAATCAAATTTTGGTCTCGTATGCCCAACTCAGTTCAAATCAACAGCCTGTTATGTCCAACATTCGAGTGGGCCAACCGCAGGCGCTGAGAGTAAGTCTGAAACTTAGCCTTGCACATGAAATAAAAACTGATGAAACGGACAATGAAATTGTATGTGGAGGCCGTAAAGCACTGCTGTGGTGGATGCAGTTTACGGTGATTCAGGTTATTTCAGGGTAGGCCTAGGCCTGAATTCTAAGCACTATCAATATGTAGCTTTGTCAACCTCTGTGCGCGGTAACAGGGCTGTCGTAGGCTCGTGAAATACGGCCTCCAGGTCCATTGCAACCGATGCGGTTATTTTCAGGTGTGCACATTGCAGAAGGGAATATCAGTATAAAAATCTGTCCTCCACAAAAGCCACGGGAAGGGAAAAAAAGTAGCAAACATTATATACAGCCGAAACCTGTATTAAAACTGGATAAAATTCTACGGCCCGCTAGACGTAATATTCATTTGCAGAGTGGTTTCAACAATATGTGTGCGTTTTGCGTTCATTTAAATGCTTGAAGAAATGGCTTCAGCAAAAGAATCAGAATCAGAATCAGAATCATTTTATTTGACATATAGATAACAAATTGTACAAGAATATATGCAACAAAATTGATAAGATGACATTGTTTTGAACCAATCTAACCAGAACAAAATATGTCAGGAGACCTCCGCTAAGGATATTTAATCCGCCATCGCTGAGGCCACCTACCAAGGAGAGATGACTTTTTTACAACATTCACATTGCGGATCCAACACAATAATGTTGAGAAAAAAACCCAGAGATTTTAACTTATTTCCAGTGGAACAATAGCTTTATGATTGTTGCATACGTAATAGTTAGGTATGGTACACTCGCATTGATATTTTTTCACAAAATATGACTTACTGTATTTTGAAAAGCCAAGGTATGAATGTGTTAGCATTTTGTCTTTAATGCAGGGAGGGATATTTTGGAGCAAAATATCACGTTTGTTCTGACAATATATATGAACGAGTTCCTCATTATGCATGTAATTCAGTTTAGACAAGAATTACAGGATAAAAAACTCATCATCACTTTCCTTTGTTGACTAATGTTACCAACTCACATAATATCGTGATATTGCAGCACGAGTGAGCGAAAGCGAAGAGTGCACTAACACGATATTAAACCCGTTGGTAAAATCAATAAAGAAAGCCGTATGATAATCTACATATAGTGTCTTTTATATCATATATATATATATATATATATATATATATATATATATATATATATATATATATATATATATATATATATATATATATATATATATAAATATAGTGAAACCTCTCTATACCGAACACCCTTGGGACGGGAAAAAAGTGTTCAGTATTGTGAGGTGTTCGGTATAGGGAGGTTTGATAGTATTGGAGGAATATATTTGGGACCGAGAAATGGTATTCAGTATACAGAGGTGTTCAGTTCACGGATGTGTTTGGTCAGAAAGGTTTTACTGTTTATACATATATATATATATATATATATATCATATGCTTATATATCAAGCACGTATGCTTTTTTCCTGTATACCCGATCACAGATAAGAAATCACTCTCAAAATGGTTGCTAGCAACTTTTTCCTCAATAACTAGTCAGAAAGGTAAAAAGGTTCTCTAATTATAATAAAAATCGTCCTGAAAATGGCCGCCGGCAAAGGGGACAAAGTGCTAAGTTTTATTGGCAACAGGGTGTTTGAATATGATGTGAAAGTTCAATATTAAAGTAAATTTATCAATTTTAGAAATGTGCTTTGTTTTATTTGCTTTCAAAATATGTTATATCTAAATGTGTTATACATTAATGTGCTTTGTTTTGTTTGCTTTCATAATATGTTATATCTAAATGTGTTTTACATTAAACATTTTATTTACACCAAATGGGAATATAAAGCTTATGAGATGGTTGTAGCTGTATCAGCCCCTCGCACCTGTATCGTCACAGTACCTTCGGTCTCGGGACGATAAGGGTGCCTGTGGGCTGATACACCTACAAGCATGTGATAAGCTATCGTTAATAACTGGTTATGCATTTTATTAACCGTATATGGCTCTTCTGGCGTACACTATATGGCGGTATTACATGGGCTGTTATGACATTACAGGGCCTATATTTTCCGTATTGCCCGGGTAGAGTCATATCGACCCGTTAGGGTGCAGCGACGTCAACAGGACGTTCCATGATATGAAATCAATAAGGAGCATCCCTGGATGTGACGGCAGGCGCGCGCCGCACGTTCGTTGTGTCCACGGTTCTACTGCAGGACGGCAGACGCAAAATTGATCCACACTTGGGGGATGTTTAACTTTTATTATATCCAGTAGTACGATAAAAATAACATGCATAATCAGTGAATAAATATATTATAAAACTCTTTAATGGGCCTTGCCCTCATGTCGGGCCTCGGGCCGATACGGCTGCCCTCAGTGTGGCATGAGGGCAATACCAATTAAGGAGGTTAATAACATACAAATATATATATATCTTAAGCAGTATCGTACACAATGCATTATGGGTTTACTGCCATGAATGCTTAAGAAATAGATTGCAAAATTAGAAGTAAACTTCCATGATAAACTGAATTGTACTCCTTCCATGCGACAGCGCGATGTGCCTATTGCTACATAACATTTGGAAGTTACAAAACTGCTTTGTTGAGTGATATGCAAAGTCAGCAACAAGTTCCTATAATCAATTTTGTGCAAGGGAAGTAACATTGAATGAACAAACATAACCTACATAGTTCTCATCCGAATTGTCAGTACAACTTGCTGCACAAGAGTTCACCTGAAGCAGGCCAAGCAGTACGAGCTTTTCGGCTAAGGTTGTAGGATAAAATAGTCCATTCAATAACAGTAGACTAAGATGGCTGCCAGATAAATATGTCCCACTTTGCTCTGCTGGACGACACTTGCCCCCCCCCCCCCCCCCTCCGATTTATATTGAAGGAAACCATGAAATGATTCATAAAACACTGAATAAGCAACTGACAGGCGCAATCGCCTATCTAATGCTCAAGCCAAGTCCATGGATCTATATTCAGGCTACACGGAATTCTCAACTGCGCGCAAAGTCTTTAGCAATTTTGAGCTTAATACACATTCTGTAAAATTGCTGTGTGTCAATTTGTTGCCTTCTTGTAAGAACGGTAACGCCCCATTTTCCGTGCCCACTGAACAGACACGTGGATTCTTGATTAATGGCATTAATATAACGTTTTATCTCATTGCCATACCTTTGTGTCTTAAATGTTATTCCATCACGTGATGTAGCTGCACTAAAAATTTTTGCCAGTATCTGCTGCAGTGATTGGTTGACAACTATAGGCAATGCCTACATGATGTCTCTTTCTGTTATAATGTAAATCATGTAAATTTCAATGCATTAAGCTATATGAATAGGTCATTAAAGTAAAACCTTTCCTTTGATATTCTTTGGGGTGCTGTAATCAAGACTTCAAGTGCACTTCACCAAGTCCATTAAAATATACACATTGCAGAGATGGTTGAAAAAAACACTCGTCCAGTAAATGCAGTAAGTTGTCTTCAAGGTTGTACTTGCAACGTGAGATCAGTTATCAATTGCGCTGGAATCTCTTTTAGTTCGGATATCGATGCCCAATATTCAAAAGTGCCCAGCCAATAGAAGATGATACACTTTATAACACAGGGGCAAAGATGCACTAAATGCGTTTATAAAATTTTCTAATTTCTTACCTTGAGTATTTGATCGCTTAAAAGACAAGTTGAATCTCCCACGCATGAGCACAAGGCATTTTATTATGATTAATGTCTTATAGATACGGTGAGGTAATCCCGTAAGAAGCTTCTAATTATATTTAGTTGCAAAATCTTTCCACTACAGGTCCTGGATCTTTTATTGCATATCAAAGTAATTGTGTTGCAGATTACATTTTTTAGATTTTATCCCCGATTTTCGAATACACAAGATCGCAAATCAATATCAGCTGGAAAAAAGACTCAAGTGTACGGAAGCCCAAAGGATGCTGCAAAGGAAACAAAATTATGTTTGGTCCTCTTACTTTAGATACAAATTTCCGTTTGCAGATATACTTGCTAAGATTATCTTGTGTGAATAACCAAAGAATGACATTTTTGTGACGTTGATATCGAAAATACGAATCTTCTTGATACAAATGACGGGCTTATTCTTTGCTAAAAACACCATTGTTACACAGCGTCGAAATGCATTTAACAACATTTAAGCAGACAAGTTGTATTTTTATACGCCAGCATGTTTATACAGATATTGATATCCTAACGCTTGAAGTCACATCAGCGTCAAATCTGGATGATCAACTTTTAGAAGGTCACGTTGAGCTAAATGGAACTGCCTAACAACATGTATTTTCATAACTCCCTTTTATAATCCGATTTTGTCGAGAATATGGACAAATGTGATTTGAAGTGAACGCGCGAGTGCTCTTTCCTTGTATAATGTGAGGTACATAAGCTTATCTGTAACATTTTGGGACAGTTAATAAAATATTCCTTAAAACAAATTAGACCCATACACTGGATTTTACACTTAATGTTGCTGTAAGTGAAATTTCCCCCATAAACAGTAGCTTCTTAAATAATGAAGAGGAAATTATTTCTATGTCCACAAAACTGTTCACATTTTGACATCCAGTGGCACAACAAAGGTCATAGGGCAATTTGCCTTCATTTCCAAGTTATGATCACTCAATCTGAAGATAACTATCACCTTATCATGCACCGGGAATGATGTCCAGAGATCAGTTTCAATTGATATATGTGTAATTGTTGGTGTCACCTTCACTTTCATTTGAGCAATTTCCGGGTATGTAAAACTGAACTTGTCAGGATAGTAATCCGCGTTTCAATAAATCGGAATGAATCTTAGTAATAAAACGAGAAAAGGTGGCAGCAAAGTATTATATCAGTCTCTCGATAAACAAAATATTAGGCCAACTTGTGCAAAAAATGGCCTTTCGTAGCCCTTGCCTAACAATACGGTAGCCTACTTTCATCACAAGTTCAGCTATCATTGTAAGACATATTGGCAAATAAATGGAAGCAATGTTTACTGTTTAATAAAGCTTGTCTTCCCGGCACCTCCATTATCAGACACAACTAAAACTCTCCCAACCAAGAATAATGCAGCACGTTAATGGTGCTGTGTCCATATTCTCCCAGTTATTAGATCAATGCCTTTAAACTGACGAGCTAGTTACCGGCTGGCTGCAATTTGAACCCATTTGTAACAGATCACTTGGATTGGGTGACCTTTTAAGAGCCACATAAAAGGTCTTTTTTCCGTGTTGCCCATTGTGGTAATGAGCCATCGACCCCTGACAATGAAAGGGACTTTCGAAATAAGTAGTTCCACTGATCGTCTGAGAGGAATTGTTCACTAACATGGTAGCACTTTTTTTTTGCTCGCCCGTTTCGTAAGCTTGACTTCACATTTTCCATCTGTAACTAGCCATTTTACGCCTGAATTCATCAACAGCAAGATGTGATTTTGAATACAAGACACGTCATCAGTTTGAGGGATTGTGCTTCAGATCTGAACCAATAAACTTGGAAAGCATACCTACCCTGCAAGTAGAAAAAAGTCAGTGGCTAGCAGTGCTTTTCTTGCGGCAGTAAGTGTTCAAACCATTGGAACAAAAAGGAAAGTTGTTCACCCTGTCTTTTTTAGACGGTAGGGTGGCCTTTCACTCAATTTTATTGAAATAAGTGAGGTAGCCATAGCTATTCATCAAGTATCATAGAGATTTATGCCACCGCTCCTCACCCAGTCGGTTCAGATAAATAAACAGTGACTGATAGCACAGTCGTATTGCGGTTAGTCAGATTACTGTTCACTCAGTCCTAAAAAGATAAATACTGTGGATGTTCAGTGGTTTTTTCAGATTAGTGACGTGGCTGTTTACCCAGCATTATTGATATGCGTAAGATAGCTTTACATCAAGTCTCATAGCAATAAATTGGGGCAGCTGAATCTCACTAAGTCTTATTAAGATTAGTCAAATAGATGTTTGCTAAGTCTTACTGAGATAAGTGAGTTGGTTTTTCATCAAGTCTCACATAGATAGGTAAGGTGTCTGCTCACTCAGGGTTTTTAGGCAAACCAAGTGGTTGCTCAGCATGTAATATCGACATAAGTGAGATAACTGTTCACCTAGTCGTATTGAGATAAACCAGGCGGCTTTTTCATCAGGTCTCAAAGAGATAGTAGGATGTCTGTTCACCCAGACTTTTTATACAAATGAAGAGACTGTTCACCCCGTCCTACTGAGACACTTGAGGGGGCTGTTCACCAAGCCTTACTGAGACACTTGGGGTGGCTTTTCACCCAGTCTTACTGAGACAATTGAGGTGGTTGTTCCCTTAGTCTCATTGAAACAATTGAGATGCTTGGTCACCTAGTCTTACTAAGACAATTGAGATGGCTTGTCATACAGTCTTACAGCGACATTTGAGGTGGCTGGTCACCTTACTGAGATAAACGATGTGGTTGTGCCTGGTGTCCACTGTGACATATAAACTCAAAATTCGATCAGGAACTGAGATCGAATCAAAATTCCACTCGAGCTCAGTATGTTGATAAAGATAAATGGTCCGGTTGGGTAGGATTGACGTCATGTGACTGATGCTATGCAATCTAGTATCAAGGTCATCTTTTGCGAGTCAGATCATGTTGCTGACGACCAGAATAGAGAAAAGAAACGAACAAAGCGGGTCAGAGTGCACTTGTATTGGGAAGGGGGGAGGGGGATTCGACTAAAGCAATATACGACAGTGTTTACGTGGTAATAATTAAGCATTTCCGCCACATTTGTGTTTCCTTATACCTTGTGCTGCCATTTGAAAATGGCCACTATGATATGATGTTGTGTACATCGAATAGTTGATTCAAACGGTCACATACACTTGTTTGTAAATGGTCAATACTGTCACAATGAGCAAAATTAGATTAATAAATGTATATCAAATATTACAAAGATAGCAGTTAATGTAAAGCAGCTGATCAAAGTTTGAACAGCTGCTCAACTTAAAATATTTTTACCTGCAAATTCAGGATTATGTCTGATAAAATAACTAATTTCATATTCCTCATAATTATGTCCTTCCCCTGAATAATTTCGTGAAGGTATCAATGGGGGCTCATGAGTATAGCAAATACCCCCAAAGAATAACTTCCTATGACAGTGAAATCGATAAAACCGTTAAGTTTCTGTCTGCGTCACTTTATGGTCAATTTCACATCACCAAGTCCCAAAATATAAAGGACGAGATGGCTACGACATCTGCCACCCTACATGTAGTCTAACATAATGAACCCTTACATTGATTCAATTTGATTTGATCAATACAGAAGGACCAATAAAAATACCTATAAATTTGAAGTCAAAGGTTGGCAAACACGTCCCAGCATCGGTTTGTATTACGTACAGTATTGTTGTATCTGAATGATTACACACAGCTTCCATTACAAAATGACGCCAGGCGACATTTCATTCGTTTTGCCTATCCGAAATTGAGAGAATTTGACTTTTGGTCACACTGTGAGACGAGTTCATGTACTATGCTCAAACCGGATGTAAACATCTATCATAGCACCTGTGTGAATATGTGTCTGATTTCTGAATGGAGACGTTGCAAGGTTAGATTTTTTTTGTTAACGCACTCTGAAGAGTGTTTTGACCATTTTCCAAGTTTGATAAAGACACCTGAATAAAGCATTAATTTTGGACACTGACAATTCATTACAGTGTGATGGGTTAGAATGCGCAGAGCAAAACACAGTGAGGAATCTGAGGCAACGTGCACTCGTCGGCTGCGAAATGCATCATGATGTGAAAGCGTGGTCTGGTCAATGTTGCAAGAGACGTATCCATGGTGCGATAAATAACCATAGTAACCAAGAGAGTGAGAAACATTGTTAAATGTTCTTATGATTAAATTACACGCAAATGTTTCATCGTTTAACTTAATAATCTGGCCAAGAAAGACTAATTGCCCTTTTCAATTTAATATGATTGATCTTCTAGCCGTTTCCTAGTATTTTATATACTGTGTAGTACACGCCAAATATGTACTATTTATGTTTCATGAGGAACGTCTGATGTGCTATTACCGGTGTTATACCCACATTGCTGGGAGCTACTAAACGCATTATCACCTTTGACATGTCGTGGACACATTGCTGAAGGCGGCTCGAGATATGCGTGGCGTTTATTTGCCCTTTAACTTGTTAAACACACGATTCTAACCTCGAGCAGCTAAACAGATGATTGCTCGGATAAGTTTCACAAAAACGATTATTTTTTCATATTATTCTCCAATATCGCTTTATTCCACGTTTATAAACAAATTTAATATATGGATTGTGTGTGGTGTCTGTGATTTTATGTGTGGCAGCAAATGACATTCGATGTGCGTTTACTTACTTCTTGGTGTTTTCAGCGCCATTCTATACTTATTGCAGGTTGGCAAAAAAGATGTCTTACTTATATAAGTTCGAAAAAGTCCCCATTCTTTAAGTTTAATACATGGGAGCAAAAATGACAAGTTGCGGGAATACAGATTTAGGAAATCAATGTGCGTATAACAGTCCATTCTTATGTTGACTAAACTGATCCAGTTGTTGGACTACAAATGTGTGGGCAACTGGAGTACTTTAATCTACACAGAGTTTGCCCTCTTCGTGAATACGATAGTACTTATAACGGTGTTTTTGCAAAATTGCTATATTTACTTCCATATCCGTGATCTCAGCCCCTCCAAAGTGTGCCCAGGAGCAAGGGACTGCATTCGCAGCATTTAGGTTTCTTTAATACCATTTCCCATTGTGTACTGTCTGTTGTCATGGCAGTGTGCAATAAAAAAACCTTGGTATTCTGAAAAGATTTTTTTTGTACTTCCTGTCAACAAAGTGCTATTAGAAAGACAGAAAACCTCGAAGGAACTTTGCAAATTTTAGCACAAAACTTACTCACGGATTAATATAATAGTACTTTGGCAAATAAATCGGCATGATATATTCATTTCTCTAGCATTGCAATATTCATCAGTCAATAAGTATGTCACATGCCCAGCGGTAAGGAAGCTGAATTGTTTATGCTTTCAAAGTGCCAGAACATGCATTTTGTTATGCGTAACGATGTGATTTTTTTCAAGACAGATATAAATATATGTGTGTGTGTTCATATTACGTACTGTTTACTTGCTAGCGACTACTTCGTGATTCTAAGTAATTTCTTGAAAATCGTATTAAACACCAGGCACAGGAAGCAAATGCCTTTCATTACAATATTAAAAAATATAATTGTTCTGGTCATGTTCTCAACATGATGTGTCCACCACCACATTAAAAGAACTCTCAAAGATCAGATCTATCTGAAGCCATGATTAGAAAATGTTAATCATCAAAATTTACAAATGGGCGAAATTTTGCACTAATCTGTTATGATACCAAGTAATTCGTTATGCTGGGCATGAGCGGTGACGTTGTGCATGGCAGGGTATATTCCAGAGACAACGTCCGTCACTCCGTCACTTTGGACTATGTAGTCGCGTTTCGTTTCATAGCAGGCTAAGAATGTATATGTAGTTTGACGCAATTTATTGTGAAACAACACGTTTGAAAAAATATCGGCATGAAAGGAAAGACGTGTTTTATATGGCGTGCTGTCTATTTGATGAAAGAATCAATGAAAGTGTCTTCAAGGAATCTTGTCCCTAGGCTCTATTAGTGGATCTTTTTGCCCAAAGAGCTGCAAATGTCAAATATGGATTGTGTTTACAAAAAAAATTACAGTAATTGGATAGCACGTTTGAGATGCACTGTTTGATGGTATCAAAGTCCTGGGAATTGAATGTACAGAGCATGCTTTTTTTCTGGCAGTTTTGCTTTTTATATAGCAGACACAGCTGGCATGATCCTGTCAGAATTCCAGCCTCCCACCAAAAAGTCAGGAGACCATAAGAAAAGCTGACAAATAATTTCAATCTCTCTCTCTCTCTCTTTATCTCTCTCTCTCTTTCTCTCTCTCTCTCTCTCTCTCTCGTGTTTTGACTTTTCTGAGATTGGTTTAATTTGATTATTGATCTTTTAGTGGAGTCAAGCCTCAAATTTAGTCTGTCAGAACACATGTAGATTTGTACTGTATAAGTACTTATTTTCACGATGAAGTCAAGAAATTTGTAATAAGTAAGTAGAAAAATTACTTAGCTAACTGTTAAATTTTGTATTGTGCAACAAGTTTTCCTTTTAGTTCTATGTATGTATGTGTATATATATATATGTATGTATATATGTATATATATGTAAAAATATATATTATATATGTATATATATATATATATATATATATATATATGATTCCAATTTGTCAGAAGCGTATTTCACAGAATGTATACCATTGTATTTTAGCAGGTTTGCGGAAGTCTGGAGGGGTTGTAATTACGTATATTGTCATTGTGGCAATCCGTGGCATCATGCAGTACACAGACGAGACTTTGCTAAGTGAAAATGGCTGTCCCATTGAAGTTTCCAAAACAGTAACCAGGAGTAACATGAGGCAGATGAATCTGTCCAAACAAACAGGGACTAAAGCTGCTGGAAAAAATCCCAAAGGACTCTGTGCAATTGAAAAATGAATTTCTTGAAAGAGTTCAGCGGGTCATGAGCATTCCATACCAGATGAACTTGTCATAAACTGGGATCACAAACAGAGTGCAACAAAGAATGTTCTGTCCAGCAATTTTGATTAGTTTTGGTATATACCTTATAGTCAAGTATATATTTAATTTCATAAGCCCTAAAGTTTTCTGTTTTGTAAGCCACTGGCGTGGTACCCCACCCTTCTCTCTAGACGTAAAAATTTCTGCATTTGGAAAAGTACAGAATCTATTAAGAGTCGCTGTTTGCCAAAGGTTGTTTCATTATTTTATTGCCGACATTCCATTTTGCTTCATCTTTAAGTTTAATAAAATCTTAAGCTATCTGTGGATCATGCCAGAGCTGGACTGCCCTGTGTTCTGTATGCTGCTAGTAGTATGTGGCTTTCTTGGACCAGTACAGAATATACTGCTATACTTCATCTTAACATCAACTTTGTTGTCTCATCGTTTCATCATTTATTGAATAAGGAAAAAAACTACACAACGAGAAAGTACGTCATAAAACACAAGGTTACATATGGTGCGGTGACCAGGATCTTAGTGAGTGGAACTTTGGACTTCTATTGAGACCCATATACCAGTAGAGTGTGTTCAGGGATAGTAAATAAGGTTTTACATTTTTTTCTTTTTTACACTTTTCAATTTTGTTTGCATGATGGCTGAACAATCTGAGGTTAATGTGACTTCACAAGCAGTGCAAGTGATCAATGTAGATCCAGTTTTTTTCTTGTTGAATTAAATTAGCAGTAACTTTTATTCACTAATGCTTGAGATGTGTATGCAAGGGTTTGCACAGCAAATTTCATAGTTCAATGGAGAAGGGAGTTGGGCCTTCAAAAACATGCCAAGAGATATGGCTAAGGTGGCCATAAGCTTAGGGATTGATTCTCATACATGACTGTGTGGCAATTCAAAGGTTGTGAGACCTAGCATCATTGTATGCATCACAAATACTGCCAAAATCCCAATATGAAATGGACATATTTCATTACATGATGGCATGCTTTGGTGACTTTAGTGATATGACCCTAGCACATCAACATTTGAAAAAGATTAAGCAAAGAGCAGGTGAGAAAATTCAAGCATTCATGGAAAGAATAGCTGAGCTTGTGGAAGAGGCATTCAATAAGTTCATATTGTTGGACTCTATTAACTGTGGACAAAATCTATTACTGCAAGGATACAGTTGACTACACAGACACAGATGCCACTCATGGTGACCATTACTGCAGGCCTCACTTCACTTCTTTCATCATCATTCATGAGTTGTTATCAACAGTCAGCATATTGTTCATGTCATAGATGGACATGTGCCATCTTCACTTTTACTACAAAAATGTTTGCTGGATGGACCTTCGATTATTGATGGCTGGGCTTGTGTTACACGGGTAGTACCCTGGCTGCCTGCAATATATGCGTCCTTTTGAGATGTGTGCTTCTGCTCTTGGGGTGTGTCTGCATTTGGCATCTCCTCCCTTCACCTTTTCCCTGTTGTGCTCTCCTGGTTAGTGCACAGTACCATGCTACCAGTTGGATTTCTTACCACAGGAACTTCTTACACTGTTTGTGCTTGTGAGCTTCTACCCTAAAATCTTATCTCTGGACCAATACTCCTTCATGCCATACTGACTGTCATTCCAGTGAACTACCCAAAAACACCTAGAACAACTTTGATACAAAATGCATGTACTGTTTGTACAACCAGTCATGGTAGTACAAACAGTAGCACTGGGAGGACTGTCTGAGTGTGTCAGCAGTGATTGTCTTCATCTAATTCAAGAAAGCATTTGATACCCCCAGAACAGCCTTGGTACAAAATGCATGACAGTAGCCATGGTAGTACAGACAGTAGCTTTGGGAGGACTGTTGAGTGTGCCAGCAGTGATTGTCTTTATGTATTTCAAGAAAGCATTCGATACCCTCAGAACAGCTCGGGTACAAAACTCATGAGAGTAGTCATGGTAGTACAGACAGTAGCCCTGGGAAAATTGCCTGAGTGTGTGATCAATGATTGTCTTTATCTATTTCAAGCAGTGGATACTATCCATAAAAGCAGCCTAATGGACAACCTGTGAGCATAGAATGAATAGGAAAGAGTAGTGCGAGTCATAGCACTGTCATACTCTGAGTTGTCGGATGGTGAGGCATGTTACTTGAAGATCCTTGATGGAGTTCCACTGGCTGACACACTGGCCCCCTTTTTGTTTGTTGTTGCACTGGACTTTGTCCTCAGAGTGGCCATGAATGGCAAAGAGACAACTATGCTCCACCCTGGTGCCCAGAAGTAGTCACTGAGTAAGAACAACCCATTGTATCAGTCATCTCAATACACTGTAGGGTAACCCCTGATAAATAGATATGTTTAAACTAAGCTGGGGCCATCACCAAATTTCATGTTGCAGATATCACTGATCTGATCTTAAACTGAGCAGAGAAAGCAACTGACTTGCTTCATGCAATGGAAAGAAAGTGTAGACAGATTGGTCTTCAGTCAAACACCAGAAGGATTAAAAAAACAGCATTCAGCACTACAATCAAGCACGGTACAACCAAGGCACAAGTAAATCTTGAAGTATTGCATATTGCAAGCATATCTGCACACATATTACTTCAACTGAGCATGATGTAAATATCAGAAACCTGCCAGTCTGGAATGCTTTCCATGGAATAAAAAGGGAATGAAAATTAAACCTTAATATGCTGAACGGGGATGTTCTGTATACCTAACTATTACCACGCTTGAGAAAACAAAATTCATATTCTGTACCAATATATGTTAGGGGAGTGAGTGGAAGTGTCTGAGAGCTGTTCTCTTCAAATATAAGAAGTAAGTGAAAACATTATTGTAACCACTTTTAACTCCTTATTTTAAGATCAAATTATATTCCTAGCAGGGTCATTTTCAGCTCCACTGACTTGTGATTCAGTGGCCTTACCTTAAAGTCCTCTATCCATCTCAGTCATCTGTGATTCAGTTCTGGTAAATCAACAATTTCATATTTTCGACTTCTTCAAAATCGTTGTTCAGATTCACTTCAAATTTGGTAGGAGTTTGCCTTGGGAGAGTCTCTACAACATTTATTCAAATGGTTATGCTACAGTAATTTTTTTTTATTTTCAATGACCATGTGTGCAGGTTTTTTCTATTCTTTATTTTTCATTTACTTTTTTAAGTAATAGTTTTCTTCCAAACCACTCAGCCTATTAGACCAAAATTGCATGGAAACACTTTAAGGTACCCATAGACCTCGATTTTTCAACAGGTGGCACTACAAATATTCTTCCATTTTTCATTTAAAATTTGTGGATTTTCTCTATTGTTCACTTCCTTTCCAATCTGATACCCATTCCATGCTGAAACTTGGTATAACAATTAAATTGCACATTTTCCCACTTTTCCAAACCTAGAGCTAGATTCACTTGAAACTTGTAGCTGGATTGTGTTTGTTTGTCGGTGGGACAGTGAGTGAAAAAAATCACTTTGCAAGTTACTTTGAAGAAATTACATAGGGATACTGCTGGGGGCTTAGAGACCTGAATTGGTGTAACAGGTTTTTATATTTTAATGATTCTTTAACTATTTGCGACTTTTCCAAAACTGTTACTAATTTTATTCTGAGTGAAACAGCAATGCACTTTATGGATGAGTCAAGGAAGGTTTTTCAATGTGTACCATGAGTCTCTGATTTATCCGGGTTTTTTATTCCTATTTGGGTATGTATCACTTATTGCAAACGTTCATATTGGTTACACCATTTATGGCTCACATTCATGCTGACTACCATGTAAGTCAATGGGGATGGCAATGATAATTCATATTTTCAACTTGTTCCCCAAAACTGTTTGCCACATTCAATCCATACTTGGTGGTTTAGTATTTTCAGTGGATCGGATCCTCACCATCTCTTTTCTACAGGGGGCAAGTGCCCAGACATGCAGTTCCCTGTTTCATTGTTTAGGATTCTGTTGTCACATCAGTATACATCTATTCAGTGAGGTGACTGTTTTGTATTATTATTTGATTAACTTATCAGATCTAAATTGTGGCTCTTGAGGCCTCTAGTGCCTCGCTATGAACAAATTTTACAGGTTGTCTGGTGTTATTATCATGTTATGATTTGTGTATGTGGTGTGTTGCACATGTTACATGTCTTTCCAGTTGGTAGGAAAGTGTAATGCCCAGAACAAGGCTTATACAATCACCACTTGTCATTCACATATACAGATTGGAATAGTATGGCTGGATATAGCATAAACCAAAACAGTTTAATAGAAAACTATAACATGAAATTTCTTATAATGTATTTCACTCAAACAATTTTGGTCAGGAGCACATCAAATGAGGGCGGGATGTACCTTTTCAATGGATTTGTACCAATCTTGTGCAAATGGCTTGTTCCCCATTAAATATGTTCTCAACATGATGCTCTTGGCATTTTCTGATTTTTGTTGGAATTTGAAAGTCATACATTAGTAATAGGACATGTACAGGTCAGTACTGGTACTACAGGATAAGAAGCAAATCTGGCATTTTGGCTTAAATCTTGGTAATGGTAATTCTCAGGCACATGGATACTATAAAAATTTAATCAGAAAGTACCTATGGGGTCTCTTTTGATGGTATTCAATTTGGGTTTGAGTGACTTTGAAGGGTCAAAGTGACCAGTTGTGTGTTATTCTAATAATGTTGGACCTATTATTTTTCATTTAAAGATGATGAGTCTACAAGTGAAGACTAAGATATTAAAAACAGTGATGATACACACATGAGTAAGACTGATGTCACATAGCCAAGATCATAGAACACTCTCATTACTTCACACTGTTCTCTTAATCAGGAAAATTATTTCAGCAACAGCTTTCTTTGGCAGTGCACATGATGGGGCAAAATGAGTAGTACATGGTAGATCTTGACCCAATTCCCTTAGTGAATATATTGTTTTGAGTTGTAACTTGGGACCTATATATATATATATATATATATATATATATATATATGCATATCATGAGGTTGTATTTGAAAAGTGACCTTGTTTATCTGGATGTTTGAATAACTAAAACAGGCTGGAGAAATGTACACCCAAATTGAAATCTAATCTCCATTTGTTGTCCTATGAATAGTAAGAACAGGTTGTGTTCCTTGGTAGAACCAACTGTGAGACAGGATCCCAGAGGCTTTGGAACATGAACTGTTTCTGCTAATTGTTCATTGTACAAGTAAATTTGCAACAGTATTTATACTTATATGCCTGCATAAAAACACGATTTACATTTTAGTTGTCATTTTTATCACCAATGATGAAGAAAGGTACAATACCACCTTGAAAGTCTTCGTGATCTGTCACCAGTAGACACTTTTGCCTGAGGGACCTTCATTGGAAGATCTCCAGGAAAGTTTTATTTTAATTACACTGCTGGGACCATTGTCTGGCCGACATGTGGGTTGGCTGCTATACATTTATTGTATTTATAAGTTGGCAGATGTACTGGCAAGTGGCCCCCAGGTCCCCTCCCCCGGCCTCATGTGTGTATGGTGTAAGACTTTCTGGTGGTATTCTGTGGAAATAATGTATAATTATTGGTCATTTGGATGAGAACAATATTGTTTTGAATGCTAAAGCATTGGTGTATCGCTGGTAATAAAAACAGTTTTGCAGATTAACAGGAAGAAAGGCTCCTGATCCCAAGACACCATTTCTGTAACTGCCTATCTTGCCGATTGACTCGTAAGTAATGGCTGTTAACAAATGGCTATCGATGTCACAGGGCAATTACAACTATTCTTGAATCTTTGAACATCTTGATCAATTTGTATCTGTCATGTGCAGCGTGCGCACTGATGATTAATAACTGAATGGATACCTCGTGCCGTATAGACATGATCCCTATTGTCGTGAAGTGAAGTGTAAAATTTTTGCCTCATGGTTTTGTCTCTTTGTTCGCATCATTGTGGGATGCCTTGTACTATTGTGTGCAGCTTTTGTAAGTGAGGTTTAAAAGTAATTTGAAAGTCGTTTTTCCTGTCACTGGTGTTGTCGTTCATCATGGATGTAACCAGTATTTTTAAGGTAATATTATAAAATTACCACATCAAATGCAATTCTCAAATTTAATATTATCTGTGCCAAGTCCCAACCTGTGGTGTTTTGCAGATTTCGCAAACGAACAACCACCTCATAAAGCATGTTGTCAATTGGAAACGAATAATAGAAGGAACATTCTGTGTTCGTAAGTTGCACTAAGTGGCTCTTGAATGGAAACATCGTTTTATATTTCAGCCTACAGGTTTCACTTCAAGCGACATGCACTGAAACTTACACATCCATGGCAAAAGCACCTTTTTATATTTTACCAAGCATTCTTGTGACTAAGCCTGGTGAAGTACGCCCAAGGGGTGTCAAGAGTGGCTTTTGTTTTACAGTGGCCGTCTTGTTGCAGGCCATGCTCAGATGGGGTGTTATGAATGAGTGTGAGCCAAGTGGGGGATCGTGATACTTTTCCCACAAAACAAACCCGTGTCATCCCCACACCGCCACTTCAGACAGAGCTGCCGGACGTATTATACATACAATATGCAGCAACTATTTGCCAAGTCCTAATCAAAGCCACTTTACATGGTTATCCCATTGTTTTCAAAAGTCAACTGTCATCTTGATCGATACAAAAAGGAATGTGGTTTTCTTCAACGGCCCAGCCCAAGATAGAGTTCCCCGGAGTGTGGATATACAGTTAAATACAAAATTACATGAACATGAAGCGACCTCTTAACAGCTGTCAGAACGGATACAGAGGAGCCACTTGAATATACAAGAAATCATATAAAATAGCAATGAGGTACTTTGCTCACATCTTTGTGCAAACACGCATAAATTGTTTCATTGACTGTTGCAGACATGGGGACAGCATTGGGTGAGGGTGCATGGTCAAAATTTTGACAAATGAAGGCATGAAATCTCGTTGCGTTTCCTGGGTAGCCCCAAGCATATAAATTCATTCCAAAATATAGTATACTTTTATCGGATACAAAATGGTTCAAAAAACAGCCTGAAACGTGAAAGAGGAAATACGCTTTTTATTGTGAAACTAAATGTGAAATTTATTACGCTAGCATGGCGATTAATTTAATGTGATATTTACATTATAGGATGATCTCTTTTATTCCTTTACAACAAGAAAATACTGGCATTTATACAGATTTTGAAGTCTTTAATTGAATGCCTTGTTTTGTGTTTGATTCAATTTTTTTTCTACAGTTGTTTGTGTGTCTTTTGGAAAAATCATACTTGAATTACTAAGCTTATGGGCACTACATTGTCTTCACATTTTTTTATATTGATTTGTTTTTGCGTGTTTTTAAGAAGAGTAACCTGTTTTCCCTGATTTGTTTCTTTTTTTTAAATAGGATTTTAATTTATCATATAAATCAGCATTCAGAATCCGATGAAGTATGTTATGCAATTTCAGAACAAAATTGCAGCAAACTGACAAAACCACACATAATGTACACAGACTTTGTAACACCACTTGAAATAACATTTGAGCCCAATTGGTTTTTGAGGTGAATTGAACCAATAAAACTAATACATCTCTTTACCGTCCAATTAGTTTTGTGCTATTGGCCAAACTAGTCTGTGACCTTTAATGGTGGCTTACGCAATGACCAGTCTCAAAACTGTTAAATTAATCTTTCAAAGGAAAAGGTGAGTCATGGATTTGTATGCACTTGGTATTTAAGGTGCCTCAAATGCGAAACTGGTTTTTGTTACTTGAATGTGAACTGTCAGGGATTGATGAATCTGTGCAATCGCTGTTGTCATTCTCCTGGTTACAAGCCCTTCATCCAAACATTGCTCAAACACGGATATCCAAGGAAACATATCCAGCGTCTGTGAAGCCTAACTGAAGCCAGACTAGTGATTTTGAAATGTACTTTGCAAGGGATTCAAGCATTTTTTTGTCAAATTTGATTCATCTTCAAGAAAAAAGCTTCGAGATGGTTTCGTGTCCTGATGATATGCTGCAAAAGGCATGAATAGGTCTTCCGTTATGCCGGCATTGATTATACGTCAACCATTCCGATTGGATTTCTGGTTGAGCAGGCATGGATCCCTAGAGTTACTATGGGTGTTCAGAATGCATCAAAGTACTTGCTGTTCTGGAAGATCAGGCGTATTTTGGTCGATGCACAATCACGTGATACTCCTGAACGATACAACACTAGAAAAAATAGCCTTGCTTATCAATTTCAGCAGGCGGGGCCCCTTCATACTCTGATAGCCCCTGCATGTAACGTAAGACAATTGTATCTTTATCAGTGCTTCAGGTTGGTGTAATATGTAAAGTTGTATTTTCATTTTGCCACAGACATAAATTTGTAAATGAATTCAAAGGATCTTCGTATCAAAAAGGCACCTGTGACTGGGCATTAACAGTAGGTAAGGGAGTATTTAAAAATTTTATTGACGCTAATTTATTCATGCACCCCACTCAAATGTAAAGGGCGATATAAGTGATTGCTTACGGCCAGGTTGTACGAAGAATCTCGTACAACATTGCGAAATGCAAACAACGAGAAATTCTGTGCATCCTTAGAGATTAACCAGTGATTAAATACATCCAAAAAGCATTTTCCTGCTGAGGTAATCTAATCTTCATGCCACAAACAGCTTTTTAGGATTGCTCATGTTAACACAGTCTTGCCCAGTTAACGATGTCTGCATGTGCTGTTTATTCTTTTGTCATCTGTCCTTTAAAACTGCTTCATGTGCATTTCATTTCCCAGTATTCTCCATACACGCATTTTATCTTTTACTTATTACATGAAATTAGAAAACATATGTAATTGACCAGTCGGAAATGTGCTTGCCATTTCACACTACAGCCATTATACAGTAAATGAATATCTTAGAGGAAAATTATCTGCAAAATTCAAAGTTAAATTTTCCAGTTTTATACCACGATATATTGGTAGAACATCTCCTACAACAACGGGTACCCGTTGCTGCGCTCAAAGTTTATTATTTAGGTAATTATTTAGGTAATAACAGAAAGAAATGGACCTAAATGCATCTTCAAATGTCAACTCCGATACAGTCTACATGTTCTACTTTGTAACATCTGGGCTAGGCACAAATCAAAAACCATAGCCATGCATGCGGATTTAATTTCCACTTACTTACTAAATTTAAGTTAATTCTTAAAATTGCGAGCAGTGCACAGCCTTTATTATGTTTTGCCAAGATCACATATATATATATATATATATATATATATATATATATATATATATATACTGTTCTATGAAGCGTGGCCGCTTGATCAGACGAGGTGGATGGCACGGGGAGTCCGGTTTACAGCCAAGTTGTGTTGCATTTATGCTTTACAGACATTTTACTTTACATCAGGTAGAGCTGACAAAAAGTATTTTACGATTTTACTCTTTACAGCAATTCGTATTGGACTGTTTGATGGCTTAATACTCTCCATTTTTTACATCTAAAGTATGGTTATAAAGGCTTTTTACACATTACACAAAGATCCATTGTCCCTTTTCATAGCATTGATGCCACCACGTGCTGCACTTGGGCAACTTGCATGACACAGGTCGCCACGTGCACATAAAATTTGGGACTATTCCGGTACAGTTCTGGTAAGGAAACAGAGCTTCTACAGTTTCTAGCTCAACTGACGTGCTAATAATTCTGAGCTTTTAGGAGGCTCAGTCGTCCGTCGTCCTTCCGTCCGTTCGCAACTCATATTTTCGACTTCTCCAAAATCGTCAACCAAATTCATTTCAAATGTGGTGGCAGTGTTCCTTTGGTGGGACTCAGCCAAGCTTGTTCAAAAAGTCACGCTCTGGTGATTTTCGGATTTTTAAGGATTTTTCTTTCTTTTTTATTTATTTATGTATTTTTTATTTTTTTCATTATTTTGTTTGTTTGTTTGTTTTGTTTTGTATCGTTGCCCAAATGTTCAAAAAAAATTCTCCGAACCGCTCACCAAATTGCTTTGATTTCACGGAGGCACACTCTAAGGGACCATTAGTTGTTCACCAGGTGGCGCTGCAATTTTTTATTCTTTAAATGATTTTTTGTGTGTGTTTTTGATATTTTCGAAACTTCTTCCTCAGAACCTTTCCTCCATTCAGCTGAAAATTTGTGGATATGTTCCTTGTGAAAGGTTCAAACGAGATTGTTAACTAGGTGGCACTGCTGTGGATTTCTGATTTTTAGGGGGGGTTTTTTAACTCGGGTACTTATCGGTAAATGCACCTTTCCTATTGATTACCATGTAAGTCAATGGGCATTCTAAAGCTGATTCACACTTGTCAATGAATTTTTCTTCTGGCAAATATCAGAAATATTTCTATATGCCATGTGCACTCAGCTGAAGCTCAACACCGGTGTATTCAGTTGCTTTGATTTTGGAACAAACTAAGGTCAGTTGAGCATGGGCTGTTCACGCAGCCCTCAAGTTATTTTTTTCAAATCAATTATTAAATTTAGCACACGAATTTGGTGACAAATGTTGATACCACACATTGTCCACTGTCATGAATGAAACCCTTTCATTAAGGGTATCTAACATTGTTGGTAGCATATCTGTGCTATTCACAAATACTATGGTTTCTATATATTGCATATAGGTGCAACAGAAGTGGCATATCTTTATACTGGAAAGTCAACCCCTGCTACGAAACGGAGTTGATTATTTCATTACGTAACAGAGTGAACACCAAAATGTCGTAACGGAATTGGTGTCTTAAAATTTCAAAGCCTACAAAGATGTGAGAAAAGCATCCATTGCTACTTACATTATCCCCACACAGTCTCACGTATCTCTTGCATGGCTTTTTTTAATACTCCCGTAGGAGTATATTGGAATCATCATGTCTGTCCTTCCGTCCGTCCGTAACACTGAACTTGTCTCCGCAACTAGTCCCATGATTTTCATTGGATCCCTTTCAAATTTTGCACACTTAACTGGCATGATGTGGGCCAGTGCATATTACATTGCCGTGTCATTGTTTTAATTTTAGTTTTACTGATTCATTGAAATTTTACAGATCCTAGGTAAATATACATGCTCATATTTATGGATGGGGCTGAACTTGTATCCGCAACTAGCCCCTTGTTTTATTATTGGATCCCTTTCAGATTTGGCACACTGCATTGGCATGGTCTAGGCTAGTGCATATTACATTGACATGATACTGCTGTCATTTTCTGATTTTATCCTGATTTTTTTACATGATAGGTAAACATAAATGTTACTTTATGGACGGCGCTGAACTTGTATCCTCAACTAGTCTCAGGTTTTCTAGCAGAAGTCTTTGAAATTTTGTAGACTTTACTGACATGCTGTGTGTTAGTGCATATTACATTGCCATGGTGCTGCTATCATTTTCTGATGTTTTTGTGCATTTTTAAAAAGTAATAAATGAATTTACAAATTAGGATTATGTGCAGAGCTGAAGTCAGGGTTTATATGTATTCCATATTTTCAATCCATGCCAAATGCCTTGGGGATACACTCTTCAGGGAGGGTCATATACGAGTGATCCCGGGTGCGGGAGTATATTATCGTGTCATCGCTAGATGACACTTCACTCTTGTTTCAAACTGATTTTCTATGTACACCCAGGTTCTAGAACCGGAACGAAGTTGACAGGCAATTTTTATAACATTTGGGGGTAGCAAATTAATGTAGTTCCTGTGAAAACAGCGACAGCAGATCGGGCCTTGCCTTCACGTCCTTGAATTTTTCTTATTGGAAATAGAACTGGTTCAATATACATTATATGTCAAGGGGACAGCCCATTTTTTGGCCTAATCCCCTGGGTTATAGTCCTTCAAAAATGTTACAGATAAGTAGGCAAAAATTTTAAAAGGACTTTAAGTTGTTGTACATAAGTCTCTATAGATGTGACAAAATTTGGTTTGTAGTGCAGAAATATTTAAGAACGGAGCATTGAAAATGGGGGGACAAGAAAGTACTCATTTCACGTAGAATGACCCATAAATGACTTTGAAGTTTGACTTGTTTTAGGGTGTTCACCTCGTCATGTTGAAATGTATTGGAATTATATATGTTTTGGTTGTTTGATCATATATTTCTTGATTAATTTTTTCTTCTTTTTTATTTATAATGGGGGGTATTTTTTTTATTTTACTTTCAGCTACCAACTGGATGTTATTTTTGTTGGTAGCCTTCAAAAATGCTCTCGTGGTTTAGTTTCATTGTAATGGGGTGTCTTTAAACTATATATGCCAATATATGGATTATACAAGTGTGATTTTCCTTACCATGAATTTTCAGATCTGATCAGCAGTATATACATGTATTTGACACAAAGTAACGCGAGTTGTGCACGGGTTCATTGATACGATATTTATTTTGCATGCGTATTTTAATTTGTTCACTTCATGCTGTGAGTTCCTAAAGTCATTGTGATACATCCTGTGTTTTTCATATGATACCTTGTGATACCTTATATTTGTCAAGTTTTATTTTTATACATATTACTGTGACATGTCTTTATATATTGTGATTTTTTTATGCCTCCTTTATTTGTGTAATTTTCTGTATTCAGTTTTTATATTGTTTATATTTATGTATTATGAGACTGGCACCGAATCAAATCAAATCAAATCAATCAAATACAAGAACTGTGTCGGGTTAGAAAAGGGGAGATGTACTGAGCGCTCACGTGGGCCGAATGCTTTGTAACAACACTCAACAAACTCAAATCTGTAAGTTCATGTACCGTTTGAACACTGTCAAGTCCGATATTTTAAGAGCAAAGTCCTACTCCATACCATTCACAGTAAAAACCGCATAGTTCTAAATCATTATAGCAAATTAATTTGTTAAAGGAACAATTCATATCCATAAAATTTGAAATTTGTAAGAAAATATTAAGCTTTATTAGCCTTTATAAAAATCGGTTCATCAGTGAGGAACCAGCTCAAGCCTTGTTTCGGTGCCATTTATCCCCGGACAAGTCATTCTGCTAACTGGCGGCACCATGTTTGCATTTCCAATACAAACATCCCGAGCTGATGTGTCACGAAATAAAGCGAATATAATGGTTGAAAGACCTACTTAAAATGCAGTCCATATTACATATAATGAAACTGATTTTATGAAACAAAAGTCTTCACCTTATATTCATTGTATGTCATTTTAGGTCCATGCGATCATTTTCTAATGGGACACTTGAAAGGTTTTTGTTCTCTCTCTCTCTCTCTCTCTCTCTCTCTCTCTCTCTCTCTCTCTCTCTCTCTCTCTCTCTCTCTCTCTCTCTCTCTCTCTCTCTCGTGAATCATAAAGCATACTGACATAAGAATGTAAAAGTACGAATAAAGATAAAATAAAGAACACAGACATATCTCGTTTAACTCTGTTTCAACATCATATAGGCAGGTAAGATTGCATTGTTTCGACTGCCAATTGACCGTGACACTCATTCTGGTCATTTCATATATATGCAATCATAATCATGTGACCCGCTACACCTAAATGGACTGATTCGGAACCCATTCGTCTTTTAAACTTCACTTCCTTATTGCCGTAGAAAATTGGCCAAGTATGCCAATAATAACCCTATTTATTGCATACATTTTTCTTAGTCGAAAGATATTTTGGTTGCATGCAATAAATTTTATTTGAAAACATTCCCCCATGCATCTGCGTGCATCGTCATATTCCACAAAGAAACCTTTTGATACGGAAAGTACCTTGAAGAAAGTAAAATAGAAAAGCACAATATAAGAACGCTGCACACGATGGAAGTACTTTCGCTTAAATGTCTAATCCAGACGTATGGCATGCAGTATTGTGCAACCTGTTGCGCTTTTATAGTTAATTGAATGTCCGAAATCAGCCTAGTCCGGTAATAGATAATCTGGTAATTTCAATTGCGTGTTATCATATGTTTAGGGTGAATGCACATGTCAGTCAGCCTCACGTCAGCCCGTAGCTCTGTTCGGAGACTAATAATGTTAGCCAATCAGTGTCAGCTTAATAATCTGCTTTTACTGAAACGTCTGTCAGCTGCATAGAATAAAGAATGTTTCGTCCATAAAATAAACAATATTGATGTACATGTCACCAACACAGAACACAAAAACTTGTCACCAAGAAGAAAGGCCTAACTAGAATTGTGCAGTCCGCACGTAAAATGAATCTTGATAGAATTAATTGTCCGCTCGTTTGCAAGGTTATTGCTAATGTTGTGTCCAATATAAGTTAATAAAACCAGCAATAAAACCATGCGCCATTCTAGATTTCGTGGATTTTTAGCATATTTTGACATTTAACTATTTGTTAATAACCTGTTAGCTTCACACAATAGACAATTTCAAAAATAAATAAACGAATATACAATAGACAAATAAATTAAAATGCCATTAAAATGACAAGGTACAGTATATTGTTTCTGGGTGGACATTTGTGCAATGTAAAATAGTGAAGTGGCCACTTAGTGCAATTCAGCTGTCGATATGACCAAGGCCAATTTCTGAGTTAACTGTTAAAAAAATGAAATCAATGACAAACATGTCAAATTTGGGACCTTTTCTCCACAATATGATACTTATTTCGGTTTTAATTAACCGCCAATCTTTTTACAAAAATAATATACATTAGCGTGTCTAAACAGGTATCAAGAGATCTTTATATTTTATTTGGTTTTCCACATATGAGTTTCCAAACATGAAAACAGCCCAAAATATGGAAACATCAAGTTTGTTTTGTCATAACTGCAAACCAAACTTGGATGAAAAAAAAACCTTGATTTGTTTAATAAATCCGGAAGGAGAAAAATCCATTTGGAGAAAGAGTCCAAAATTTGACAGCCTCCTTACGTACCTGAATATTTTTTTACCAATCAGTTACATTTTTCTAAATTATAATAATTTTTAAAATCTGTGACATGGGCCCGTTCGAGTAACATATAGTTTCAACGTGTTTGTAGTTGTAGTTTTCAATCTATAGTCTTTGAAAGGTGGTGGTTACGGAAAAATTGTTTGGGTGTATCTTGTGTCGTTAAATGCATGGTAGATGCAATATATTAACGCTCGCCGGCATGCCAGTGTTCCCTCCAGTTCTTGTCATCCCGAAAGTGTAAATTTACAATATCCAGTTGACAGAAGCTCCGATCGCGGAATACAGACAAACTGTGTCCCCATGATAGCCAACTGTTGTCACCTGGGTGAATCTTGTAGAACAAGGGCTTCAAACTTAACTTCACGGACTCTGATAGAGGGAAAGATGTCGTTTGAAAGAGAAACTTCTATCAAGGCAGAATACACTTTGAGCTGTGGATTTCTCGAGTCAACTTGGGGTTTTCTGCCTAATTAATTACACAAACAGTGCCAAGTTGAGTTCACGGTCTATCACTTGAATACAGCATCTTTTTTTTAAACAATCAACTGAAATATGTGAAAAGTCAACATACCAAGACACACCGCCCCCATGAACAATTACAATAAGCTTCCACATGCCAGATGTAAATCTCTTATTCAAAGTACTACTCACCGGTGTATACTCACCCAAAATAAGATCTGAATCCCACTCCAAGTAGACCTCAATACAAATGTATTGCCTATGACATTCATTGACATTATGGCTGCAAAATGATATATCAATTCCTCGTATTTGTGTACATGCGACCCCATTATGTTTTAAATTCTTAGTTTGCTGAATTGTGAAGACAAAAAGGCATTAGTGTCAGAGATAAGCTTTCTCCTATAGGCAGAATGGCTATGTATTCTTGCTGTCTTTTATGCGCCTTCGAAAAGAGACATTTTGGGATGCGCTGGTACACAGTCAACGTCGCCACTTCAATAAAGCTTTGCATATGATATCCAGAAAAAAAGACAAGAAACAAGAAAGATGGTACGGAAAATAAATTTGCCGCTAAGAAGCTGCATTGGCATGCCTGATTGCATCAGCAATATTTCTTATTCCAAGAAGTTTTAATTCAAATGGTAGATTCTATATCGAGAACGGCTTCCCCTTTGCATGTTACGTCACCGCCTGGCAATAGTCCAAGTGTTTGGATTAACAATGGTTAAGGCTATGGTCGGAAAAATTCTAAGAAAAACGTTACATGTTTCAAAGGAAATTCAAAGATTAAAATAAAAATGTCATTCCTGTGATATATACCCTTTGATAACTAAAATATCACGAATACTTTTTACATTTTTTTTTTCAATTTATGTGACAAACGGTTGTAAGATCCGTGAAGATATTTTCAAAACAAAAGAAAAGTTGTCAAACATCTGAAGATTATGGAAGAGCTAATTAAGGCACACACTTGACAGGGACCTACATGGGGTATACTCGCACAAATTGACCACGGTTCTTGACATATTTCGTAGCGGACTTAAGATGGGAATCGTGGATATAAGATCCCTAGCAAGGGATGGCGGACCATAAGAAAAAGTCAGCAAAGGTGAAGTTGCACAACATGTTTAATATTTTTCACTTGCTTGTAACCAAGACGAAATATCATTTTCCTTTTTTTATAATAAATTCCATGGAATGATACCCTATGACTCCTACATTTGTTTGCTGAAAACGATTGAAAGGAAGCCAGTGAGACGGTATGTTTGCATGAGTCCGTGTCACTACAGAGGGAAGCTGTCAATCTATATCTGACGGATTTATTGATAAGAGTAAGAATTTTTAAAAACGTCTGGTACCTGACATGAGATTTTTGTTTTGTAGAACAAGACATGAAGGTCACTTTATTCAAACATGCCAAAATTGTCCCCTTACTTTGACAAATTGGACAATACTCATAAGTTCTATGCGAAGTTCGCCTGAAAGGACGTTGATGTCCTACCGAATGATGTGTTTGAGCTCCTGTGGGGCTGAGAAATATAGATGCCATAAAAATAAGTTGCTTAACTTTCTTTCTTTAGTTTTAGTTGTTTGTTTTGTTATATAGTACGCCACAACATTTGATTCCATATGATCGGATTTGACTTTTTGTAGTCGCAATGTTCGAATAGGTAAGTTATGCTAGATGACGTATTGTCAATCCTTTCTAATCTTAGCATTTTTTCTTTTCTTTTTTCTTCTTTTTGTTCTTCTTCATCTTCTTCTTCGTCGTCTTCTTCTTCTTCTTCTTCTTCTTCTTCTTCTTCTTCTTCTTCTTCTTCTTCTTCTTCTTCTTCTTCTTCTTCTTCTTCTCCTTCTTCTTTATGGGGGGGGGGGGGTTATCTGGTTAAACTTTATCAGTTATACAGGGAGAATATGATGGCAATTTCCTAATACCAGAATATAAAATACTAATTCACCGGGACATCCAAAATATAAATATGTCGAATTATTCTTACATATCATTATTTCCCACACCCACACAACCCATTGTTGCTTTCACCATAAATTCCACCATAATGCATTACTCTATTTTCATCTTATCTTCAAAGTTTAAGACATTTACCGTGATCAGTTTTATATTCCAGCCACTCACCGTAGCCACTAAAAGTGGTCAATTTCTGCGCTGTAAACCTGTTACATTGTTGTTAATCGATCGTCAAAGTTAATGTCAATTATACTATATCTATTTTTATGTGCAAGAACTGAAAAAATATGATAACATTATCAGTTCATATTCCTGGTGTTGAATCAAAATTCCAGTATCGGTGTAATTATTTGCGTTCTGTTTCAAGGCTCCAGTCATCTTGAGATAAGATACTACATACGGTATCTAACGCGTGTTTTTGTCAGGATGTTATGCGTGTGCATAGCAGTGAGGTTTTAGTTGTCTAAAAAGATTATTTCTTCTCGATATCTTAAAAATTTCCGTAATGCCAGCTGTTACGGCTAGCGTTGATATTTTATGCAAAAAAATTACGTTGAATAGTTTTGTGAGATAACGTGTCAGTACAACTTCTTTGAAAAAGACAGCTGTTCGAAAGTATCTGTGTTAAAGATGGAGTCTTAAGAGATTAAATGAAGAGTGCACAAACAACTTTTTTATTTTGAATTTTAGAGTTACACATGTTGATTATATTTCCTGTTAAAAGGTTATGTGCGACATTATAGTATCACTCGATGGTTGCTGTCAAAATAATATGTGAGAGAGCGTATCTACAAACAAAGCGAGGACAGACGTATCTGTGAAAAGAGATTGTATTAAAAATTAAGGACATAGTGTGCATAAATACATATTTTTCTAGAAGTACAAAACTTGTATTCTGTTGAAAATACCCCTTGAAAAGAAAACAAACACCGTTTACAATACAGAAGTAACTTGTGTCTGTATATAAGTGCAAACATATCAGAAAAATTTGGAACTATAACTATACCTTGCAATACTGATCAACCCATGCTGAAAATTCTTTGAATGACCTGTCAATAAACTGTTGATGATAACGACAGACCAATATATAAAAGTAGAAGAAAGCGGGATTAGATGTATATTGCCATTAACAATGATGGCGTGGTTGTCGTCCCTTTTTAGTTTTCAGTTTGCTGAACATTTTGACACGTTTACTGGCCTTACATAATCTAAAAGCTCCGCATCTTGAAGCTTTATGCTTAACCTTTACGAGTGCTTCTTTGAAGACTTTAAGGCCATGCAAATTGCCTCTCTGGCTTTAACCATGAAGGTATACATGTCCCTAAATCAAACAGGCCAGACAAGAGACATACTCAAGATGCAGTAATTAATTGGGTAGCAAAAAGTCAGAACACCATGCAGGAGATTTGCTATATCGAATTGTAAACTCGTTTCCTATATTGAAATTGAAACTGATGGAAATGCATAGTCTGCAAAACACATTCAACCCCAGCTAACATAGTGCTCTTCAACTGAGAAACGAATCTTGAGGGTCTGAGTGCTCACTCAAAATAACATGACGAAATCCTGAATATAAAAAGTCGTTGTGATGGGAAAATAAATAAAGACTGAGAGTTTAGTTGTAGACTATTATAGGAAAGCAAGTGTCTAAAATCCTTTCATAGTCCACTTTACAACACAGATCCATTTCAATCTCGTGTTTAATCCAAAGTCACAACAACATGATGTACAGTCCTCTTGTCCATATTCATGTGTTGTTTTGTTTGCGGTGTGTTCTGGGTTATTCATCATATCTTAAGCGAGTGACTATGTTAATTGTAATTAGCACTAGTCGTACCTATCTGTCTGGAGTGCACTTTAAATTTATGTGTGCCATATTATATCCACATATAATTAATTCAATGTGTGTACTTACGGGCAGACATGTGTGATTCTTACAACTATAATTACTGAAAAACCCGCCGGTACTTTCGGCCCTGTATCCACTATCGGGCCAACCTTCTCCACTGAGCTCTATCTTTGACGCAGCGGGTGCGCCTGGCATATCCGCCCAGTCCTGCTACTTAATTCATAGCCTGGGGGCGACTTCAGGGTCTGAATATCCCTACTCTGGGGCCCACCACCGCCCACAACTGGTAACTTCAAGGCGTTGTATATATATTTTTGGTAATGTCCATACTGGAAAATTCCCATTACATACTGTACATTACATTCATTCGACAAATCAACCTTCCCTTAACACTAACCAGACAATTATTTTGGATGATACCTCTTCAAAATATCAACTAGGGACTAACCTGCACGGACTTGGCTACCATTTTGAAAACTGTGAATTCCACACCCAATGGTTTTTAAGTGAGGATAGTAATGGGGAGATCTTGGAGGGGGGGTATAATATATGAAATAAAAACTATATATTTTGTAAATATTTCAGAACATCAGTAATAATTGATGATTTTCACACAGTAGTAAAAGACCCACGAACTCCTAGAGATGGTGCTGCTCGCAGATTATTCAGTTATGGAGATCGGCAAAGCATGAAATTCAGCATGCAATGTATTTTGAGAAACTCTTTTGGAATCTGCAGTTCAGGAAATATTTCAGTTCTCCCTCTCAACAAACCTGGTATAACTCCATGTACAGATGAGTACTATACCTTACTCTCTATAACGTTATGAAGCAAAGGGCCATCTTATACCATGATTTGCATATGAAGTTTCCAAACTGCGAATGTGTAGATGTTGCAGCATATGGAGCCCCTCAATCCCAGCTAAACATGCGCAGTACACTGCGGTTTCAATGTGGTCGGCCATAAACGGAATTTCACTCCAGTCAATGCAACTCTGTAGTTAAAGACATTGGCCCCGAAAGTGCAAGTGATCACAAGAAAGGGATCCTGTGTCACATTTTGATGGTGTTAACTTTTGATGTTTCAAAAGACTCAATTTAACAGTCATAAAATAGACAATTAACTTTTTTCCTAACTATTGAGACAGAAAAACACAGACAAACTGACGCCACTCAAATCTGGCTCTCTGAGAATATAAAAAAGGAATCCTGGCGCGAGCCTGAGATCCGATTTATACATGTAGACGTTGCGCAAGCCAGTACTCCCAGTTTTAGCATGATCATGCATGATGCGCTGACCTGTTTGGTCTTTAATAAAATTCCTCTGTTTGGGTTTTTTTTGGGGGGGGGGAGTGGGGGGTTCTTTTTTGTTTGTTTTGTTTTGTTTTGTTTTGTTTTTTTCATGCGCTTTCAAGCAATCATATTTGATTGGTATTTATTGCTGGGTTATGCACATGAATAAATGACAACACTAGTCGATTTGCAAGCATTTCAGATAAAGGAATTTAAAGATGAAAAATACAACCGTGTATAAGCTACATATGACAACACAGTTATGGTTTTCGAATTCGTTCTCAAACGTGGGTCTCTGGACCTGCCTGAAAAATGGTTGATGACGCGTCACCTTGCACACGCAATGCTCAAGAGTCCTGGACTATTAAAACGACAGGTCTGAACTGGATCCACAGACGTGACAGCTTCAAAGGCAGTTAATCCACGGGTTCAGAGCACGAGATGTGGCGGCGCCTCAAAAAAAAAAAAGCAAACACAGCAGCGACTCGGACATATGACAAGCTTAAATATACACCAGGTTCAGTACATCATAATACAGGTGCAACAATATTCTAACGAGTCTTGAAAGGCATCCGCAAAACGGGCCTAAAGATGTCCTTTAAGAGCAGATTGTCCTTCTTAGGTTTTGAAATAATAGAAAATAGCAAATTGATCTTGGGCACTCTACCAATATACGAAATCACAATTGCCACAATAAGAGACAGATGCAATCCAAAACAAGACGTTTCGGTAATTAATTCCCTTCTCTTGTCATATGGATTTGGAATGATCTATCTCTTAAAATTCGATACCATGCTGGAGTATCACTCGTATGACAAGCTATTCCAAAGTACATATCATACAGTGGTCCCCCTCTTATTAGGCCATCCCATCTGGCCTTATCAGAGGGGTGGCCTCTCTTGAGGGCGGAAATACAAGTAAAATACCATACCTGATGCATACAGAAGTGGCCTCTATGAACATTGTGACCTCGCATGTGTGTGGGTGGGGGGGGGTTACAAGAGGGGGACCACTGGACACAGCTACGCTTGGACCACTCACAACAGTATTTCCATCGTTATAGAGTTAATGTAATTCCATTTGCAGCATCCATGTGGTTAAATCATTTTAAAGCATTACATTTTGGAATACTCCGTTTCTCGACCATACGTGCAACCCTCTTGAATACAGTTTGTCGCCTACAGCCATCGGGAACAAATCCAAATTTAGTAGTCTACCTACTACGCCATGTATTGTTGACGTATCTTAATCATGGTAATGAGAAACTCTGGACAAGTCAAACCATTAAATATTTTAGGCTGCCAATATTTTCGTGCCTTCGTCACTGAATTCAGGCGACTTATGTTCTGAGTTGGCGTTGGGCTTGGCCTTTTACGCAGCGACGAATTTGCCCACAACACTGCGCGTCAGCTATCCCAGTCCTAATACACTAATGGAGTACTGTAGTACTTAGGCATACCAGAACTCTTTGTAACATTTTTCTGTTGTAAAATTGTCTTCATTTTGCCCAGGCCTGTTTTGTTATGTGTGCTACACACACACGCACACACAACACACACACACACACACACACACACACACACACACACACACACACACACACACACACACATACATATATATATATACATATATATATATATATATATAGTGGAATCTCCCTATTAAGACCACTGAAGGTACTGAATAATGTGGTTTAATAGGGTAGGGTTTCAATGAGGGATATAATTCATTACGGATAAACAAAAATGGGACTAAATATAGAAATGGTCTCTTTATGGAGGTGGTCTTAATTGGAGATGCTACTGTATATATATATGTGTGTGTGTGTGTGTGTGTGTTAGTGTGTGTGTGTGTGTGTATGTGCGTAAGTTTGCAGAGTGTCTTGTTGATCCTCTGTACTGTGTAAGTTTATTAAATTTAAATCTATATGTTTGAATGAAAGTGAATAAAAAAGGCTTTCCATCTAACCTAGCCCATCTCTGCGCAAGTTCAAACTTTTCTCACATAACCCTTGAAACTATTTTAAACCCCTATCTTCGACATGGAGAGTATTTCCATCACCGGTATGCTACTTTATGGATTTATTGTTTAGTTCCTGAGCAAAAGTGTAAAAGTACCATGTCGATGAAATATGTGTTGAGTTATGGTTGCCTGGTCTCAATCCATTCCCGTGCACCACCAACGTATCACTGTATCCTTCAAATTCCCTAGTGCAGCATGCAACGTGGTTAACATGTTAAAATGCATAGTCAAGTAGCAACACCAGCTGATGTGTACACATATCAAACAATTGTGGCTTTCTAGAGGAGTACCTACCCCAAATAATCCACCGCAAATCAATGATTTTCCTATATATGAGCCAAGACATATACACGACATGTAAAATTAACCTACCTGTTGTGGAGTGAAACTGACCACCAATATAAGTTATGGAACATCTGAAAACATTAGTAGTCTCACTGGACCATACTTTGATGACTTTCGTTTTGCACTCTCTACCGAGTAAAAGCCTGGATTGCTACTACATTAACTTACGACGTACTCGCATCACTTAAGACATGACGTCATCGGAATAACAAATCTGCACAAAGGCACATTCCATTCAGTCTCACATATATAAATCTCGGCTTCCCACTAATCGGCACAAAGGAATTTTCTTAGAATAGTTCCAGCGATGTTTTCTGAAGCCAACAACGTGCTTTATTCCAAGAATACCTCCTTTGTATTCATTGGCAAGCTACAATATATTTTCGCAATAGTGATTTATCTCGGAACGTACAACTAATTTAAGCAGCTCTGGGAGGGCATTATCTCGATCGTCAACGAAAATTTGAATAATAAGACTGAGATCTATGTGTACATCTTGCATCAAATTGAAACCGGTTTAATTGCAGCATCGCTAAAATGTGGACATTGAAGCCATGATCAATATGGCAATACTTGGGTTAAACTTACTGGGACAATAAGAAAGAGAGAATAGCACCAGCTTCCACTGGGCATTAATTGAATGAAATTATGAGGAGACAGTAAACAATTTAATTCACTGTGATAAGATATATTAAACAAGGCAGGGTTAGATACTCAACTCGATGCGACAATCCAAAGATGTAACTGCTTTTATGAAAGCATTGGTAATATATGTATATATATTCAATTCGCATCTAGACAATCCTTTTTTTGTCCCTGGCGTTCATGGTGGTAAAGCATATCTATCTACTTATGCAGTGTATGTCCATTGGCTACTCCTTATTGGCTTCAGTTTTATGGATCGGATGGTGCAATTAGTGAACTAAATGCCCCATTCGGATGAAACCCTGGACCATAAATAAATATCCAGTTCGAAATCACCCCACTTTGAAAATGCGTGGTCTATATTTCAGAACATGGTCGTTTATAATCACTTTTATTATAATCCCCGACAATTTGTCGGAGGTCTTACAATGACTAAAAGGGAATATTGCGTTTGACAAAATATAGGCTCAAATTCAAAACTACCACTAAACGTACTAAATCGTTATTCATAAATGTTCATTTTTTATTTTCCACTTTTTGTGTTCATATTATGCGCCAATCAATGCATGTGACACCTCTGATGACCTACGGCAGACGACAGAATAATATTACTTACAAGGTGAAACACATAGCATTACAATAGCTCAATGTTACATTTATCAAGCGGAAATGAAATTCAATTTCATGTAATTTCAAGATTAATAGATACCCATTCTCTTCCAAGCATGCACTTAATGGATTCACATTGTGTTTACAGCCTGCCTGAAGCCCACAACAACCTCATCACCTTAGCTGTCATCCAATTTGCCATCGGTTACCTGATGTATTTAGGCTTACATTGTTCCTGCAGTCTTTCGGAAAAGCCGGTGTAAATGAAGGAGACGAAAGTGACCGTAACTGTTTTCATGTAAAAACTGATATGATGGGTAGTTGAACATGTCTGGTGCACGCCCCTGCCCATCAAAACAAACAATCAAACTTTACTGGGCTTTCGTACATGCTTGCCCTCAAAGCATATGTATTTCCGTTTAATGTTTCCCGCTCACGACCACGCTCTTCCGAAGCCCTTTATCCGCACTATAATCATAACACTAATCAATTACATCACGCTTTGATTTTGCAAGTACCAGCTATATCTTCACAAAGAATTTATATTTGAAACAAATCAAGTACGCTAGAAATCACATAGAAATGGCAGCCAGCAATAATAGTTGTTCATAGTAAATATGCACAGACAAGATCTAAAATTGCACAATATATCAAAGAATGCATTTCCAGTCTCATTACAGTTGTAAAATGTCAGTACATGTGCCCTAGATCTCCTTCATTCGTGTACAGCAGTGCATCGTACCAATCAAATGGCTTATAGCATCAGCAGCAGCTACTTCCATCGTACCAATCAAATGCCTTATAGCATCATCAGCAGCTATGTCCAAAGTGACCGCTGAAATCCATTGAAAGTTTTCGGCAGGTGCCTGTTTCCAATCAGTGTTGAATGACTCCATATGATACATGTATATTGTTCACAAAATAAAGAAACGTCCAGTATTTATTTCTAACGTAATTATTATTTCTGGTGACCTTGGCCTTTTCAAAGTCACAAGAACAACAAAGATACTGATGTTGATACGTGGGATTCCATGTGGCAACAGTTGTTTTATAACTAATGGCCTGCAGTGCAGAAGCTGACTACGCTCCCGATGTGCATGTAACATTATGGACAACTTTGACCATCAAACCTATTAGGTCACAGGAACCACACGTCGGAAGAAACTGGTGGTGGCGCGAGCGAGACACAGAGTATTAACATAAACATCGTTACATTGAAAGCTAAGTGAACTCTATCGACAATCTACATTATTTCCTATCCCCGCAGACCTTTGCGTCGATAAGTTAGGACACGTACGCTGTAATAAGCGTTTGCCTATTTCTACAGACGTTTTACAATTATTTGTGCAGTCTCTGCTGGACCTAAAACAGTGACAAGTCCTTTTTATTTTTGGAGATATAAATGTTTGGATTTTCGGTCCGACTTAGCTGTTTCACCGAAATGTGTGTTATATTATTTGTTCAGTTCAAAAGATGTGATTCGGCTCTCCGTGCCTAGAATTTAGAGGATCAAATTCGACTTTCTATGCCGATATTTCAAACATATATCCTTTATACGGACAGATCCCAAAATTTCAAAACCTTATCCTTTATAGTGCTGAGTTTGACTTGTTATTTTCGTAGCGCTGCCTATCGTACTTGAAAGTTGTCATTTTACTTTCATGTAGACCTCTCGGTAATGTTCTCACTCCTGGTATATATCAGTGTGGTTTTCAAGCCGTAAAACAGTTTTGAGGGGATCTGGATTCAATAGGTGCAATTCATGTTGGTATTTTACGAAGGTCTTTTATGTTGGTCCATCTGTGGCTTGGTGTTCCCTTCCATGGGTGACTGACAAATGGCTTTCATCCAGTTACATTACAGATGTGTGCACCAATTGAAACTGAAACCAGCTTGCTAATGTATACTCCAAATGTATAAACCAATTGAAACTGAACCCAGCTATATTCCAAATGTGTAAACCAACTGAAACTGCTTGGTTTTAATTGATGATTGATGTTGATTGGTTCCAGTGGGTTGGGCCTCAGGCTCGGAAATGTTCCTTTGCCTTGCTGCTGTCTTTATTTCTACGGGATAGGCCTATTTTGCTGTTGAGGCTTTTGGTGACTTGGATTCTGAATAAAATTGTGTAATCCCTTTAGTAGGAGTTTACACAAATTATTGACAAATGGATCACGATATTGAGATGATAATAGATTTTTCCGTATTCTGGTGCCATCGTCCTTGCAATATAAATGTCACCTGATGAAACAGGGCACATCAATGTGTGTCTCAATGTTGGAATAGGAAACTTAAACACGGTTACGTTATCTGGCTGTCTATGATGTGGCACATTTAACACATGCTGCAAGATTGATTACAAAATACCAAAATAATCAACTTATATCTGTGTGGATTTGTACAATATCTTTGGTTTGGAATTGCCAAAGATAAGTCTCAACAAACGATCCGATGAAAGAAGAAGGTTTTCCGTGTGGTCCTTCATTTCCAAATTATGGATAGTTGCATTTATGTACACATGTTTAAAATCTGCTTTATATTGCCAGACATATCCATTGCATCAACGGTGCGTTTGGGTAATATAACTGTAATATGACATGCATACAAAATCAACAGCTGTGGGTCAATCAGAATGTCAAGCAAACCATTTTGATCCAAACTGGCTCCGTGGTGGCTGCATCTTTAACCTAATACCACGCTTCAGGTGTCACATCCATGGTTATATTGTAAAGTACGCCTTTCCCTTACGTTGGTGCAGAAGGAATATGAATTGTGTTTCTGTTCATGCAAATCTAAAAACGATGGTCTGCAATGAATATAATTTCGATATATGTGGCCCAAGGAATATTTTAACATATACTAAACCCTTGATGTGCGATGTTATATCCAGTGGGTCTTTTCCCTCGGAGTACGTTTTTCTTTTATTATCCTTCAAAAGTCTTTCCAGCGCATTATTGTTTTATTTTGTTATATATCTGCTTCAATCTGGATAACAACAAAACATATCTATGATCAAAGCACTGACTGACTAACTGACAGACAGATAGACAGATAGGTGGGTAGGTAATTCCGTTGGTTAACTGGTTATCTGATTGAATGATTCATTCATTCTTTTAATTCGCAGGCAAGTTATTTCTTGAGATACATATTAATACACATGCTGGTACATTGTACAGTGATATCGTGAGGAACAACAAAAGAATCTAATATCCATGAAGTACTTGTCACTGACGATGAGTTTCTCTGTATATTTACATATAACAACAAAGCTTTTAAAGTTTCACATATTTACCTTATATACTAAACAATTTTATTAAAGGAAATGCTAAATGTTACTCTATCTATAACCCACGAGAAGCAATCATGTATCGCCACTTTTGCCTCACAGAATGAAAGAGGTTAAAATAAAGCCATTCAAGCTGCAAAAGTCAGAAAAATGTTTTTTGTTCATAAATTGATTCTGAAAGTATAATGACGGTGTTTGAGTCATTTACAGTTTGACAAGGTGGATGGGATTCAAAATACAATCAGAGCAATACACATTGGGGTATTTGGTCTAATAAGTACAGAAACCAACCGTTTAATGAATAGAAATCAGGTTTTTATCGAAGGCAAGTTACGTTTAAATTTCTGGTTATCAAATGCTTCAACATTCCGCCTCAGTCATGGAACTTCTAGTTAGCCCTGTGCACCGATGTAATATTACGACAGAGGAAACTCTAGCACAGGTTGCCTTGGGTTCTTAGGATTTCACGGGAAGCCTTTACGTTACAATTTTTGCATCAACCCTAAACATCAAGAGGCATCTGCAATCAGGACGTATAGGTTATGGATAATAACAGGAAATCATGTGGCCCCTGATTGCCTTGGAAAGGGTTGGTGTTAGGTCTACACCTTTCCCACTGAAGACGTCTGGCGCATCACATCACGTTTGGCTACCAGTCGTGCATGCAGCTATCAGATGACAGAGACATCTCACCAAACCGGGACTTTGAGTGCGGAGGGGTGGACCTTGAAAATGTGATCTGCCACCCGCCCAAATAAAGCTTGCAGACGTTGCAGCACACCACCTGTCCCCATGTCTCCAATGTTGCTCTTGTTGCTTCAAATATCTCCCCGGAAGAAAAAAATAATTTTGGATTTAGAAGTGAATTCACATGATACCCATTGTGACTGGAACTCAGCTCGGGGCATACTTCCACCCCAAAGATAGTTTCAACTGCTCACGCAGAACCACGAGGAAAACGCATGCATAGCATGGGAACTTAACAAGAGAAATAACAGAGAAGGTATATGTGTGACTGGAGGAGGGGGTGGGAATCGCATTTTCTCAGTTCTTGCATACTCTGGATAAAACCAGTATCCAAGAGCGTTCATTGTTGGTAGTCTGATAACTGTCCAATCAGGATAACAAAGCCTTGCTAGATGTTATTCGCCTTTTAAATTCAGAGAGGAAACATTTTCCCTTGGCAAAAATTACATCATGAAGAACCCTGCAAGTATCCGATGGGATTCTTACACCGTAACTGTTACAATTTGTGGTTTTTGCATGTCTGGTCTTCGTTTGGAGTTGCAACTACCTTTGGGTTGGAAGTATGCCCCGAGCTGCATCCCAGCCCCTAGGGGTATCAGATATGTGAATTCGCTTCAAGATCCAAAATTATTTCCCTCATCACACGTTTTTTTCTTATAATTCATAATATTAGGTAGAGAACAACATGGACCGCTCTCTTATTTTGATTGATGCAATCTAAAACCAGTATTTTCATTAAAAAAAATTTACAGAAAAAACACACCCATGTACGATTACTCTAAAAAGTCAAAACCATTTCAATTAAAGCAGGCCTCTACGTCATTTTATGAATGCTTGGATACAGTCAAAAAAGCCAGATGAAGGGTTTCATTTGTATTTCTAGTCTATGAATGTGCTAGTTGTAAAACCACAGGGTTTGAACTTGCATAAAATAACCAATCTGAGAATACAATTTGATTGGTTCCTATTTTAGTGCCGACACAGGGTCAAGCTGATTTGTGACACCTCTGTGTAAGTTAATGTTCTGGGAAGTTTCATGAATGAATATGGAATCCTTTTCTCGGGGTAAGTCAGAATTTGAGTTTGTATAATTTTTTTCACCATATTGGTGCACATTCTAGTTTATGTAAAAACAAATCTTGCCATTATAAGCAGGAACTTGTGTTACTTTTTGTTTGTTTGTTTGTTTGTTTGTTTGTTTGTTTGTTTATTTTTTTTATTTATTTATTGTACGTTTATACATTCAAATTAAAGTGGGTTGTCTTTACCAAATATTTGGTAAAGACAAGCAGCCGTCATCACAAAAAAAGAGTGTCTGGGAATTTAAGGCTGCGAAACATGCTAGATGGTTTCCCGCTGATGACTCGTTTCTCAAGTTCTTTCGCTGCTAAAGCCCTAAATCAAAAACAAAAAATTTGCGGAACGCGGGCTTTTTGTTCCGAACTACACGGAAGATGTGGTACTGTTACTACTGTTTGTAAAATTTACGGTGGCTTATGTAGACACACGGACACGAACACATCCACATACACGTTTAACTTGTGCAGGTTCAACTTGATGGTAAAAAAAGAACTACCGCACTTAAACAGTAAGAAGTTCGTTTTTAATCGATATTTTATAATGAGTCACCTCATCAGAAATTTTAGTTTGACATATGGACTTAGTTGCCGAAATAGTTCTTACTGGCTTGGCCAATTTCCAAAATGTACAGAAAGTAAATAACTACAAATATGGGTAAAATTGCATTTCACAAATTCTGATTTTCATACTTGTTTTATTGTTAGGAACAACTGCATGCAAACATCAAGTAGCCACTTTGTGTCGGGTTTTATTTTTGAAAGATGATAAGAGCGAAACAAACACCTATATGGACAAAATCTGTAAAGACCCGAACGTTGATAGAGATGTACTTTGACGTAGTCTTTACCCAAATTTGTTGCCAGGCAAAACAGTTGTTTCATAAATTTGACTTCTTTCGTTGCATGATATTCAATTAGAGCAAATGTTGTCATTGTTAGTAATAGTGTAAAGGCATTTACAATTTAGTTTTCTCCAAAACATGTTAGCAGAGCTTGTACAAATTTCGTGTCAATATACATTGTGTGGCACTTATCAGGTGTGAACAACAGAGAGCGCCTCGGTGGGTTTTGTATTATTTTCATGACTCGTTTGTGCATTCAGGGGGAAATTTCAAAACGGTTTCTCCTGTGTCATTTATTAGTTTCTTAAAATGACGGAAAATCACTAATGGATGCACATTTCGATATTTTCTACAGAGTATTGGCTCTTAATACAGTCTACTGACGATCATTAGCAGATAACTGTGCTATAATTTGTCAATTTTTCAACTGTGAAATTGGGTACTTATCAATAAAATCAAGTGTCTGTATCTTTAGCCTGGCAAAACTAGTGTAAAAGAATGTGCATGTAGCTTTCTCGAAAAGAACGAAATTGTTCTCTCAATGGTGCTGCTCTCATGTCCTGATTTTCAACGATTTCTTATATAGTTACATCATGATCAATACGAGTACATTTTTGCCTCGTTAGCATACATGGATACAAGTTTAAGACATGCGTATCTACTTTAGTTTAAAACGCTTAGGTTGATCCTCTCTTAGGTTGTACCATGGTAGATCAGCTGTTCATGGCGTTTTTTATTAATCTTTAGTAGAAAAAGGATTGATGCCGTTTGGAATGAATCGCAACATAACGACCATGATGCCTGCTGTATGCGAGGTGCAAGGGTGCATTGTTAGATACGCCTTGCAGTGATATCTACTTTAATGTATTTATATTTGACCACGCAACCGCCAGATCTTGAACCAGCAACCTTCGTCTGCTATCGCCTGGCAAAAAAATGAGAAACACACATACACATGTATCCACTTGGCCACGTACGTGTCCATTCTTGTCAGTATGTCACCTTGCTTAGTCCCATTTCCTTTTGCGTCTTTGTTATGACTAGAGCTAATTACACGAGAATTAATGTTCATGAGATATGACAAGGAATATGATAAAGCATATGCTGAGATGAACACGTCATGCAGCGAAAGATTGTGCTCTGTTCTTCTATTATGCATAATCATAAGTAAACCAACCACAAAATGAACATGTTGCATATAATTGGAGTATTTGCGAAGGGACACGCGTTTGGAACTTTTCCTCATCCATTAAATTAATCTATTCCCTATGGAAAATAATATTGACTTGACTAGTTTGTTTCTAATTTTGACAAGACAAGGGTTCAAGGAAACGATTTCATTTCACTTATGTCGTACGTTGTTATATTCTACATTTTTTTTCCTGCAGCGACAATAAGAATATTATGCAAAGTTGCGTCCGGCATTTTCCTATCACGAAAGAAAAAGCCGGCAGTAGAATATGTCTTTCAAAAATGATGGTTGAACCATGTTTGATACTGTATACCTCTGAAAATATTCATTTATTTTTTGGTATATTTTCGTGGTCATGGGGGGGTTACAATAAAACACTTATTCCAAGATATCTACAAATTAATTTAATATATCTTGAATTTAATTAAAGACATCTTCAATTTAATTGCATGTATCTCTAAATTCACAGAATTTGCTATAACTTAAATTGAAATGAAGATATCTTTGACTGAAATAACAATATCTTAAATTAAATTACCGCTATTTTTTAAAATGGCCTCCGGATGTGGAAGAAATTATGGTGTCAGTCTGCTACGAATGCATCCTTTTTCTGAACTCAAAAACGTTTTCCACCTTAAATGGCTATGAATAATATGCCGTTTTCATTAGGTAATACAGATGATTGATTAATATGGCTAGAATGCCTTGGGGGGGGGGTGTTGAGGAAAGATATTTCCCAGCTGGCAACTTGATGTATGGGAAAGAAAAGATGGCGAAAATGCATGGTGCTAATGAAGGCGAAGTTCAGAATGTAGATCACACGTTCGGTATAATATGGACGAGGCCGAACGCTTGGTTATTAAACACGGTAGGGATATTTGTGCCAGACGCTGCCTCTGTGATTGAAAAAAGGCATCTCCAGCATACTGCTCACATCATTGATACTTCAAAAACTCGCCGCTATATTGTTGACGTTAATGAAGGACTTGAGATAATGAGGCTCTTTTTTGGGACGATAGTCAAGGAGCCGGTAAGTATTTTATAACGAAAAGTTGTCTATGTAGTGTGTATGGTAGAGTAAAGCAATGTGTCTTATTTAAAGATATGTTAAATTGCATTAAAGGTATCCTAAATTGGATTAAATATATCTTTACTTGAATTCAATTTATCTTCAATACAATTAAAGATATCTTTAAAATCATATTTTAAAGGTACTGATATCCTAAATAGAATTGAAGGTATCTTCAAAAGATAGTTATCTTTTAAAGTGTTGCAGATATGTACATGTCCATAATTTGAATTTAACACATTTGAAATTCATTTTCAGATATCTTGAATTATCCCAAGATATCTTCAAATAAATATTTGACAATAAAACGGGCCCCCACACATGCGTACATTTAAGTGCTCGGAAAGAACAATAAAATACAAGACTTGTAAACTATCCGGTTGATCCTGTAGTTTTTTGTATACGATATTGCTTATAGTTTAACTCTTTCTGGCTTCAGGAATTTAATACGCGAAACCGGGTTTTCGTGTTGTGTTTTCAGAATATCAATATCGGCACGGCTGAATAGAGCATATATGCAAATATTATACGGCACTCTCACTCGGCCACTTCTCTGTGTGCGCCAGAGTGACAGTTCAAACAGCGTCTTGGAACCTACAGCATGTTAAAGTCTGACCTCCAGCATGGATAGTGTAACAAACGCGTTATCCATGTATATAACAATTAACAAAAACTTTCGCTGAAGTGAAGAATAAACAGCCGTATTCGGTATGCTGTCAGCCTTAGAACGTAGCAAAGAATGTATGCTCAATTATTTGCTGGTATTCTTTCTCTATAACCTCTAACCAAAATGGCACTTTTGTTTTCTCGAGAATCAGATCTTGTGTGTTTATAACAGACGATACCTAATACACAATATCACTCACACGGAAACAGTACAATACGACATGTCATCATTTAGCATGTCATATATGCCATCTTAACTTTTCCTGCCACTCTGACTGTGCACGGTGGTTTTCTCCGAGTCTTCAGTTTCCTCCACAAAACAACAATTGAGTAGGAAATTATACGCCAACATCTGTGCCATGGAGAGTAATTAATATAGGCTTGGCCTGCTGCGCAATCCATGTGAAAGATATAAGTCTACTATATTTTGTACCATCTCTCTCTCTCTCTCTCTCTCTCTCTCTCTCTCTCTCTCTCTCTCTCTCTCTCTCTCTCTCTCTCTCTCTCTCTCTATATATATATATATATATATATATATATATATATATATATATATATATATATATATATATATATATATATATATATATCTGTCTATCTATCTCTCTATCTCTTTCAGACAACGAAAGTTTTCTTTTGTTAACAAGACTGTTTGATACATGGCCGTGGAGTGGCATCTCCAATTTTCTTTCATTGACATCACAGTCCTTCCGCACGACACACAAATCGTTGTAAATTGGTCGGTTTCGCTCGTAACAATGAACAAAATCGTGTGCTTCGTAACTTGATGAATAGAAAATAAATATAGTTGCATGAATTCTCGTCGAACAAAATAGTAAGTATATGCAGTACATCATAGTTAAAGTGAATATATCTTAAGGTTTTCATTCTGTTATGAACGACACTTAAAACACAAAAACTCATATGTAGTATTCCAGCTCATGTTTTATACCCTGTGGTAGTTATTTCGTCGCTATTTGATGTTGAATAACAGGGTAATAATCCAATGAGGGACGATAGAAAAGCAAAAATTTTAGGAAGGATAGCCATGATAAAAATCGTTCACATGTCGGGGGGGGGGGGAGGGGGATTGAACCGCTGTATGTGTTTCCTCGGGGGCGATTGTTAAACATTTCATTTTGCTACTATCGTTAAGCAACACAATGGTGAACTCTTGAAAAAATCGTGTACCTGATGAGAATAAGATTTAACATTAAAGTTTCCAACGTTTGACGCTTATTACGAAACACAATGGTGAGAAATTCTCAGAAAAGCTTAAGAAATTCGATGCTTATGGAGGCAAATGTAACTATAGAAACATGAGCAACAGTGAAACATTTTGCCTGTAGTTAACTCGTATATCGAGCAGCTTGAATCTTTGTGCGGAAGGATCAGTATGTAGGGTACTCGTTGATCGTAAATTTAACATTTTTTGCAAGGATGTTTTTCTTCCGTGCAAAATCATTTTCAGAACGTCTACGAGGGGTAACCATGTAATAACAATTTAAGCACATTACAAAACATAGAAAGTGCAAATTTCTCAAAAATCGAAACTAGCGCCATACTTCTGCAGTGTGTCCCGCACGCTAGCTTTCGATCATTGTGAAATTAAAACTGCCAGTTACAATTATGTATAACCCACCGGAAAGAGATTTCGCCAGTAACTCACTCTTCTGTGATAAGGGCATAATATTAATGGGGCGTTGGTTGTTATTTGGAGATGCAAAAGGACACAATAAGGAAGGTGAAAAAGGATTGTGAGCATATACTAGGGGAATTAAGTAAAACTTGAAGGACAGTGCGGCAATTCAATCGTTATAACGCTACCATGGAAGTAATCAGGAATCTGCTTTTTTCGTGTGACGCATCTATTAAAGCTTAATGGCAACGTCCGGTTGCTGTTGACAAAGCACTATCACCCAGGACCATTTCAGACATTATGCTAGGGCTAAAGAAATATCAACTATTCGCGTTTTTGTTTCTTTCGTTGCGCGTGACTTGACGTGATAGACAACTAAAGTATGCCGGATTAAACAAAGATATAATGGACGCCGAGGCATTAATCGGAAGAGTGCACATTGAAGATAAAGTATTTGATAAAGACTGCATTATCATTCATTTCGAGTATGCTGTTTAACCCTATCGCAACTACACCAAGATGTCCTCACAGAGTCCAGAGAAAAGAGCTGTTGACTGGTCGCCAGTAGCTTTCGTCATGAAAAACAGCAGACAGTTACGACACTTGACCATTTCTGGCATTATAAGAGACACCACCTTTGACCAAATCAAATTTCTCCAAAGAAAGTTAGACTATCTAGAGTAAACACAAAACTAAAAATCCTCATATCACCAGATCAAAACGAAATATGTGGAGTAATATCAGTATTAGTAAGTATACTTACCTTTCGACCACCATTTGCCTAGACCTGTCGGTGTCTGGGATAAACGCCCATGAAATTGACTTTAGGTCGCTCACTTGATTCATGAGCGCGTGATGGTCCCGTGGCGCCATCTCTATTTTCCGATAGAACTAGTGGTGACTCCCAGTGTGCATGCTCCCCGTATCATCCTTCCTCTTTTAAAATGGTGTAATTTAGTAGGTTTTTAAGAAAAAAAAAAGACTTTATACATATATAAATTCTCAAAATTTTACTTAAATGTGACTATTTTTTATCATTTTATATGGATTGAATTTGCTCCTAGGGCAAAGATACAAGTAATCATTGAAAAAAGTACTCCTTCTGTGATGCTCTTATCTTCTATCACTATGAGTCACTCAAAATCTTAGTTACAATAGGGTCTTTTTGTTTTTGTTGTGTATAATAACTTAGGCTTAACAAGTCTTGTTGAGGCCAAATAAACTATTTCTATGCTATCTCCTAACATCATCAGCCACAATTCAGAGGAGGCAAGCGCCTCCTCTGCCTCAGCCTGGCTACGGCACTGAATATTGGCTTCTGAAAGTCACATATCCGAACGAACTGGGCAGCTGCGTTCTCAAACTTCTATTCTCAGGACCTCTGGACCCACCCATAAGTACCCTTTTATTCATAAGACTTCTGGATTTTGGTTCCAGCCTTGTCCTATTATTGAGGTCTTCGGCTTTAAGCCCAAAACAGAGATCTTTGACTTGGCCTATTCACAAAACTCCGACTCAGAGCCGATGACAGAGATCTTTTGTATATCTTAGTTCCAATTACACTTCTCTGATTAGTAGATGGAGTACAGGACTTTTTTTAATACATAGACCGGTACCCGAATTCACAAACCATCACATTAATGTTCCAAATCCCGTACGGAGAGGGTGGTGCCGTGTGCAACCCCCCCCCCCCCCCCCCCCCAGGAATTTTCGTTATTATATTCGTTTCTTAATGTTGCAACCAACAGAATGGCAAATCAAGCACTATTGCTGTCTAATAACCAGGTCAGCTATTCAAACTGACCAAAAACCGATACCAGTATGAGTGATCAAGGCTTCGAAGTGTAAAACTATCGTTTCGGTTGCTGCCAGTAAGCTATGATCAGGAATCTGATGGCTTCTGAGGATAGCACCTCATTTATCTCAGCTCCGCCCGGTATATAATTTTGCAACTGTTAGATGTCTCACGAAGAGGCGCAGCATTCGCAAACCCTTTTTTCCATTCCCGAGACCTCCAAGCTCGTGGTTTGTAAGGTCTGGGCCAAAATGGCCTGATCGGAAACTTTCCGGCGTGAGCATGCTTCCAGTGCAATTTATGAAGATCGATTTAGTAAAATGGTCTTTTGCAACGAAGTACTGGGAGTGCTGCTGTGTTACCTCATGGACATTGGACTCGTAATGTTACAATGCTCCACACTGGCTGTCAGCTTGTTAGTTCTATATGTACATATGTGTGAGCATGGTGCAGGGCTGGTGCAATGCTCGAGCACTAAACAAGTCAAGTGGGCAATAGACCTTTCAGTTTTTGATAAAGCAGGCTTGATGGATTTTGTTCACCATTTTATTATGTGCCAACTTGAAAGGGTAAAAAAACTCCTCTGGTATTGTTTTAACAACTATGTTGTCACGTAAACCTAGCGGTTGGAACAAATGCCCCTTACCCAACGTACTGGTATTCAAATATCCTCTTTACAAAGAAAAAGTAAAATAGCACAAAAATAGCTCCTTTATTTAGAATGAATATGCGTAAATTTCTATAATTGTAGTATCTAAGGCCTAATGTGTAGGGTTATTAGAAATTACGCATACACCATTATAACTAAAAAGGGGGGAGGGTTCAATAAACCTGTGCAAATCGAACCACATATCCTCGGCATGAGTGTATAACGATAAAAGTTTTCAACTCTGGGGTGAGTCCCTAATCATATAGCTATGTCAACAATGCAAATAATGTGCTTTACAGTGTTGGTATGAAAAGTTAGGTAACAAATATGCGAAACGATGTCCTATGTTTACATGAAAACTGTAGGCGTTCAAAGAGTTTGAAGGGAACGTGGCGCCTGTTCCTTTTTCCCTTTTACACACAAGGACTTAGAGATCCGTGGGTTTTTATATTCTGGCCACTGACCGGACTGCGGCATATGGCTTCAAGTTAAGATGCCTTCTTATGATACTTGATCCATCACCAGATACGATAACGAAGCACCCCACAATTATACATACAGTACTTTTCAGTACTAGCATGCGGGACATCTGTTCAGTGTAATAACGAAGTACCCTTGGACAGCACAACAGTATTTTTCTCCACTTAAAATACTTTTGCATACTGAAAATAGGGGTGTTGTGGCATCCGCTTTGATAGATTCAGTGGCATCACTTACTTCGATGGCCATCTTGGGGTTACACACCGATCATTTTCTAGGATAATGTTGGCATAGACCCGATATAAAATGATTTATTACCATAGAATTTGGTATACTGTTTTGATGAAACAGTTTTCACCGATAAGTCCACTTATCTTTTTACGGAAAGTTTTCCGTGTTCCTTTCACCTCCAAAAACTGCCCTAGAACTTTGTGTGCTCATCAACCGAACCGAGGCATCACTGGTTCGACATCATAACGGAGTTATAAAAGCGACCATCTTGACAAGTGCAATAAATTACCATGTTTATGAGCTATATTGATCCGCAATCTCATTAGTCTGGGAGATATCCGATTCAAACGAATGGAGAATGAGGCTTGGTCCTATAGCTTCAATTAAGTCAGAAATCACTATAATGAGATCTTTTATCTGACATCTCCGTGATGAAAGTGTTTATCAAAGGACCTTAAGATGTGGTACCAGAAGAATATTAAATTGCATTTATGGTGTCATTCTCACATACCATCAAGTGATGCCACATTCAGCCACACAACTCAGGCCTTGGTCACCCTCTTCTTTCTTTCTGAGCCTTTGGTCGCCTTGTGTTTAAAACACATCTCTAATTTTGTACGGTTCTGTTAAGCTAGAAATGAATTAAATTGACATATGACCAAATTGTGCGTAACACGAGTGTATGCAAACGCTGAAATGTGTAAAATTGAGTTATCCTCGATGTTGTAAATGTTTTTTTATACCGTGTTGAAGTGCCGAAGAATTTTTTTGTAAAAGTTAGGAGTTGTAATCATAAGAGCACGCAGCCTTCATTTTATAAAATGTGCCTGACATAATCTTTTCAAGTCTTCTATCCAAAGTCTTTTTCTTTGATATGCACAATGCTCTCTTATCTGAATAAGATTAACAGTAACCCAATAAATTACACAACCAACATAACACATCCTTGGTTGATCACGAATACATGGCCGCACATTGATGTCGGATAAGAGCACATATGTGGTCGTCACCTAGCACCTGGAGCGATTCCATGCCTTACATTGTAGAAAATAAACATTTTCGTTCACGTTGCCCAAAAGCACCTGAGTGTAAATTGTGGTCTGCTCTAATTTTTTATTTGAATTTCATGTTAATGGAAAGTATTTTGTGCTCACAATTGTAGATGGGGTCTATCATGACGGCACAACCAAGGCACTAGCTTCCCGTGCGCAGGTTGGGCACAATGGAACCAACTCACGCTAAGGAAACCTTTTGACTCAGTCTTATTCTGACCAGGAAAGGGTTAATATTAACATCGAACGGAAGAGTGTGGAACCAGGTCTAAGCCACTTGATCGCCACTTCTGAGGACTCGCCAGTTCACATACCCCGTTGCCCTGTGTTGATGACAACATAATGCCTTTAGTTCATCGAAGGTGTATTAAAGAAGTTTGTCAATGTTTGTAGATTTCTTTTCTCCACGTGAAACACATGCACAAATTCCTCATTTCGAAACACATTACACTGAATTAGAATGTTCTCCATCTCATGACATGATATTTTGACCGTGCGTGCATAAAGCTCAGTGGATTGTGTCTTCAGTGTCATTTCATTGAGACGATGTATACATCTGATTTTGCCTTATTTCATACATGCAATCATGGATAGTCGAATAACCACGATGTGAGGTATTTAAGACTACGATATCACCTTATTTTGTTGTAATTGACGAAAGCGGAGGAGTGTCACAGGTTGATGAAAAGCAATTGAACAAAGGGTGGGTTATCTTGCTGCATTCTGGTAGGAATTATTTTCATTTGCTCTGTGGCCAAATTTGATAATGTCAAACACTGTGTCTCCAGCTAGTGTTCACGTATACACTGTTTGAGGCAAAAAAAGTGCAGCTACATCATGTTCAATAAAAATGGGGGCGTCTACATTGGCTATTATTTGTAATCTCGGCGCTCCTTAAGACCCATACTAAAGCAATATTGGCATGGGGCAACATTCTGCCCACTTGACCAAATGAAAGCAACACATAGTGCAGTTAAGATATACTGAAACCATGCTTTTCTTCTTCCAACGATTCATTTACTCTTCAATAATTTCAATTAAACCACTGCTTTTTTTGTGATCTTTGAGACTACTTGCGATTTTCTTCTTTTTTTTTTTTTTTTTTTTTTTTGGTTGGTGATCTTTGAGACTACTTGCGGTGGTTCGGCTCAGACATTTTAGGTGTTTTCTTAAAAGTCACAAAAATTAAAAAATCAAAGGATTCATCGACATTGGAACGTGGACGGCGCTGGATAAGCCTGTCGTTTTGATGACCTGTTCAAACTATTACACCACTGGGTATCTTGGAACCGAACAAGCCTTCTGTTTGTGTTGGTCGAACTGCTTTCGCATAGAAGGGAAAGCTATAACAATGAGTGCATCAGAGTTTAGAAAGTATAGTTGAAGGCATTCGTGAATAAAGGAAATTCATAGTACCCATGAATGTTACTATTCTAAAATGATGTACAAGCAACACCATTTAAAAGGTAGAAGCCACTTGTAGTAGTCGCTCCTTGTGTCAGAAATTAATAAACAAACCATTCCGCCCTTCGCATATACTGGAGTTTTATAATTGGGTCATTATTCTGACAGAAAAACTCCTCCTTGTGATACATACATACATACATACATACATACATACATACATACATACATACATACCAGTCACTAAAGTCAAATATTCTTCAACGCCTCCGTACCGTCATACCATGGAGGTATTAATTCGTTCATACCTCCATGGTCACCTAAACAAAAAGGACGTTCATTGTCTCCGCTATCGTACCCCGGACAAATTATTTCTATCAAATTTATTTGAAGCATAGCAAGTTCAACTTGCAAACTTTGAGATTTGCTATATCAACGTGTATAATAATTCAGAGTCTTCAACTTGCCTTGCCAGGATCCCATTTGGAGCCTCACCGGGACGCGTATCTCTGAAAGCAATTCCTTGGTTCAGTCTAAGATAATATCAAGGAGGTTAGCCTTTTTTCTAGCCTCCTTGCTAATGTAAACATTAATGGGTGAACACTTAGTTACGAGTGGAAACATTGAATTTGTTAAAGACGTTCGGTATACTGGTCAAAAGAATTTAGAATTCTCTGGTTTTTGGTGTGAACAAAGATATTGGCATTTGAAACAAAATGCAAGCAAAACATTGGCCTGTCACGGTGCTACTTTTGTCGCTAGGTGGCGATAGATGTGAGGACTACAGAAATTTGACAGCAACCATTATATATGTGGGTAAAAGCAAAAAACAAATTAAGGATGCATAACTATGCATAAAGTAACTCGATATGAGTGTTTGCAATGTATATTAAGCCTTTTAACAAATATGTAGACAAAACATGCGGGAATGTGACTTTAAATTCATCTCGTCTTGCAAAAATGTATAAGTGCTCACATTATTTTGTAAGTTTGAAATAGAAAAAATATTTACAAATCCCTGAAAAATTGTAGGGGGTTTTCAAAATATGTACTGATTTCATTGATTAACAAAAAAAGATATCATACGGTGCTATTTTTTCCGCAATTGTACAAAGAATTCATGCATGTTGAATTAATTTGTTCTAAGTTCATAGGTAAAGGTATCCATTCATTGTCTCACTTCGATACCATATCAATATACATGTATGTAGCTCAAATAAACGGCAGTACGTCGTTAACTTTATATTCCAGTCATAATATATACTTTCATAGTTTTACTTAGAAGAGGCAAACATTTTAAGATTCTCTCCATAGTGCAATACAGCAATGTGGAAAAAACAGGTAAAAATAAGAACATCAAAATTATAGTTGCCTTAATGCATTGTCGAATGGTAACACAGGCAGCACATTATCAAATATCCCTGTGCCGCCTTTTGACGCTGGGGTATTATTGTGTTGTTGTTTTTTTCCAGTTGGGACAGCGTTTATCGTACCACATTCACAAGAAATGGACAGTACACTGGCCAAGCCATATCGTTTTTCTGATTCTGTATTTTTTAGGAACAATGTTTTTTTTTTTTTACATTCCTCGCATATAAGATTATCGGCTAGTACGCTTATTTCCACTATTTTACGACCGTCGTCCTGGTTGTAACTGTCAGTGTTTACATGTACATGTGGCATTTGGGGGTGGGGGTGGGCGTGGCACTTTCGACGGTGGCTTGGTCAGCGTTCGCTGATTGTGTACATGCGTTTTGGTCTACTACTGTCGTGTTTCGACGTGTTCTGCCTTGTTTTAATGTATTTAGTCCTTTGTTTTGGCATTTGTTAACAAACCGCCCATTCTTTTTCCTTTTCACTCTTCGTAAACAATCCATATTTCTCAAACGGAACTGTGCAAAATAGGAAAAGCGAACAGCAGCTAGTGCAGGTATCGACAAATACCAGCTCTAACTGTATAGAGGCATTGGACCATAAATGGTTGCGCATATCGCGGTGTACCGAACGTCTTTAAGATACCCCGCTTGAACAAATTCGCAAAGATAACTACTCTCCTTTTGTAAACATACATATTCTTCAAATGTCAAAACATAAGCGTCATGGATGGGACCAAAGTTGCAAATAGATCCAGTTTATTTTGTTCTCATTGCAAATGATAAATACTATTTTGTACTGTCGGGCACTTTTACGCAGAAAAGGTGCGTGGTATTACCAAAAAAGTGGTATAAGCGGAGTGTATATGAAACTTGAGAGGGGTTTTTTTTTCGTTAGGCCATGAGCACAAAGCCAATGCATATTTCGTCTGGTCTTTTTCACGTCGTACATATCATGTGTCCCTCAAGAAGTCATCAAGTCTGCTCAAAAGATGTCTGGTAGTCCGTCAGGCATCATGTACCCATGTTTCACCTGCTTCGAGTTAAGCGCTGGCGGTGCTTGAACTGCTCTTTTGTACATGGACAAACTTAATCCAGGGGCTTCTTCACACGTGTTCGTAAAAATAGAAACTTTCGCAACCTTTTAAAAAAAATGATATGCGTAGATCCTAAAGCAGGTGCAAAATGTACTCTTTTGTGGAAAGGTAGAGTACGTATATTTCCATCTCACTAGGAAACAGCAGTGCCTTTCTTCGGATTTTTAGGAACCATTGGCAGATAGGCACAGATTCCCGCTTTTGTGATTTTCGTGCAATAATTTGGACTTTGCAAACAAGAACAGTTCACAAGACAAAAGCATATGCAGACTTGACCTTACTCTATTTGACTGCCAACTTGCACTGTTGACTGGCAACTTTGTCACTTGACGTCTTGAAGAGTGTAAATCAATTTCAAATTACAAACAAGTGCCTCCGGCTGTGCCCAGGTAACAAATTAAACTGAAGTAAAAGGAGGTAATGTGTGAAAGGGGAAAGAACATCCATTTTAAACATGTTTAAACAAATGTCCAAGTTGCGTAAGGCATAACAGAAATATATGTGTGGTTCCGGTAACCCAACCAACCCTACTAAAAAGCTCCGACTCCTTAACAAATTTAATTAACCTTAAAAAAAGTTTCAAGCCGCCCTTCCCTGATAAAAATTGATCCACCCTGCCTGAATGATTTTATCGAGAAAGTGGCCGGCGTGTGTCGTTATTTTGCAGTAAATTCAACTCAAACACAGCATTTTGTTTAAAATTGTCTGGAGGATTTACTTGAACAGGGGAGACACCATAGCTGCATAGACACGGTTGTTCAGTGAAACAGCATAGCCCAGGTAGTTCGGTGATCGTTATCGTAATATTTTGCTGAGGTTCCAGGTGTCGTTCCCCGCGTTGCCAGTGCAACGGTCGTTAAAGTATTTTTTTAAACATGACTTGCTATCTCAACTTTAATCTGCCCACTCGGTTTTGTCTGAAGCAGTTATCACCATTAGTTACAAATCCAAATGCGACACGATATCCTGCCAATACAAATCATGCACGTTGGTACCATTTGCCATTTGCGCAGAGTACCAGTTTGAACATGGCGCAATGCATTGCGACAGAGTCGCACAAAAATACATTTGATTTGGATATCAAAGTGAATCGCGGCCACAGCAAATATTATGCTATCATTTATGCTCTGGGATATTTGTATAAATATATATTTTTTGTTTCATATATTATAACTGCCCCAAGATTGTCGCATTACTATCCTCATTTACAAACCACTGGGTGTGGAATCCACACTTTCCAGCCTGTGGGTTGGTCCCGATTGGATATTTTGAAGAGGTAGTATCCAAAATATATGTGCGATTAGTGTTAACGGAAGGTTAATTTGTCGAATGAATGTTGTGTACAATAAATGATGGGACTTTCCGGTATGAGCATTACCTAGAAATGTGAATACAACGCCTTGACGTTAATAGTTGTTGGCGACGGTGGGTCCCCAGAATAGGGATATTTTATCAGACACACAAGTCGCCCCCAGGCTATGAATTAAGTAGCACCACTGGGCACAGCAGTCAAGAGGCTCGCTAAGTCAAAGATGGTGCTTAGTGGAGAAGGTTGCTCCGATAGTGGATACAGGTCCGAAAGTACCGGCGGGTTTTTGCATAGTTGGTAAACAGCCATGGCCACAAAGTCTTTTGGGCCGACTGATACAACATTGCTACAAATAATTATACAAATGGATGTGTCATGATGTCAATTTACAACAGATGAAACAACCTGTATATACATACTTCAGTGGATCTGATATTTAGTCCCGGTGACATTGTAATAGTAAGAAATCAAGTACGCAGACACAACAGAACGGAATGCATACGTCCAACCAGGTTTTGTTTTTAGACATGCTGCAATCAAATCAGATATCTGAGCAGAATAACTCTAAGTCTTCTCCATATATTATTTGCCTGCACCAGACATAAGATGATTCACAAATCATGGATTATATTATGGATGTAAATTTATTTATTATATACAGTTGTAATGTAATTATAATTTATTGTTGAAGTTATGCACAAAATATGAAATTCAAAATACTCAAATAAAGTCCAAATGTACCCAAACGTCTTTGGCGTACATTTCCCTCCAATACAGATACATATTTGTGACATAACATAATGCGTTAAACACATTACTATCAAAACTCATGGAACACCTCTATGCAAATGTTTCTGCCTACTACACCGTTTCACTTAAGATTTGGCAGCTAATAAACTTTTTTTGATATAAATGAATTACGTCTATAGCTTTAAGTTGCAAAAAAATAATAAAAAGGAAAAAATACACGTTAATGTTGTGCGCTGAGTTGCACCCTGAGCCAAATATTTTTGACTGATGATACAAGCGCCGCCAACGGATACTTTTCATTCTCCTAAATATGCCCGGCGCCTTGTCAAAACGCAAGCAAAATGAAAGTCTTGCTGTCGGATGATAAATGATAAAGGGACCGAATTTATTGGGGGGTGTGGTTTTAAGTATCGGCGTGTATCAGATGCATGATGCCGATTTCACAATTTAGCCAATGTTGGACTGAAAAGGTGAGATTATTTACTATTGTACTGCGATTGACTTCATCTCTATACAAATGAAGCCCTTTCTTAAAACACACTACTGGTGTGCAGAGAGAATGTTTATCTCCATGCAGGTAATGAAACTGAGAGCCAATTTGTTCTTTTTGTATATAAATAAATTTATTTTCCAGGAAAACATTATTTTTGTTTTATTCATAACAGCGATGAAACATTAAATAGCAGATTTTGAAATAATTGCCATAAAAAATATCGAGTTTTACTCAGCTACTATTTTACATTTCCAATGAATTAGGGAAAGAAGTAAAAATACCTACATGCAGAAAAAATGCCCCTTTTTACTGGGGCAAATTGTTAACATACCAGTAATTAAAACTTGAAATATAATTCGAAACTTTGACTTGCAGCTTTGTATTTAAAAATAGACAATTTTTGTATCGTTTTCTGCCCGGTTCAGAGCGGTGATCTTAACATGAATTAAGTTGGACCAATTGCTAACACTTTTGGCCATAAAGCGAAAACTTTTCATGTAAGTAGGATGGTCCAAGAGACACATGACCAGAAAAAATATTATGACGAGTGCAACTGAGACAGACGCGATGGCAACTGCACCTGGCGCCTCTATGGTGCCTTGCTTTCGTTGGTCTTTATTTCCTGCAAAAGAATTTAAACACAAATTATACGATGTTCCTCTGATCTGATTGCTGTCGATGAATACCGCAAATGTTCAGATGAGTTCATCTAATGTTTCTTGCCGTATCATGAAAAAATGTGTATATTTGGCGAACAAAGTCCTCAAGTATGGGGCGTTTTGTTCAGGATCTTCATTTCGCTGCTGTGTGCACCGTTCAATGTAATATGAAACAAACCATCTGTACACTTTAGGTTTCTGATGGGAACTTGTGTTCATCAGCTTATTCCGTGCTCAGTTGGAGAGGAATGGTTCCTGTAACCTAGCAAACCATGCTCCAGTTTCCCCAATGGGAACTGGTGGAGTCTTTGGCGTCCAATACAGACGCAACAACTCAAGCTGAGGCATCCTAAAATTTACATGCTACACATATGTACTGTGAGACAATAGAATATGCAACTTTTATTTGATTCCAGTTAAATGCATAGGAAAGCCGTGACCAGATATATAATATATAACTTGAGATGTTGCCTAAATGAAGAACGAAGGTATTTAGCTTTATTCATTTCAGCTGGCATCCCAAAAATTATGATTGATCACATGTAAATGAGTTTTGCTTTTCCATAGTATAAAATGCGAACAACTGCAATAATGCAAAGGGTTTAACAGTTATTAATTGAATGCACGGACGGACAAGCTAAATTATTTGACCGCGACAGATACGGATTTTGTCACTGTTGAGTCAGTACGGGTTTGCATTAAAATCTAATTTTCGTAATATACATATAAACAAACCATTAGAACCATGTATTATCATGTGTAGTGGTCAAAAGCACCATCAATATATAATCTTCTGTCTAAGAAAGGACAAAATGTGCACCAGTGCACGGCGGTCGATTTTAAGGCCAAGTGTAATATTTACGCCTGAGAACAGTATTCAATCAAAGCATGACTGTTGCCCAAATTACAAGAGACCGTGTGTTTCATGTTTCTGCCAGAACCCAAATGCCACATATTATTTTCACATGGATTTTTTCTCGAAGTCGTATTCATTATTAATAAGAATGCTCTCTATTGCGACTCTGCAGTACGACACGTGCAGATTAAAAACCTAGTCGCTATATTTGCAAGGGCAACACATTTTTCCCTGCTTGATACAGAACATCATCTTCGCCTACTATACGGGTACTTTCGTCTTTAGCTATATGGGCTAGATTAGCTCCGCAGCTAATATGAATGTGTAGTGTTGGTACAGATAAACACATACGCAGATATGCGTGTATAATTAACGATTGTGTTCTCAGTTTGGGACACGTTGTCCAAGAAAATCTGATGTGCCATTTTCATTGGCAGAGGTTTAATTTATGTTTTCTTACCATTGTATGTATGGCCCACATTGATTGCCGTATTATTTTCAGTGTGGTTTACACCGAAAAGCGTCGCAATAGTGCTGAGACTGATCTTGTCCGCCACACCGGTGGAAGTTGAAACACCTGAAGCTAAACAAACGCAAAAGTGAAATGGATCGTACTTTTAATTAATAAAAGATGCATTAGCATTGCGCATTCTCCCCAGGTAGCAATGCTATGCCATTTTAAGTGAATGGCAACTAAAACAGCTCCAAACTCCAAGTTTGCTTCCAAACCAGACCAAGCTCCATATCACGGCTACGCCGCTGTTGTTGTCTTGCCTCGCTTTGGAGGTAAAGTCAAACTTTTTACACATGAAACTCTTGTCTGTATTAAATGATAAAGTGCAGGGCGACATTTCTGATACAATAGAATAAGCAAGAATAGAAGGTTCTTGTACCTTTCTTGTAAATAGTACCTAGGTTAGGAGGTTTATAATTGTGTATTCTAATTACATTCCATTCATTTGTGTAACCTGTGAAAACATTTTTCGTGGAAGTTAAAAAAGTTTTATTTCATCAATTTCGACAATAACTATTTTTTCAAGTGTAGTTTAACGTACATCTGTAAAAACACGGGAATACACATTTCTATCCTGGAAAGTGTTGTGTATTATGTTGTATATTCAGTTAAATACAGATGAAATTGTTACTTGTGAATTCTATCTTTATGTATATAAGGAAAATGCATAGTTTCAAAGACTGTCCATGTTAGAAAATAAAAAAAAATACCGGCATTGTATTCTCAGTGAGAATCAATAAATCGACAGTTTACATTCTGATATATTTGTGCCAGAATGTATACCATGTTTTTAAATGTGACTTCTTATATGAAATTTGTGCGGTTTCAAATACCGTTAATATTAAAACTTTAATCTGACTTTTATTCCACTACGTGATAAGAATCAATAAGCCCATCGATTACATTTTAATAACATGTTTGCGATATGATGCGTGTCAAATGTATCAATACGTCTGCTTACATAAAATTGTCATAGTTTAAGAATCTCCACAAGACCTTAATATAATCAAGTTCTCCACCAACAATATATGAATAAATGATCAATTCGTATTTGAATTAGAATTGAAAGTTTGTTTTTCATAGTGTCTGAATCCCTTTCCATTTTAACAACACTACGTCATGAATGCAAGTAACATGCATATCAGCCTGTTATAAATCCAAAAGGATACAAATAAAAGTTCAAGCCAAAATTAATCCTGTTCGGAACATTTACTTATATATAATATGTTAAATGGAAATATTTTGATGTGGAAATTATACAAATCAGATCAGTAGAACAAAATTGTGGTAGATTTAAGGATCACGTATATTGTGACCAGGAGGCCGCGATCGTTCAGGAATTAAGAATCATTTATTGAATCAATACATACAATCAATTAAGTTGAACATACATACACATGTACATACTCACACATGCACATATAACAAATGCAGTATGTTGTCAGTTTATGAAAAAACATCTATATATTGATCTAAGAGACCAGTATTAAGTTTAAATTTGCCAGCTATCATACTACCCACCCATAGCTTGGTATTTATACAAATAATAATTAGGCACACTCTAGTACTTGCGATAGCCATCATTTCAAGATATTTGATGCAACCAATATTACAGGTGTAGAACAGGTTCACACCCATATTCGTCAGGCCTAAAACTAAGCTCATGCATTCTTATCTATTCCATTCGGATGCAACACAAACAGTTCAATTACAGATATAACAATTTTGTTTATAGCATTCTTTGTCATACTTGTCTAATATTTCTTTATATATGTATATATGTATATATATATACATATATATATACATATATATATACATATATCAGGTAAATACACACATCATCAACGGTTTTCAATATATATATATATATATATATATATATATATATATATATATATATATATATATATATATATATATATAAAACCGTTGATGATGTGTGTATTTACCTTATCTTTTCTTATGGCGAGTGTATCGTTTAAAAGCTGACGCAGTTGATGCCTTATATACACAAGCATAGACACAAGATGTCATAGTTATGAATATGTTGTTCCCACTTCTTGTGAATGAATGAATGAATGAATGTTTATTGACTGCCCTCTCACATAAATACAGCAATCTGTCCAATGTGCAAAACACATATACAGAGCGACAATCACGTAAAAAATCAACAATACTATCACAGAGCATTACGAGTCCAAACGTTTGCACATTTTAACCGTGAAAGAGAGGAGAGAGAGAGAGAGAGAGAGAGAGAGAGAGGAGAGAGAGAGAGAGAGAGAGGAGAGAGAGAGAGAGAGAGAGAGAGAGAGAGAGAGAGAGAGAGAGAGAGATACATATACAGCTGCAAAATGATACATATAAGAAAACAAACAGGGGAAAAACTGCCCGTACCCACCGCCGGGCATTGCCCGGGGCCGAGTACATAATACCGAATACGAGGTGGCCCGACAAGCCATACCACGTGGGGGGTGGGTCTGGGAGTGGAAGGGGAATTTCGGGGTTGGGAATAAGTTATTTCCATTTTAATGATATTGATTTTTTCACTAGCTGTCCGAAAGAGCATATTCGTTATCATGCAGTGGCATGATGAATCTAAACATATATATAAACACCTTCTTGTGTTTTGGGGGATGACTGGAAAAGTTCTAAATTTAGCTGTGTAAGACCCGTTACGAAGTCGATGGTTTAAATTTATTTCTCTGCATGGTCCCCTTTCCAGGTTTACACACTTTTGCCAGAGATGATGCAAGGCCTGGCTTGCCGGTGAAGAAGAAATGTTCTTCAGTCCACCTTAAAAATTATTTCACAGCGGAAATGATGTCTTCATCACTAGGAAAATGGCGACCGCGCTAGTCCCTTTTTCATTTTGGGAAACAGGTGGAAGTCTGACGGGGCTAAATTTGGGGTGAATAAGGGGGTTGGTCAATGAGTATGAAGCAACCAATCATGGATCGCTCACATGGCAACCACCAATTTGTTAACGGAAGCATTGTCTTGGTGGAAGAGGACTCCTTTAGTGAGCATTCACCGTCGCTTAGCTTTGATAGCTTCATGCAACTGTTTTCAGTAGGTCAGCATACATATCTTCCATTGATAGTTTTGGCCTTTTTCAAGATAGTCAATGTCAGCAGAATACCATTAGAATCCCAAAAGACTGAAGCCTTCACCTTTTCCAACAGAAAGAACCGACATGGCTTTTTTCGGGCAAGGGGGGTGATCCCGGATGCTTCCATTGTTTAGACTGTATTTTGGTTTCTGGTTCAACGTGATGAATCCAGGTTTCAATCATGGTTACAAATCGGGCCAAAAATCATCGGTATCTGCTTCAAAACGGCATAAATTATCACGGGACGATAGGAATCTAACCACGTTTCTGATCCGCTGTCAAGAGCTTTAGCACCAATCTTGCAGAAACATTTGTCATTTCCCACTCCTTGGTGATACTATGATCAACCCTAAGATAAGAGATGGCCCCAACACTGGCAATATTTCGAGTGGTCACTCGTCGATCAGCCATCACCATGTCATGCACCCAGGTAATGTTTTTGGGAGTGGTTGCTATTGAAGGCCTTTTTGTACGCGTGTCATCGTCAAGGCTCTCTCTTCCACGCTTGAATTCCGCAGCCCACTTTTCAAGCGTGGAAAAGGAAGGGACATCATCTCCTAAAGTGGAGACCATGTTGACATGTATCTGTGTGGAGTTTAGCCCTTTTCAGTTGCACGTACTTGATGACTGCCCCATAGCCCGTTTTGTCCATTTCTGGTGATTTCAATAGGTGGGTTCACAAGATGGCCTGGAAGAAAGCCACTAATCACACTACAGTTGCAGTTCCTATGTCTATGATTCATTAAATGTATTGTACCTGTTGATGGCAAAAGTTTGTTTCAATCCGATGGAGATATTCCACTTAGGCGTAGAACTTTTCAGCCAGCCGTCGTATAATATGTATGATAGTGTTGGGAAATACCGGAAGATTGTTAAAATATGTTTGCAATTTTATCAATTGTTAATTTATAAAGAAATTTTAAACCCTGTGGCATATATATATATGAATGTATATATATATATATATATATATATGATATATATATATATATATATATATATATATATATATATATATATATATATATATATTCAAGTTTTAGAATTTTTTCACCGTTTAAATAAGGGGTATGAATGAGCATTAAAGGCGCTATTTATTATTGTCCGACCCGCTAGTTTTATAATACTGGAAAGTCTAGTTAGTTTATGTCCAGTGGAAGTCTCCTTAGTTTACGTCCCCATGCAAGAATACAATAATCTAAATGAGATGGTACTATTGAATTATAAAGCATTAATAGAATTTTGATTGAAATGGATCGTTTTAGTTTGTGTAAAACGCCTACTTTCTGACAGACTTTGGTTGAAATCTTATGTATATGTTTGTTTCAATTCATATTTGTTCTTGAAATTCATCCCAAAGAGTTAAACTCATTAACACGTTCAAGTTTTACAGTATCTACACCGCATTTCAAGATATAGATCAAAGGCTTTTAGAATGACAAAAAAATGTTTTTTTGGTTTAATTTTCAAGTCAATTTCTTTGACTCATGGAAGCTAGTTATAGGGGAATTTAGGCGGGTATCAAGACAATGTATTTAGAAGCATGTCGACCAGAAGTATTCTAGATTAAATTCACAACTGCAGAAAAGAAAGATATCCTCCTTCCAGAATACTTTAAAGAAATGTACCCGTAAGAAACCCGCTTCTGTGTTAACATGTGAACAATTTGCGGATCCTTATAGTAAAATCATGCAAGGTTGTAATCCGGTATTTTCATCGATATGCAATACTGGGATAATCATTCTTATTTTACAGAAATCTACTTTGAATCCCAACGACCCAAACAACTACAGGCCTGTAACTTTAAGCTCTGTTTATGCTAAGATGGCTGAAATGTTTACGATCCTGTTGACATTGTACTTGGTCATCAATTCGAGTTTCATAAAGGACGTAATACTTCTCTGTGTGGTGCTACATTAAATATCTTAGCTTATTTTACAAATGTTCAGTCACCGGTTTCTAGCTCAGGTGACTTGTCAGTCAGCTGACCTTATGTTATGACTAGCCATCTGTCATCCGTCTGTCATCCGTCCGTCCGCCCGGCGTCCGTCCGATGAACTAATCAGAACAACCAAAAAAGTGATAGGCCTACCAATTCTCTTTTTATTTTTGGCAGAAGTGATAAAATTTGGATTTTGATTGTTTGGGCCTATACATATTGGAAACACTACAGTCTGTATTCAATGAAGAATATTTCAAAGGTTGAAAGGACCGATTTAAAACCACCAGTTACCTTTTGTGGGTGACTGCCTGTCTCAAGTCAATGAAATTTATTTCTTCACATTGGTATTGGAAGATAAATGTAGAATGCTTTGGTAACTCTGGAATCTCTTTGCTGTCATTGTTGGGTTTGATATTTATGAATATGGGTCATTTATTTCTACATAGGTGTATGATACTAGAGACGTCCGGCTGCAGAACATCAATTGTATAGTAAGGATCTTGTAGAAGTCTGCTCCTTGCATTTGATACTCTATTACAGTGATTCAATCACTTAACTAATTAATTACATAATGTCCCAGATTCATAGATATCACAAAAATGATATAGGCCTATTTTCTACTTTTGCTATAAACTCAGCTGATGAACTAGTCAGAAGATCTAAAAAGGGATAGGCCTACCAATTCTCTTTTTATTCTTGGCAGAAGTGATAAAATTTTGATTTTGAGTGGTTGGGCCTATACATATTGTAAACACTATAGTCTGTATTTAATGAAGAATATTTCAAAGGTTGAGAGGAAATCTTTTTGTTGAAAATCTTTAAAAATGTTTTAATAGCAAAGTTTAACATGGGAACTTATTGTAATGGTTATAAGTGTCATAAATTTGGCCGGATTTGTGCCAAAATTGGTAGGAATGTACCTTTTATAAGTGTCTACCTATTTTGCGGCAAATGGTCATGCTCCAGTGATGTTAAGACCTTGATCTCATTCCCAAGGTGAACAACTGACACGAAAGAACTGTTCAATTGATAATTTAAGATCTGTTTTTGAGTTACGCCCTTGATTTTGCACATGTTAATGTTTCTCTATGAAAGGGTCATGCGTAGACAGTACATGAGTGACCTTGACCTCGTTTCCTCGGTCACAGTGCAACATACATGAATGTTTACTCTTCACTATAACTTGAGAACTACTTGAACTGGGACATTGATAGTGCACATGTTAGTGTTCTGCTATAAAGGTCAGACTTACTCAGTGCATGGGTGACCTTGATCCTAGCCCGAGTTCACAGAGCTGCAAGTGTGATGAACATCTAGGTCAGCTGAGCATAGGGCTGTTCACGACAGCCGTCTTGTTCTTTTGTAGTCTGGATGCTAAAAATGCTTTGACTTACTATGGCATAATGGTCGTAATTCTGGAGTTTCCATCCTCGCTTCAATTTGTTATTTTTGTGTCGGTAGTACTTAAGATTTAGAGAATCATATGTGGAATGATATTTATAGTAATAGATTTCGCATCACTCGTGGCACCAGACAGGGAAGTATTATTTTCTCCCTTCCTATTTAATATTTTTTGTAAATGATTTAATTGATCCAGACTCGAGTAAATATAGCGCTGGCTTGAACATTGGTGATGTTAAGTACAACTTATTCGCGTATGTGGCGGGACGTTACCCTTTATAGTTCAACTGGGTTACCAGAATCTGATTAATATGTGCTCAAGAAGTATGCAAAGGACTAGCGTTTCCTGTATGGTTGGGAGAAATCTAAATGTATGACAGTAGGATCTACCACTTTTATGAATAGTGTAAACTGGCACTTGGATTAGATGGCATTTTGCAATGTTGATCGACTTGGATTTGTTCACTTTTAACTTTACTAAGAACCTGAAGTCCAATTCCATACAAAAAAAAAAGATCTTCCGCATGTCGCAAATCGGATTTTCAGTATGTTAGTGCTGGTATGGCTTACCCAGGCGTACCGGTTGCTGTTTAACTCGAACTATGGGAAAGGAATATGATTACCGACACTTTTATATGGTTCCGATGTTTTCTCATGTAATGAAACGCAGTTGGAACTTATTGATGCCACTCCGAGAAGTCACAATCAAGCAAGTATTTGGGTTCCCCGAAAGATCCCATAACTCACACTTACTTCAGGCTGTTGGTTTAACCGCATTCAACCACATGTTAAAGATAAAAATATGACGTTACACTAAGATTTTTCGCTGGACGGCCAATACAGTGATTTGGGCCGCTTTATGATATCCAATTTTATTTTGACTAGTCCTGCATGTAAGAGCGCTCTTATCGATAGAATTGTACCCTTTCGTGTATCTCCTCTACAGATTCTTATGTCACAGTGTCCGAGCAGCGACTGTAATTCTTATAGTATTCCTAACATTTCCAAAGACAGTTGCAGAAACTCAGATAATGGTGTTGTTGACAGCCTAAAGTATTTAGTATTTCATAACGAGTTAAACAGCATGGGATCCACCTTACATACACTAGCTACGTTGCTGATAAAAGCCTTCTGATTTATTAAGAGTCAATTGTATTTTTAAGTTATATCTTACATTGTGTGCTTGTCTTTCATTTAAATTTGAATACATTTGATGCATCTATAATGTCTGATGTGTTTTATAAACAACACAGTGACCTAAAATCGATCCTTGCGGCACGCCAGTCGTTATTCTTAAAAAGGGAGACTTTACATCGTCAAAGATTAAATATTGTTTCCTATTGTTCAGATAGGTTTCAAACAACTTAAGACTGTTGTCCTTTATTCCATAATAGTATAGTTTCTGTCGTAAAATTTTGTGATCTAGAGTATCGAATGCCTTAGACAGATCCATATATATATATATATATATATATATATATATATATATATATATATATATATATATATATATATATATATATATATATATATATATATATATATACATACATATGGGTATATCTTCTTATCCATTTCAGTCAAAACTCTGTCTGTTAGTTCAAGTGCAGCTAGTACAGTCGAGTGTCATTCTCTAAAGCCATATTGACATGGGTAATAAAGATTAATTGTGTTAAAGTATTGAAGAGTTTGGTCAAAGATGACCCGTTCAAATATTTTGGAAATTGCAGGAAGAACAGAAATTGTCATGTTATTTTCAAAAACAGCATTATCATTCTTTTTATAAATTTTACAACTTTAATAAGTCTGGAAAAATAATTGTGTTAATGATTTGATTTATAATGATAGTTATTGTTTTATATATTTCTATTTATATCAGTTTTAATAAATTAACAGACAAATTGTCATGGCTACAGCTGTTTTTTTTGGGGGGGGGGCCGCAGGGGGATTTGGTTTTTTTTTTTTTTGTTTGTTTGTTTGTTTTTTTGTTTTGTTTTGTTTTTTTTTGTTTTTTTGTTTTGTTTTTTGTTTTTTGTTTTGTTTTTGTTTGTTTTTTGTTTGGTTTTTTTTGGTGTTGTTTTTGTTTTAAAGAGTTTTTATTATATTTAATATCGTATCATCTGTAACACTTGTGGAGCGGAGCTTATTTTTAGTTGATTTGGCAGATAATCCGCAAGTTTTGTAAGTGGAACCTGAATTTTTTAAGGAAATGTGTGTCCTGTCTTTATAAAGTAACTATTAAATCCCTTGCAAGTATCCTGTTTGTCGGTAATAATATGACCATCGATGTTAAAAGCATTTGGAAAAACCACCTTTCCTTTCATATTGTTTAGAATTAAATTTATAGTGGACCAAGCATTATTTACATGTTTTTATGTTAATAAAAATAACTCCTAGAATAGAGTTTCTTCACCTCACTTATATTCGTTTGTAGAATTTTTTTGTAAGTATGGATATTTACTTTAAGAGATCATATTTCTTGCTATCACGTGAAGTTCTTTTTAATGTGTTATACATATTATCTCTCAGTTTTATTG
>CAXHWN010002796.1:59200-183200 GCA_964020975.1 Hermodice carunculata | reverse complement strand
GTTTTATCATACTTTGGGCTATCGAGCGAGATTTTTTATGTTTATATTTTAATTTGGCACTCTTCTTGCAGGGAGATTTCTATCTAAAGCAACACATACGGTGCTGTCGATTACATTATACGTTTCATTCGCATCATTTGACTCCTTGTTAATGCGGTCATATAAACTAACTTCTGCAATCTCCCTTCGAAAATTTTCCAAGTAATCTTTGTGTCTTATACGAGATTGCACATACTCAGGCACTACTTCAAACTTTTTGTGATCATATCTAGGCATAAAAACATGCAAAAATGATCTAAGATTTTCGCAGTCATATCCCTTAACTTGGAAGATTTGTATTCGTATTTAGAATTGTGTATAAAGAATACCAATGATAGTACCTCATCCCTCTGATAACCTTGTTTGAAGCGTAATTTGAGGGGAAAATCCCAGTGAAGTAATCGTATCGAAATAGATGGCGCAGCTCTTCCCGTAAGGTATTTGCAACAAGTCAATCTTAAAGTCTCCATCCATAATGACCTCATTAATGACCCTTTGTAGCCTACTGTAAATTGCTTTATTTTCACGTGTATAAATTTTCACGGTTTTTGATTTTCGACATTTCACTGTATTTTTAATTTCACTGTTTGGGACATAATCCCTGCTCAAGCAATGTTAAAATACTATTTCACTGCGCTTTTATTTTCACGGTTTTGTGCCATCAGCGAAATAAGCGAAAATAAGAATACGACGAAATTAAAGCAATTTACAGTATTCAAAACCACATTGAAACATTCATAATTTCACACCAGGTCCCTTGGTGGTCTGTAAATATTACCCAAGATACCCTTTTTAGCTAGTGTTCTATGGGTTCTTTCAATAAATTGGCTTCAATGTATATCTGATTTTTGACAATGTCCACACTAGAACTTTTGTTTCGAAGGACTGTTTAACACAGATCGCCAGTCCTCGGCGTGCTGACCAACTTTTACCTCGAGATTTTACAGAATAATTTTCAATTTCAAGAACTGATAACTCCGTTTCATCTTATAACCAAGTCTCTTGCAGACACACCACACTTGGAGGGCAACCTTGTTCATTTAAATCATAGAGAAGAATTTTAGTTCATCTTCTTTCAGTGCAGTAATGTGTCCCAGAATGCAGCGGTGCTGAGACTGCAACATGTGAAGCTGCTTTTGAAATTTTGACAAATACCTCTGTGAAGTGTACGTAAAATAATAACATGTCACAACCGCAACAGTAAACAACCAAGGCCACACGCAATCAATAAATCAATTTTAGGCATTATAAGTTTAGTAGTCAATAGGAGATATGCATATTAATTTCCCGCCACAACTGCATACCTGATTGCCTAGTCTCGCTTGGCGGAATATGGCGAGATACGGGTCGGTACCTGGGGGTACAGGCGGGATATTACTAATATTCTGGAAATAAAGAATATTTATTAAAGACAGATGGATATTTTTTTTTTTTTTTTGGCTCGGGAGATACTAAATGAAAACCAGTTTGACATTTGCGAACTTAAATTCCTCAAAAAAAATAATTTTGTGAGAAATGAACATATGGCCCTGTCTGTAACAGCGATGTAACCCGCACATCCCCCGTGATCGCCTGAGTGTCAAGCCCGTGCTTTGTGGTGGGAAATTAATATGCATACGGCGTGTTGAAATATTGACGTTCTGACTGTGAGGACACCATATCATCACTGCTGCATTATGAGATTGACATTAGGCCAAGGTGGATGGTTGCAGTGCTGAGGCAAAAACTTAAGAACATTGTATTTCATTCTATCATGACTTACGTTCTGCTTCTTTGATTTGTACCATGTTTTACGTCATAATATTCCCATTATCAATTGGCTTAATAACAAATTAAGTTTCTTGTTAGGTTTACTTTGACTTTAACCTAAAATTGTAACAATGAACATGAAATTACATTCCCCATTTGACAATACTGCAGAAGACAGCTACAGGAGTTATGGCGTACTGCACTAATCATATTTGAGTACTTGTTTGAATTCATTTTGTATTAATATTTATTCAATTTCACTTTTATTAGTGTTTTGCAAGCCTCCCTAAAGCTACAAGTCCAACAACCCTTGCCACAAAGGTTTTCTGCGACTGAGACTTAATGTTGGATCATCTACATATACAGCGCAAGCCCAGTTACTGGGTGACGCTGGAATACTGTCGGGGTGATATACATTAACTCACCGTTGTGATTGCAGGTAGTAGAAGAGTACTCGCATCTGCCGAGGTTGTCATCCCATACCATCTGCACTGTCGTCTCCGTACACTTGGTGATGTGCATATTACCGTGTGAACATTGGAGGAAGAACGTGCAACCCAGGCATGACTGGAAATTACCATGTAGTCCACCCTGACATGACATCTTTCCCGAGGGTCCTGTCCTACAGCATGATGCTAAAAGAGAATGACCTTGTATTATCAAGAACTACCATTCACGTTTTTATGTTTTGGTACATGTGTCACTCCCTTTCATATGAAGAATAACGATGCCCTTTTCAGCGTCAAGGAGACAGTAAGAGAAAGCGCAACAACTACTAAAAATACAGTGGTGACATTCTACAGTTGTGGAACATGGTCTACCATCGACTTGATCAGGGCAGACCGCATACCTGACTACGTTACAAGCGATACACGATGTTCGGCAACAAAGCGCATTCACACAAGTGCTCTTGCTTAGGGTTATATAAAACGAACGTGGCGTGTATTATTATTCGCGACAGATAAGCACGTTTCTCTTAGACTTGATTGCTCTGATTTTTATGCATTATTTAGCGAAGGGAAGTGCTTATCCTTTTTGCATCTTCTTTAGTGGTTTTTCACCGTTCATATGAAACGTATGACAGTTTGTTAAACTACTGTTTCTGTCAATTTTTACACATTGAATGTCAATATCTGTCTATCCATCTGTTAATTCATCTACCTGTCTGTCATTCCTTCTTTTCATCCATCCACTCATCCATGTATCTGTCCATCAACAATACATTAATTCTACGTCTGATTTGCTGTTCTCCTGGACTTTGGATATGTTTGCATACATAATAGTTTGGGAAGATGATATTTTACATTTAATTAACATTTAACACTAGTTAAAGTGAAAACAAATTCCATCGTCCAAGTATTATTTATTTTACAATGAACCGTTGGGAATTAAGTGTAACGGAAAGTTCCTAAAGTCCATTTACTTTCTTCGGAAACTTTACCACATGTATGGAACCTGTCTCGTACCGATTGTTTATCTGGACTCTTCTGATAATATTAGGTCTTTCGGTTTTATATATATACATAGAGAGAGAGAGAGAGAGAGAGAGAGAGAGAGAGAGAGAGAGAGAGAGAGAGAGAGAGAGAGAGAGAGAGAGAGAGAGAGAGACAGAGAGAGAGACTCTTCTCGACATAAATGGTGACGCTAAATATAAAAACACGTTTGGGCACAGATAATCAAAACTTAATCTGTCAGTGAAATCTTCCTGATGCATGAAGTTTGTTTCCAGACCTGAACATAAATGTAGTTTCTTGCAATGTGTACAAAATAAACTTGTATTGAATCACCAAATTGCTGCACGTAGGCCCTGAAATACCCACGTTAAAGTTTCTGTAATATTTTGAAGACTTGGTCAAACACTTCCTGGACTCTTTGTAGAAGATGCTGTTAGCAAAGCTGTGAACTAATTGCCTATGCAACACTTGATTTAAAAAAAGCAAGAAGCAAATGAAACTCACAACACTGGATCACTCCAGGCAACTTCTAATGGTAAAAAAGCTATATGTCAGTATATCGGTGTTGGTACCTTAGGTTGTAATATCAATGTAATCTAGGGTTATATAAGATGTGATACGTTTTCTTTCTGTGTAAAACGAGCACTACGTCAGGTTTTCGTTTTTCATATACAGGTCGACAGCAAGTGAAACGTGCTTGTACTCTTATATTAATACATCATGTTCCACAACCAAAACCTCTTGCTGTACAAGCATTGCCATCAGATAGCGATACACAAATAACGTTTCTTGCTGCGTGTTGACTGATGGACGTGCTGAATTACTGACTAGTGGCGGTAGCTCCTGGAAAGCTTTGACAAGGCTGCGGTGCATAATGGGCTTATACAATAGAAAATGCCTTTTTCATGATGAAAACTATAATAATTTTTGTCACCCAACTGTGAGATTCGAAACCTCGAACTTCGCCGCAGTCATCATAAGGTCTGAATAATTATGCATAAAAACACAATGAACAGGAAATAATATTTATGTATCTGTTTGAACCAATGTATTGCCATCAGATAGCGATACACAAATAACGTTTCTTGCTGCGTGTTGACTGATGGACGTGCTGAATTACTGACTAGTGGCGGTAGCTCCTGGAAAGCTTTGACAAGGCTGCGGTGCATAATGGGCTTATACAATAGAAAATGCCTTTTTCATGATGAAAACTATAATAACAACGGTATATATTTACCCCATGAATTTACGTGTCCTACATAATTTCTAGTCAGTTTTCATTACCAAAATCTCGAATTCCATTCTCTGCGTGTCCTTTCTAGTCACTGCCAATCGCTCTTACAGGCTATCAAGAAAGAACTCGTATTTTGGGATATATCTCTGTATAACGCAAGACAAAATGTATTGCTCTTGCAAATATAACGACTGGGAAATAATAGGTTTTTTTTCCAAAAAGCTGTTTGCCCGTTATAATTAGGATAAAGTGTTTTAAATTTGTGCTGTTCTGTAAATTATCTGCCCATCATGTGCTACCATATCTCTCAGAATTAATTCCGCCCACATCCGAAACAGTTGCTGGGCTAGAAGAATGTAATTCTACTAATATTAGAGCACCTTAGAACTGAATTATTTGGTAATTCCATTCTCCTTTTGCTTCATTAACTCAAGCAGGCATCTTCCTTCATACATCTGCCAGTCTCCTTTTCATTTTATTTTAAAAGGTAGGCTGTAGAAAATACGAATTGAAAATGATATCTGCTTATTTTGCCTCTGGACGGAGTTTTCAAAACCTCTGTCAGGCATGATTAAGATTGGGCCACTCAAATCTTCTGAGTCGCCAGCTCAGGGTGAATGTGGTGGGAGTGCAAATGAAAATATTGAACCCGTGTTCCTGTCCTGTCCCTGTTAATCTAAATTTATAGGGCTAGTCTTCTTAGAAGCGTGATTACAATTCTGGTGCAGGAAGTCTATCCTACCCACATTTGTGTTCACAAATATGTTAATCATTATGTTACCTTTCCAGCTGCTGCACGGTACTTTAATTACGAGATTTTGTAAGTCTGTTTGTCTTTCATGCATTATAAATACTGCAACGTGGCCTTGTATGTCTTAAGGGCGTTCAAATCAGTTATGATTCCGTTAAATAGTTAATATGCCTTATGCTTTCTCCCACCACCCGCGCGGGCTATCAACACTTATAACATGATACATTTCTCGTTGCTTGTAATTGCATTCTCACATATCAGGTCCAACCAATTGTTTTTATTATATTATTTACAGATCAATAAATTCCAAGATGTCCTGGGCGACATTCCAAATTAAAAATGCTGTACATGACTGATTAAACATGTGATGTCTTGTCCAACCTCCTTTTGAATGTAGTTTCCCGGTTTATAAAGCTATACGATAATAAATCGTAGAGATTTTTCTGTGTCAAATTAATAAATTTCACTTTGACTACGGTACAAACTTGGTGTTTGCAGGCCTGCTTTTTATTTTACCAACTGTACATATAACACACTTGGAAGACATCAGGCGTACCAGCAGTAAAAAATGTCACTAGCTTCTGTTTTCTTTTTTCATTTTTACCTAAGTACCTGCTAGCTACTGATACATCTGACTTGGGACAGTTCCGTGACCTGGAGTGCCTTGATTCTATCTACCATCTGTCTGTCCGTCTCACATGATACACAAAGCGACTTTTTTAAAATATTTCTGTGAGGCAGTTTGTATTAGAGTATGATGTAGCAAGTTCAACGCTGTTGATATGATTACTGTTTCATACTTCGGAGTTATATATATATATATATATATATATATATATATATATATATATATATATATATATATATATATATATATATATACATATATATATAATTTGCCTTTCAATTCTATTTGACGTGCTGTCAGTCTTTTCCAAACAAAATAACACAATTGCAGAGCTGTGTGATTCAGGAACGTTCTATGTATAAAATCTGGAAACACAAATGTGAGCTTTTGAACAACCTTGTAAAAATAAAATGTGTGATTTTAAACATGCTACCATATATCCACCAAAAGTGGAAATTCTGAACCAGCAGATGTAATTGATAATCTACATAATCAATCTAGTGATCTACCATAGGTTAAAATCCAAATTTAATGTTTCTAGATCATTACATTTATCATAAGGTATGCGTCACACATATACACAGACTACTGTCAAGTGGTTATTAAGACTGACATGTGTACCTGCTGTGTCATTTGCCATATATGCATGAGTATATCATGTGACTGATAGAACACATCGTACATGTTATGTGAACATGGCCATTACATGCACGAAGACATCAATATATTATAAATCTAACTGAAGACCCCACCACCATTTCCACTCCGCCGGTGCCAAGAATGTTAGCCCAGACCAATAATGCTAATTATTTAGGGGGCTGATAAAGTATTTGGTATCTTGAAGTAAGCGTGAGTCAAGTTACACGTAGATTTACATTTGTGCTCCACTGAAACTGATTATCAGAAAATTTTAAAGCCCCCCAAAGTAATCCAGTATCTTAACAATGCGCTTTGACCTCAATGTGACGTCACGGTTGATTTTTTTTCAAAATCGTACATAGTATATGCAAAAATGATACATCTGCATATATTTTAAAGGGGCCCTTATTAGGTGTACATTATAAATAGAAATAAATTGAAACGTCCATAAAAGTATATACAAATACATTTGTGTGCAAAAAAAATACATTTAACAATACGACACTGAGAGATATGAAAAACTATATTAAAACGATAAAATATAAAATGACATGGATGCAGAATAACAGATGTAAAGTAACCATGCTCATTCTCCAGATATCACAGGCTAAAGGGATAGTTACCTGATGAAAGTAATATGGGGGGTGGGGTAAAAGTGTCGGTTTGAACACTCTTTTCCGGAAAGTATTTATTTCTTTTTCGCATAAGTTAAGAGTTGGGGCAATTTTGACATTTCTAAGAAGACAGTGCCAGATTTTAATGTCATTGTGGCACAATGAGACTTTATGCTGTTTGTCGCGGAGTGTAGAAGTTGCCTGCACTGTGATTGGTATAATGGCTATACTCTCTCTCTCTCTCTCTCTCTCTCTCTCTCTCTCTCTCTCTTTCTCTCTCTCTCTCTCGCTCTCTCTCTCTATTATATATACATACGTACGTACGTACATACATATATATATATATATGTGTGTGTCTGTGTGTCTGTGTGTGTTCCTTGCCACACGCTTGAAGTAAGTATAATGCAGGTTTCAACTTACCGTACAGCCAAAACTGCAAAACGATATACAAAACTACCCCTTTATTCTCTCGTGGCTGAAAAATAAAGTAGTTTTACGCGTATAAATTATTTTATTATTTTGGGATGACTATCATCCTCCCTAACGGAAAATACAGAGTGAAATTTCAGTGATATTGTTTAATCAATCTGATTTCCAGAGTTATGCAGACAGTAAAACATTCTTTTTCTATTTTTCATCTATTGTAGGGTCATCTTGTACGTTGATTTGTCTCAGACATACTGTGACATTAAATTGATTTGGAACTAAAACTGTCCGGACATATCAAACATACATCCAAATATACCTAGAAATTGTAGTCATTGTATGACATGCAGGCAGACAGAGGACATTTTGCTTTATAAAAAAAAACTCGTAGGTATACAATGTAGTCTGCTTTATAAGAAACTCGTCGGTGTACAATGTAGCAGGATTTAAGTTTTGTTATACATCATTGAAACACAAACCTGATGTTTATACCGCATCACACCAAGATCTTCATGATAATTAACACAATATGCACGTTTCCTCATGCATGTGTGGGTATGGTCACATCTTTTTATATTTGCAATGAAAAAGATGTGTTATCAGGTAGTCATTACGACGTAAACATTATGTCGTCTGAATTGCACCTTAATGAGGTTGTGTAGTTTCTATTTTTCACTGCGCCTGTGATATACATTTGACAGCATTAGCTGCTTTTTTGTAATCATAACACTTTAAGAAAATATTTTCTTCGTCGCAGATTCTGTTAGTCTGACTCGGTTGAATCTATGCTTATGCAAAATAAGTTTATATTTAATGAAAAAAAAACAGATTGGATTGTAAACGTGGAATTGAACCTACCTCCTGCCGTGGTAGTGCCATGACAAGTGTCCCTTCTCAGATGCAAACTTTATTATCTAGAGACAGCAACTAGCGGAGCTATTATGAAATCAACAAATATTTTCCAAACGTGCAGCTACTATATATAAACCAGTAACTGTGTATTACGGCTACATTGTGAATTTCATTTCGCAAAAATGCGTAGAATCGATCGTCCTTCGTTTCGAAAACCCTTAATATTCACACGTTAATCCACAAGTAATTGCAACATACTTTGTCTAAAGGTTATTGACACCGGTATGAATAACAAGGTTCTATATATTGCATAATAATAAGGAGAAAATAATCATTAAACTGGCAAAGTGCACCATGCACATTTCTCATACTACTGCACAGCCTTGTGTGAGAGAATGGTCTTACGTGTAAATCCGGGTAAGAAAAATGCACTTTTACTGATGTGGACAGGGTCCCTAATAACCCCCCCCCCCCCTTCGCATTAGTGACAATATTCCAATAGGTGTTGAAGACGTTGTTCAAAAATATCCTTACGCGTTCAAAGACTTGCACATTTAATTAGCATCACGAATATATATGACATTTTTGTATCGATGGTGTAATGGTCAGTTATTAAATGCTGTTGGTTTTTTTGCAGTTTCTTCTCCAACACAAAATTACAGCAGGAAACGAAGACTTTTATCAGTTAATCTTAATTATGTCACCGACTGAAGATTTTATATTCACTAAACTTACTCTACGCTTTGGCGGTTTACATGATCAAGTTGCTATTGTATATAATGCAAATATACAATCTGACTTTTCTTGCATGAATTAAGAATGATAGTGGTCAACATTAGAACTGTCATTGAACTCATTGAGTGAGCCAGTTTGTACAATTAAAGCTCAGCTCAGGTCTTTATTTATTCTGTTTTGATCTTAAATGAAGTCCTTGTCGTTCGAATATTCTTGTGGAAGAATGAGAAAAGACCTTTCCATTCTTCAGTTCACCATTGCCTTTCTTCTTGTGGTTATCTTTAATCCAAAGTCCAAGTTCAAACAAAACTCTTTTATTTTACCAGAGTAACGTCGTTCAGTCAAAGTCTGTTTTACAACAAGGAAACACACAATGTCCATGTACGATGACACACAAGACAAGAATCACTTTACACACTTAAACCACGAAAAATACATGAGCAGTATAAAAGCACAATGGTACAAGGGCGTGTGTTAGAAAGACTGTTACCGCTCAGTTAAAAATGACAGTATGGCTTTCAAAGACGTTCCAATTCGGTGCCGCTCTCATATCCTGATGAAAATTGTTCCACGTCTTTACTCGTCTAAAAGCGAATGTCATTTGTCCAACAGTAAGATTACATTTGGATAAACCATGTTTTTTTACTAGCACTCCTTCTGCTATGGTTATTGTTTACAATACAGAAACATTCAGTGTGGTACTTTGGAGCTAGTCCATCTAAACATTTGTACATCTGTACACATTCATGCACATGTATGCTTTCTGGCACTGACAGCCACTTCAAATCATTTATTATCTGTTTGCTCTGTGTTTTATGTGCAACTTCGAGAACAGTTTTTTCGGCTTGGTTGTGGAGGCTTTGAAGCCTGTCTGGGATTTGATGCTGCACTTACCATATACTGTGTCACAACAATGAAAATTTGATAAAACAAGAACATTATATAACTGCATGGCTAAATTTTCATCCAGATAATTTCTTACTCGCTGTAGTACAGCAGTTCATTGTCTTAGCGTTTTGCACATACTGTCCTCATGCTCTTTCGAATGTAGATTAGTATCCATTGTAATACTTGTTGCTGTTTACATGGTCTATTTCATTACACACACACACACACACACACACACACACACACACAAGTTTGAAATAATGTCCCTTTACATTTTGTAACATTACGATGCAGTTTGTTTGCTAACAGCCAACGAGATGCCTCTTGAAGGTTAATTTCCACATGACTTGGGATTTCATTTGTATCTGAAGATGCGTAAAGGAATGCCATATCATCTGCATATAAAAAGACTTTAAAAACGACTTCAGTGGCTTAAGTCATTCATATACACCGTAAACAAGAATGAGTTCAGAATAGAGTCCTAGGTAGGCCGCAGCATATATCTAGACACTCTGAGGTAATGCTACTGAAACTGCATACATGGTTTACATCAACGTAAATAGTGCTCGAACCATTTCAACCCAGTACCTGTTACACATATACATTGTAGTTTGAAAAGAATCTGGTCGGATTAAGTGGTATCAAAAGCGTTTTTATGTCTAGATAGACATACCAGCCTTGGTACCATGTTTTCAAAATAAAATTACTAACATTTGTTTGCTGCCGTTGAAGTTGAATGCTTCGTTCTAAATCAGAATTAATAATTACACAAAATGGGATGCTTGCTCAAATACTCACAAACCTATCAAATATTTCCAAGCAAAGAAGAAGAATGGATACGAGTCTAATGTCATAGGGGGCTCAGTGGGTTGTCTGATTCGTACATAGGGGTGACACATGCTAATTTCTAACATGCATGGTACCGTGCCAGTTTCAACAGAGACATTCACAATGTTTATAAGAGGCTCTGAAACAACTTCAGCCGCATCCTTCAGCAACCGAACATCCAAACCATCCAGCCTGTTGACCACACTGATTTTTGAAGGTGCCTTAGCTCATTTTTTCTAAATTCTATAATACATTGGAAAAAGAGTGAAAAAAGTTAAATTACGATTATGTTCGGCAACGTTTTCTGCTGCTTCTCTATGCACCAAATTATGCTGGTCATATTGCATACTGATTTTGGTAGAGATATTCGTGACTTATACGAACGACCACGTAGTTAAAAACTATCTTGGAACTACAGGAGGCATTTTTTGGAGGACTCCTTGGGCTGATTTTGGCTACGGAAGCCTGCTCATTTACATCCATTAAGTTTGTCAACCGTGCAATAAAAGGTTCAGCTGCTGCCCCAATCTACACTTTGTATGTAGAAAGGAATATACTTTATGCAGCAATAAATGTACGACACACTAGGCTGTGTGTGCTCTGGGGGCACCTGCCCCCACCCTCCCCCGTCACATGTGGCTTGCGGCCCTGCGGGGTAATGTCAGGGCTCCTACCGCCCAGTGGGGAAAGTGGCCCTTGATGAACATTGTCTTGGGAATATGTGTCATCGTCGCATTTTTAAAGTATGCAAATATTTTGTGAATACTGGTCAAATTTAATTCCATGTTGACGGTACTATCTTTAAGCAATGACGGACGTATCTTGGACTCACACAATCCATGGTGCCCCGGTGTTAAAGGGGTAGATTATTATTATTATTATTATTATTATTATTATTATTATTATTATTATTATTATTATTATTATTATTATTATTATTATTATTATTATTATTATTATTATTATTATTATTATTATTATTATTATTAAATTCGACATGCACTTCATTAAATCTAAATGCGCTTTTCAGGTCGGGATAAGGATTGTTAATTTGGACATTCTTTAGAATTGTAGATGAAAGTGAGGTGCCAATGTTGCCAAAGAATCGGGTGAAACTATGAGCAGCATCACTTCTCAATATGGCCCATGGTCGTTGGTTATGTCTGCTGTTGATCTACGTGGCCTGGAAGGCAACATCTTTTTCAGTGTTTTCTCTAGTTTATCTGGCTTTTCCAGACTCTGGCTTAAGAAGTCCTTTTAGTGGTCCTGTTTAGTTTTACTACACTGGACACTCACAGAAGTTTTGTAGACGAGCGCAATTAAGTGAATAAATGGGTTTGTTTGGATTTGCTTGCAAGTAACTTTGTTGCATCTCGAAGTGATTTTAATTTTCGTATTTCACCAGTCACCCATGGTATGTCTATACCTAAATGCGTTTCTGCATCATGGGTGCACACACATTAGACACGTGGATGAAAACAGCAACAAAAACGTCCAGAATGTCTTGGGGATCGGTGGAGATTTATGTCACTGACCACCGAACACTTACCGTTGTGTTGTAATTACTGTATAAATGTATGTGTAATTCCTCACCTATACTGTGTTTGTTTGTTTGTTTGTTTTTTCTTTTGGAGAGTAAACTCATGGACACAAAATGGCATAAAGTGGTTACTGAGTTCTATAGAGATGACACCAGATTGAACACTTGTTTGCTGCATAAGATGAGAAAATAAGGTCAATACACAGTGGCTCCTGCAAATGCTCATGAAAACTTCTTGCGCCACTATACGGTCTATATGAACAACCCATTAGTAAGGACTTGGAATTTGGTAGACAGACAATCTCATTTTTTTTTTTTTTTTTTTTTGGTCAAGGTATGGTTTGGGAATATGTGACCTATGTTACTCCAGGTATATTAAAACCATCCACCACATCTCTCGGCACTATTATCTTGGGAGCGATCAAGCTTGACCACATTGTACCCTACAAACTATTCCATGCCATATATACTTTGTCATATAAATACCTAACACTCAACATGAAAAGTACTGCTTTTGCTAGGTGCTATCATGGGATAAGAATAAGGAATCGTCTTCCACAACACGTTACGCATAGTGAAACCTTGGAATAATTTACATGCAACATTAAAAAAGTGGGAGGGATGCCAACGTCAAAATGTGACAGCGAAGGGTCATCTACACTAATCTATATTTATATCAGTGCAATAACTCATAACCACATCAGAACAACTACCTGACCCATTCATGGTTATTCTTTGTCACCATTGTAACTCTAATCTATTATTTTTGGTAGGTTTTTTATTTTATCGTGTCTTATCTTATCTTGGTTGTTTGGTAGGTTGGTTGGTTGGTTGGATGGTTAGTGAGTTAGTGAGTGAGTGAGTGAGTTAGTTAGTTAGTTAGTAAGTTAGTTAGTAAGCTAGCTAGCTAGCTAGCTAGCAAGCTAGTTTAGTTAGTTAGTTAGTTAGTTAGTTAGTTAGTTAGTTAGTTAGTTAGTTAGTTTGTTTGTTTGTTTGTTTGTTTGTTTGTTTGTTTGTTTTAGCACATGGCTAGTCTTATTTCAATGTTTGCTGTTACACTGCTAATTCTACTCATAATAGCCTATATTTTATCTAGTCTGCCTATATGTTTTTTTAAACCTTTGTAGTCAGAATAAGTAGCATATAGATTATGTTCTTTGTAAGCAGACTTTCAATAAACATTTGTCTACGTCTACCACATTGATAAATGAAACCAGTATGATTAATAAGACGCACAATCAGCAATAAGTGTAATCTTGCCAGTCAATACCAAGGTCCAGTTCAATCAGAAGTGTAACATATACTCCAGACACTGGAGTTGTGCATTCAAGTTGATCTTCTCTAATTTCTTCAGTCGTATTCTTCCTGAATTATTTTTTTCGAACTTCGGACAACTCTTCCCACAAAAGCAAAGTCCTACCCATCCACAATACCCTTATCACATATCGTTACTCAATGTCTACCTGGACGTTCTTCTAATGATTTCTCATCAGTTGCTTGACATTGTATGTATACTTTTCATCTCAAATTAGTAATAAAAACTCTCGAAATACACTTTCTATTGCCTGAGACTAGAAACTTTGATGAATTCATTCAACTTCACATATTGGTCTCAACTCTGTTTCCCCACAAATTCGCACATTAACACAGACATGCACGAGGTTTATGAATGATCCCCTTCTATGTAACATAGCATTTCAATCTGATCATGTTTTAGATGAAATATCCCCCATCGGAACTTATACCTCTATCCCTCAAGTTCCGGTAATACTTGGACTGATTATACGGATTCGGTAAACTTTATATGCCATAAAGCCCCTGATAAATTTCTTAGATAAGCTATATCTTGACACACACTAAACAAGTGTTGCACTATCCCAACCTGGTATAGGCTGTCACATGCGTTTCAAATGGGTACTTCTTCCACAAGGTTGACCTTGGTGTGTAGTTGTCATTTTGTCTCTGTACGTGAATCTGTGGTCTGTCCAAATTCTTTGTACTTTTGGAAGCTTTTTTTCAGTGATCAGCATTCCATCCTGCAGTGGTTGTGTGTCAGCTCCCAGTATGGCCACGAACAATGTCGAAATAGAAACATCGCCAATGCCATTGCTTGTTCTGGTTATCCTTCTACCTTCCCCATGCATACCCCCTCCCCCTCCCCCTCCCCCTTTTTTTGGCCCCGTCTAATATAGGACACCCAAAATTTTTCCTGCTACTTTTTTATGTGTATTTTGTATTGTACAAATATTTTTTTAATGTCTGTACTGTTCTTGGCTGACTCATCTCCGATGTCGGTGTAGTTAATGGTTGACAATTTTCTGATACAGCTTCAGAATCAACATCTTGCTCTTCTTCCTGTTCTTTTGTCTTGGCTTGTTCTGCAGGCTTGTCTGGTTGATTTCTCAAAGTAAACTGTGCAGTTGGTCCTGGACAGTGGCCTTTTCAGAATTAATAACCAGCCTGGGTCTCACGTCATCCAATATAATATATCTCTTGATCAACCAAGTTCCTTTTGACCATTTTGATCTCATCAGCTTATCCACTTTGTTTATGATGTGTCCTGTAGCTTGGTCCATTGATGTACGTTTTTTCATTCTGCTGATCGCATTTGGATGTCAATTGTGACCTTTTGTGAGCTTTGACAATTGCTTTGTACCCAATCTGAATTACTTGGCTTTTTCTATTAATCATCTATTGAACTCGTTTGAACACTGTGTTGTATGCACATATTTACACAGAATTTGCACCAGAGCTCAAAGTGTGAACTGGACTGACATGGGCACGTGTTTCCACGTGACTTACATTTTATTTGTGACTTTTCTTCTATGTGTGGTTTAGTACCCCTAACTTCATGTCTTGCTTAGCCCTTACCTCTGAGTATATATAAGTTTGAGTGTGACATTATAAAACCAAGAATATTACTGTAACATCATAACAGGTTTACACCAGTTTCTATAGCCCTTGGGGTCCAACTGGCCTCTAGCCACTGAAAGTTGAGGCCGGCAAACGGGCTAGGAAAACACCATGTTTATGTTTATGTAAGTATGCAGCATATAGGACCCGGTCTGAATGCCTCATGGGTAGCCTTTTTCAGTTCTGTGCCCACATTTTTTTAATCAACACCATGCACCCCTATATGCTGAGGCAGTTGACTTAGCTAGTGATGCCAGTATTAACTTCCTGGCATGTCTTGCATGTTTTGTGCAAGGAGGCCCATAGAAACCATAAAGGGAGCCTTTGTTGCCTTGGGAGCCATCTGAAAAAATCGTGACATTTGCTTTCTAAATGGCGCATCATAAGCAGCATTTTGATTTGACTTTACATGGACAGTTGCAAAGCATATGCTCATTTTTAAACAGTACCAATCATCAGCAAGAACATTATTTGCTTTTCTTTGGAAGTTTATTTATTACATGTACAAGTGCCCCTGGCTGTGCCCAGGTAACAAATTAAACTGAGGTCAAAGGAGGTAATGTGTAAAAGGGGAAACATCCGTTTTAAACATGTTTCAACAAATGTCTAAGATACCTAAGGCCTATCAAAAATATATGTGTGACTCCAGTAACCCGACCAACCCTGCTGAAAAAGGCTGACCATAAATAAATTTTATGAAACATAAAAAAATAGTTTCAATCCACCCTTCCCTAATAAAAATTGGTCAACCCTGACTGAATGATTTTATCGAGAAAGTGGTCGTCCTATGCCTTGATTTTGCAGTAAAATAAACTCAAACACTGCATTTTATTTCAACTTCTCTGGAGGTTCGACCGGGATCAGGGAAACAGCCCAGCTGCATAGCCAGGGTTGTTCAGTAAAACAGTATAGCCTGGTTATTTGGTGATAGTTACTGTAATATTTCGCTAGGGATGAGGTTTCTGTACTCCGAGTTATAAGCTCAAATGGTCGTTAAAGTACTTTTAAAACATGACTTACTATCTTAACTTTGATATGCCCACTCTGTTGTATCTGAGGCGGTTATCACCATTAGCTACCAATCCAAATGCAACAGGGTACCTTGAGCCAGCAGATCATGCACGTATTGGTCAGCACCATTTCCAACAACATTGTACATGCATTGTGGAATAGTCGCACAATAATGCTCCAAATCCAAAAAAAGCAAAGTCTGTAAAAAGTTGGATTTTTTGTGTTGGCCAGCCATGTTTCATCTAAGAACATGTGGTAGCCATTGAACTGGGCCAGACATTCCAACCAACAGGCCATATATGCTTTAGCCTCTGATGTCAAAGCAATCAAAACATGTGGCTTTTAAATGTTTTAGTCAGGTATATAAGGGAACATAGAAAAGCACAGCCAGGAGAAACAACACGCCAGGCAAATGACAATGAGCCAACTAAAGACTAAATTTCTCTCAGAGACATTTTTTCTGTTTATCCTAGATGGGACTAACAGGTGCCTACATTTTACCACTTTACCCTGTGAAAGACATACCTCCATAGCAAGTGAGTCCAGCTCAATGTTTAGAAAGGTTAAAACTTGGAAAGGACCAACAGTTTTGTCATTTGCAATGAGCACCCCCAAATGCTCACATAGGGCTAGAAACTTGAAAAGCGAATTTTGATGTCCATGTCTGAATGTATGTACTGTCCAGAAATCATCCAGACAGTGTTTGCAGCAAGGTACATCCAATATGTTGAGGAGATCCATTCTAGCACTGTGCTAAGCATTTCATGGGTCTGGTATGCGCTAGACACACCCATTGGCAGGCATTTATCGACATAGTATTGTCCTTTCCAAGTGAAACCCATTCAAGTGTAGTCATCCAGTTTGAGGGGCAATTGTCTGAAGGTTTGCAATATGTCCAGTTTAGCCAGATGGGCACATTGGCCCTTAGTCTTTAGACACTTTGCCAAGTCTTGAGGAATACCTTGGTTGATGGACGAGATAGTGTCACTATCTTCTGAGAAAAAAAAGTTATGCAGCAATCGAAGGTCTCCATTTTGGGGAGGGAACCATACCCAAAGGAATTATGTGCCAGTTCAGAAAGGGTTTTTCCAGAAATGGTCCTGCTATATGACCTGCTAAGATTTCTTTTCTGAGCTTTTCTGCTACGATTTCTGGCCTCATGCCGGTGCTTTTTAGATTTGTACGATTTTGCCAAAGGCAACTGCCCTGTAATCCTAAAGAAAAGCCAAATCGAAACCATCCTATAGAAAGTTCCTTTTTTCTTTTGGGTAACCCTTTAGGTATACTTCGAGCCTATCGGGATTGAAGGGTGTGGGCAATTTGTTGCTTTTTAGGAGAGTGCCTTGAGGATGGGGACTGGCATGATTCCAACAAGCCATACTGACTTTCTCTGTGAGCACTGTCCTCTTGCTGGCAGCAGAAGATTGGGTGCGTCACAGGACAGCAAAGCATGTGTGCTTGTATGTGCAGGAAGAGGTACTGCATTCAAACCCCTTGTGGAAATTGAAGTATCCCTTGGAAATTTTTGTTCTTAATCTGGGATTTCCAGAATGAAAGGGCCGGTTGTTTGGAGTTTCTTTGTAGGAAGAGTTGTCTATCCTCCGTGCTAAGCCTCAAACGATTGCAAAGTTCATTGCAACAATGTCAATCTTGTCCCATTTCAAGCTCTCAGATGCTCATGTGCGTCAGAATGACTCATTGTAGAATCTCAAGTTCTGCTACGATGGGCTATACCTTGTACCAAATTATTATACTTAACTAGATAAGCAGCTCCATGTGGTTTTTTGACTAATGTGACAGACATGAAGATATTAAATGCATCTGTCCATTCAATTGCAGCCGGGGACTGTTTTTTGTCCTGCTGCCAGATGAGTTGTGGAGTTTCCTCCCCATTGTCGACAGTACTTAGACTGAAAGTTTTGTCTTCTCTATCAAGCAAGAGAGCAAAATCAATATATTGGTGGTCTCAAAATTTTTGCCTGATTTTGAGTGGCACTTGAGCGTAAATTGGCTTAGCTATTAAAAATTTGCTAGATCTTTCCTGCAATAGGAGAATCATTTGGCCAGCTGCACTGGCAGCATGTATTTCCTCCACTAGCTCGTTGGTGTCAGGCAGAGAATCAGGTAAAACACTATTTACAGTATCAGTTAGTAGATTGACCAGGTGTGAGTACCATGTTACCTGAAACCTTACTATTCATGGAAATTGGAGTAGCTGATTTGGTAGCAATGGCTTCCATGGCCACCTGGACCCCACATTGAACCCCTCTGCTATGAGTTGAGAGACTGCTTGGGGATCCAGTGCAGGCACTGGAGCTGATGGTGCTGGAACTGGAGGTGAAGGGGGTGGTGGTGGAGTCGGAGACGTTCTGTTATCTGCTTGGGGCCTCTGTGGGGGGGGGGGGTGGATGGACCTGATAGATCTGCATAGCACCAGGGTGGTACAATGTCTCTCATGGACAGCTGGTCTTTTCTTTGGAGGCATTATGCTGAAACCACAACAATCTGGGATGTACCATTAGTCTCCACCCTAAAGGGAACAAACTGGTATTGTTAGAAGCACTACCGGAACTAGAGCTAAAATGTTTTAGGCAATCCGGCTAAAATTACTAAAATGTTTTAGCCAAACATTGGTATCCTTTGGCTACAATGAATTGTGTAACCTAATTCTAAATTGAAATGCATGAAATGTTAAACCATAATACAAAATTTCAAAATTTCTTTACCGATCTGCATAACAGCTAAAACTATTTCAGCAAATCCAATTTCTTTTAATTTATAGCTAATACTATAGGCCTATGGCTGGCACTAGCCCATACGCGATTAACACAGCCTAATATTGATGAATACATTCTTTTGAATGCTGAAAAACGATAATGAAGCACTTAGCAAAATTTGACTGCATCAAAATGTTTCAGTAGTTTAAAAACATACATAAGTATATATATGACAGAATTTTTACAAGCTGGCAGAACCAAATATACTCTACAGTGGGCTCTGTGATCTTTGCAAGAGATCTGTTGTTTGCAATTATATGCATATGCAGCACATTCAAAATATGTCTGATAACTCAAGACACCTTGTCAATTTCGAAAAGTACCATGTGGACATCAAGTCATGACAGATCCTCACCATGGTCTAGACTAGACTATGTGTATTTCACGATCACAAACTGTGTAATTACTATAAATAATAATCACAACATTTTTAAATTTGAGCTTGACAAGTCAAAAGCGTCAGCAAACTTCAGCAAGAAATTATCATGCCACACATAAGATTAGGCGGCAAATGACACAACAGGCATAGGGAACTTAGGGAACTTTATATGGCAGGATGCATAGTGAGTGACAAGGAAATAAATTATCCTGGATGAGTGCCAGGCAAGACTGTGCATGCCTAGATGGAAACAAATTTTGAGAAGCCAAAAGGTCCATAACCCACACCGAGGCAGGTGAATTTGCCAAAATTTTGTAATCACTGGCAATACCAGTTATAAACAGTGAAACCATGGCGTTGCCGTCCTGACTGCTCTATGACTCACTCAGCCTCTCCCTGTAAACAGAAGATTCAACTGCAATCGGGGCCTCCCGTTCATGAAAGCAAGATTCAGCATTCTTATGAAACTGTGTCCAAGCACCAGGAGATGTGACCTGAAATTAGAAGGCGGCATACCACTGTATTCAGGTTATCTGGGGCCGACTTAGTTACTTACTCGAGAAACGGTACACTGTGGTGTTGAGGTTTCTCAATCCAAAAGAGCAAGAGCTGAAGATTGAACAAGTGGTACTTGTAACAATTGGAACTGAAATGGACAAGCTACATTTAAATTTAGAGGTAAAGGGACCCAATTGAAACAGCTAATCAAGGCTGAGAAGGTTGCGCACGCAACTTTTGCAGGCAGGCCAGTCCACTAAGACTACAAGGGTGTTAGACCTTCCTGACAGCTTCACCGAGTTCCCAGGCCATAAACTTGGCTATTGCCATATCATGTCCTTTTTAAAATGCCATGGAGTTAGTACCAATTGGATACTTTAAAGAGGTGGTATCCAAAATATATGTGTGATAAGTGTTAATGGACGGTTAATTTTTCGCATGATTGTAATGTAAAATATATAACGGAACTTTTCCAGTGTGAGCATTACCTAAAGATGGAAATACAATACCTTGAAATTACCAGTTGTTGGTGGTGGTGGGCCCCAGATTAGAAATTTTGTATCAGACACTGAAGTCACCACCAGGCTATACAAGATACAAGATACAAAGTCCCCCCCCCCCACATACTTGTCATTCTCAAGTTCCTTTCTCCAGTCTCCAGTATTTTCAATCAGAGGGCTGTTGCACTTTAAACCTTTACGAAAAGCAGACAGAAAAGGTGAGAAGACTGAATCAAAGAAATCAACAAACTGATCACTGATTGTGCTTTCAAAAAATCTTTGAAAAGCATGGCAAACAACTTACAGGTCTGTGATTCTCTTTAGCCAGGTGATCTTTCTTTTTGTAGGCTGGTGCAACTTCTGCAAGCTTCATGTCATGTGGAAAAGTAGAGGAGCCAATGCCTTTATTTATTATCTTGGTCAGAGGGGGAACTCAGATATCAGCAGAGAGTGTAAGTAATTTGGGGGAAATTTTATCATAGCCAGTGGCTATCTTGGTGTTAATCATATGAGGTTTTTTGACAGGCACTACGTTTTCAACTTTTCAAAAAGTGAATCTGTCAGAAGTCACATTACATTGTTCATAGCTTGCTGGGAGACTGAGATTTTCAGTATATGTATCCATGTCATCAAGGGGTTTCTGACTGTTCCTATTTCTGTTAATATCTTGAACAAGATACAAGGTGTACATAATAGTCGTTTAAAATATTACAGATTTGTTCTGAATCTGAAAAAAAGGATGAAACATCACTGAAGATAATATATATCCTTGAGTGCTGTAGCCCTTATTGGTTACAAGTGGCCTAAAAGTACGCCAGAATTTACTCTTAGATGGCTCGCCACAACAGTGCTCATGGAAGTATCTCTTGGTGGCTTTCTTATGTAGACTCGTGCATTTGTTTCGTTGCTTTCTAAAACGTTCCCATTTAAGAAGTTTCTCAAAATTGTTTGCGTTCAAATAGCCATTTCTGTACATCCTTTTTTAAAGATGTTTTTTTCTCAGCTCAGCATCTGCATATGGAGCTTGTTGTGTCCTCACCTTTTTGCTCTTTAAAGGAGCATGTCCATTAATAACCTCTTTGAATAGATATGTGAAAGCCCAGTAGGAATCATCAACATCATCAAACACGTCAGACACCTTGAAGGGGACCCTATTTGGTTCATCCAAAAATGCTGCTTCACCAAACTGTTTGTATGATCTAAAAGATATCTACTTGGGGTTCCTTCCAGGTATCTGTTGTCTAGTTGAAGTATGTACAAGATGGTGGAAATTGCTCAAACAGCAGTCAAAACAGCCAGTATCCTGGAAAGGTGGTGGGTTATTTGTGAGAAATAGATCAATTCAAGTACTTTTAGCTGCTTTAAAACAGCCTGGCTCCTTGACCAAGTTTGTAAGATCAAAAGTATCACACAAAGCATGTAGTGATGTTTCAGACGTCATGTTTTAGTTTAAGTCACCAACTACAAAAATGTTGTCACAGCAGATATAAACTTCATCAATAACAATAGAAGCTTCATGTATAAAGACATTTTAGACAGTGAGGGTGGCCTGTAAAAGCAGCGACCACTGTATATTTTGAAATTAAGCTCAATGGAGATATTTTCAACAAAATGTGATTCATTACTATCAAGCTGACATGAGGGAATATCAGACGTTAAATATAAATTAAAAAGCTACCACCCTGACAGTTTCGATCCCTTCTGTACATACTGTAATTAGGCACAAAGAACTGACGACCAGGAAAGAATCCATCAAGCTTAGTTTCACTGATAACAAGGCAATCCACCAGATAGTCACATAACATGTTATAAATGTCACCAAATTTGTACCTAATGCTGTTAATATTTAAATGTGCAAAGCGAAAGCACAATGGTTTACTTTGATGTAATTGTCTTAGGGGCTCGAAAAGATCATCAGATGCAGAGTGTATGTCACAGGATGCCTGTCCTCATTGAAAGACAAAATAATCAGAGTTTTGTTCGTTTTGTGCATCAGTGTTAGAGTCCAAACCATAATCCTCACCTAGGCTAATATGTGAAACATCCAAGAAAGTATGGTTCAGGTGACACATTCCCACATTTGATATGACACCGCAGATGACAGTCATTACATAGAATGGCTCTATGTGTCCTGGCAACTGGCTTGCAACAAAAACTACATGGGTTTCTCACTGGTCCCGGGAGAATTAATTTTTTTTCTTAGAGCAACCTCGATTTTTCTATGGTCAACACTCCTACACGCCCGCACCATCCCCTAGATACTAGTGGAGATTTAAATATTTGTGAAAATGAAGTGCTGGATATTCATAAGACTCTTGATGCAACAAAGGCAACTGGTCCAGATGGAGTAAGTACTAGACTTTTGAAAGAAGCAGCACCAATCATTTACAAGCCACTCGCAAAATTAATTAACTTATCCTTCAGCCAAAAACAGTTACCATAAATTTGGAAAGAGGCCCATGTCACACCACTGTATAAAAAAGCTGATGATACTTTTTGCAATAATTATGGGCCTATATCCCTCTTAAGTTGTGCTAGTAAAACTATGGAAAGAGTTGTGTTCAAACATGTGTTTAACTCTTTCCGGGACAACATGGTTATCTTTGCCCACCAATCCGGATTCATGCCGGGAGATTCAACGGTCAATCAGTTACTTTCCCTTATCAACACAAAGAAATCAGAATCGTCTTTCTCAACATACGTAAGGCCTTTGACAAAGTGTGGCACAGAGCCCTTCTATACAAGTCAGAAAAAAAATGGTGTAATAGGAAATTGATTATCATGGTTTGAAGATTACCTTCATAACCGACAGCAACGTTTTTTCCTTAACGGTCAGTTGTCTAATTGGTGAAATATTACCGCTGGCGTCCCCCAAGGGTCAGTTTTAGCTCCTCTTCTGTCAACGACATAGTAAACGTTGTGAATTCTAATGTACAACTTTTTATCAACGACACACGCCTCTTCGTCGCATTTGATGATCCAACCCATGCAGCTGTTATCCTTAATCAAGATCTTGCCTCTTTGGATGCTTGGTCCAAAGAGGGCTATTATTTTAACGCCTTAAAAACTGACACTATGTTTATTTCTCTTAAAAAAATCAGATCATCCGCCGCTTGAATTCCAAGGTCACCAACTAGAGTACGTATCTGAACATAAACACTTAGGTATTACCCTGAAATCCGATTTAAAATGAAATGCTAGTATTAAACAAATTGCCACCGAAGCCTCAAAGCAACTGAATATCATGAAGACTCTACAATATCGCCTTGCTCGCGACACACTTGAAGTTATTTACTTTTCGTTTATTAGACCTATTGTAGAATACGACAGTGTGGTTTGAAATATCCCGAACTTTTTAATATAGGTAAGAGGTACATATCTATTTTACACTCCAGATTGCGCATGGGTTGCAGCCAATTGAATGAGCATCTGTTGCAAATAGGCGTCAAAGCGTCACCAGCCTGTTCGCACGGTGCTGCTGCCGAAAGCATCTGGCATTTTTTTTCTTGCTTGTCCACGATATGTTATTTTACGTAATAGCCTCCATACATCAGTAAATTCGGTTAATGCATCGTTCTGTCTAAATACAATTTTGTTGGGTGATTCATCCCTTAGTTTGGAATATAATATTTTAATACTTCTCTCGGCGCAAGAGTTTATTGAAAAAAGCAAACGCTTTGAAATTGAAACATTAAGCTAATGATATGCGTATTTAAAATTTTTCACAACCCCCATCTATCTGTGTTCTAGTACTGGTGGTGTCTGCCTTCTCGTTGTGGCTCTGCATCGCTACCCATCTAGTGCTTCTTGCACTCGACGTGTGGCGGCGCAGCCAGTTGTGTGTTACGTTTGTCCTGTGACCACGTCCTCCTTCTCAAGAGGGATTAACATAGGGCTCTACCCTCCTTCCCAATTGTTTTCTGTGAATAACATATGTTTAAACCAAAAGGTTGCCCCGATAGTGGATGCAGGTCCGAAAGTACCAGCGGGTCTTTTTATAATTGGTAACTAATGCCTGATTGTCTGTAACAAAGAGGACTTGCATGTTTGCCAGCGCTGTGCCCCACACCGAGACCGCAGTAGCTGTGGGGAAAATTCCAGCAGAGCAATGTTAAATTGTTTCCATGCCTCAGGAAAATCCCTTCCAAACCAGCTATTGCCTATCATAGCCCCATAATCGATTCTTTTTGAACAATCAGTAACTAATTTCAATTTACAACTTGATAGCCATTGTGAATTGTGGAAGAATGACTTACATTAAAATCACGTACAAACAGGAGGCATATGTCAGATCTTCCTTGCTTGCTTTGGTAAGCCGGATGTGATGGTATGGCTTTGACTGTTTGATTGTTACCTCATAGAGGTGCTGCGAGAAAGGCCACGCCGGCTAATCCGTGATCCTTTAAATCAGTCTGGCAAATGGCACCAAGGTCTGTCTCATAACCAACCTGGACAAAATGCTTGTAAGGTTACAAAAATCAGGTTATGCTTTGTGCATAGCCTGGCTTTTCTGGAATCAGATAAATCACTAAGTTACCCTGTAAAGCCAAAGTATCATTTATGGCATTCAGTACTTTCTTTGAAAGCAGTTTTCCATCCCTTCCATACATACATACATACACACACACACACACATATATATATATATATATATATATATATAATATATATATATATATATATATATATATATATATATATATATATATATATATATAGATAGATATATATAGTTTAAACTAGTTTTGAAAAGAAGCATAGGGAATTAAAGTTGAGTTTCTGTCCCACTTCAGCGCATCATTTTCTTCCAAATGTGTTTGAATCTTGCCATGCTACATTCAGAAATCTCGATACCATATCCATACGTGCTTTGACCGCCAGCTTGATTTTCCTCGCTGGTTCACATGTAGTATTTGATTACTTGCCATGTCTTTATAGCACCTTTACTAGTTAGTAATTTAGTAATAAATATTTTAGAGAACTTTTAGGTTTTGCTTTGCTCTGGTTTTACTGCACAGCAAAGATGCACTCTGATTGATGGCATAAATAGAGGCCTACGTACCACTGATATCAACGATAAGCTGTTGTTCCCGGGCTGGCGGGCAGGTGGGGAGGGGGGGAGGGTCTCTCGTAATGTATATCCGGCGAGTACTGAATGTTGACAATGTGTAGACAAGTGCAAAAGTTATTTCAAACTGCTCTTGGGCATGATAGGTTACACGAAACAATGAAAACTGCAGGGGATTTTTATATGTACAAAAGTAACATGTACAAGTAGTACCCGTGTCATTCGGCTGGCAGCAATGTTTGCCACAAGTAAGACAGGGATTTTTTTATTTTTTTAATTACCCAGGTAAAGTTTTAATATGGACATAAGATCACATGTTCGATTGTTAATACAACATGGGTCTTGTGTTTTTATACCGTGTTTTGGTATAAAATGATTTTCGGATGGGATATTATAGACCACATTTAATCCCTTATAGGAGTAACGTCCACATACCACATCCTGCACAAATCAGTGCAATAATACATGCACACGTGTGCGGAAAAAGACAAATTGCAAACCGTGTGTATGTCAACTATGTATGAATAAAATGTGTTTTATAGCTCCAAAACCCGAGAGAAAGGGAATAACAAATGGCCATTACGCCAATTGGGCCAAATTACCAGAAAGTTGTGTGTTTTAAATATACGCAAATAACAGTTATATGTGAAATAACATTAACAAAGGAATAAATCGACCAAAGACAAGGACAACAATGAGACGGCTTAACGAGGGATAAGACAGGATGCCATAACGATTATGTATACTACCTTCCCTGAAAGATGTAACATAATTAATCTCCGTAGGGTATGGACACATGGCACTTTTCCATACGCTTTATTTCTTGCAAGATGCCCACTGATCGATGCAAACATCAGTGTCCTTTATTTGCATAGGTACGCATAAATGCTTTGTGGTCTATCATGCAAAGCCAGAACTAATCTGCACGGCATCATCCCTTTGTACAAATGACAATGTTTTGTATCTTAGTGCATAGGCCTATTTCTGGGCTTCTGGACAAATTAGAGAGTATTTATTTTAGTTGGCTGAAGTAAATAAATGTGTGGGTAGACTGTAGACATGTTCATGCAATCAATTTAAGATTTCACTGAATGGTTAGGTATTGAGGTAATTTGTTTCCTGTTTCGCACTTGTTCGAGTTTCAAAGAAACGTATTGTCACTCTTTTCAATAGAGAGCACTTCCGTCGGAAAGTGGTATTGCCAATGTGGCTTTGTCCAAGGGTTCAGCAAGTACTCCAATTTTATGCCTGTGCTTGTTTGTACCACTATTTTGTAATCACAGTATGTCGTAACCCTTCTGTATATGGCAATTATCGAGAAACGCATCATTCGCAGAAGGTTATGAGGCCTACCGCGAGGCCGACAGACCGAGGCTCGTTATTTTCTGCGGATGATGTGGTACCGAGGTGATTAATTGACTTAATTACAATGCATTGTTTATATTTATGAAATATTGCACTGGCAACTCATTCAAGCATAGAGCTACCATGTGGTATCCCTATGTTTTTAACTTAAGACTTCCATTTATAATGTGCTACGTCCACTGCAACTCGTCATGCATGGAGATTAATAATGAGTTGAAACAATACAAGATGTCACAAATGGATTCTAAACATAAATCAGGACTGCGTAAGCGGGTTCATGTTGCTGCATCGGTTGTGAGCTGGGTTACATTCGATTCTGCGAAACTTTTTGTGTGTATTGTAATTATATCGCACATTATTCTGCTACTCCAGGCATTAAAAACCCCTTTGTTTGACTATCCAGCCGCTGATAATCCCAGTAACACCCCTCAATGCATTCAGCCAAGGCCAGTATGGTACGGGCTGTATCAAAATCCAGCACATTTAATAATTGTCATGTATTCATTAACTTATATCGATCAAAAATTTGTATTAAATAAAGGTGTTCAAAATTCATTGCTGCATTCAATGCCAGTCGCATAAATAAAAACAGCACCAAAAAAATTCATTGCTGCATTCAATGCCAGTCGCATAAATAAAAACAGCACCAAAAATATGAAAGTACAAAGTCATGTAATTGCCATCTCAATGCTATCGGTACATGTCTGTGTAAATTGTACCTTACCTGATGACAGACTCAGACGGCTTCTGTAAGGGTGTAGCCGTCTGAGTCTTTCAACCGGTCAATTATGACTTTAAGTTTACTTGTCACACCAGTAAGCGCCAATACATATGTATATGGGCGAGGCTGCTTCCAAATCGCAAGAGGTGATCGGTTCAGGCATTCCCACGATTATTCTAGAGCCTGTAAGGAATACACGAAGTTGGAACAAATGTGCAACCCATGTCCATCGAATACAACTAGTGTATGTTAGCACGACCAGACGCAGCAAAACAGTTATAAATATTTTTGTAAATAGGCTTGAAATGTACCCAAAAATATTAGCTATAGGCCAATCACAGACACAGCAGACAAAGGTCTACTCTGTCCGTAATACCTTTATGAAGGAATCAGCTGCATCCCTGACTTGAAACGGTGTCAAGGTCTGAAAGTTTAATCGATTTTGTCACTTTAAAATCGAATTTCCTTACTGCAGGCAATTGATAGACATGAATAACAAATTTTGAACAACTTCATATTGAAAAGGTCGGCCGAGGTTTTCAAGTTTTATAATTTTATTAATAAATTAATTAATTAATTAATTTATTTATTTATTCACTTACTCGTTCATTTATTTATTTATTTATTTATTTATTTATTTATTTATTTATTTATTTATTTATTTATTTTATTATATGTTGGTTGGTTGGTTGGCTGGCTGGCTGGCTGGCTGGTTTGCTTGTTTCTTTGTTAAGATCATAAAATTTTACGAAATGATATGCAACACAAGGTTCACATGGACATTGTTTGACCACAACAGAGCTTTTGGAGCTGAGGTTACCCAAACCGTACGGGCACATGATGCAAAGACCTAGTATCTTTGCTTTATTTTCATGCTCGAGATAAAACGAGGAAAAAAACTTCCAAACCCACCAATACTTTAAGATGTGAGTGTGCTCAGTTGCCGGGGCGCAGGCAAGTGGAAAGAGTTCCCGCCTCTCGGACTGTGCGCTGTGGTTTTCTCAGAGTTCTGCAGTTTCCTCCTCACCTTTTGGGCAGGAATGTAGGCCTACGCGCCACCATCTGTGTCATGGAGAGTGATTAATGCAGGCTTGGTTTGTTTTGTAATCGCAAAAAAAAAAAAAAAGGGAAAGAAAAAAGGGGACAAATATTGAAGCACTAGACGTGAACAAGGTGAAAAACTAGATGACCCAAGTAAGCGATTGAGCGAGAGGTTTAATGATCCATAGCATTGCGCGTAGTTGAGATTCAGTTACCATCTTTTACAAAGGTTACAGTTATGGCCTGAAAATATGGCACAATTTCAGTAAATCCCCAAAGCTTCTGAGGAAGTTAATCAGCATTAAATACACTTTTCAATAGGAAAAGCATCGTTTCCTGGTGATCATAATCGGAACTACGTAACCCAGGTGATCCGATCAGAAATGCTAAACAATTTGGTTTAACATTTAATGAGAATTAGAACTTCTGATTTATCATTCAAAGGATGGAAAAAATCCATTTAAAAACTTCCAGAAGTAATGACAGGACGACGCACGCTAAAGGAAGCATAAGCTCCACCGATAGGTCAGTTGAGCTAAAATAAAATGCATGAAGCCAACGTCTTGGCAACTAAGTGAATGTTCAGAAAGGGAAATGTTGTAGGGTCTTAAGTATAGGTTTATAAGCGCGTGGCCCCTGTGATAGGTCTTAGTTGAGTGCGTGATGCTCCAAAGATTTGCGAAAAGGGATAAACGGATTCAGTAAAAGTCTCACTTTCATTTCTATATTGACACACCAGGTACAGGTATGTATTTATTAATAATTTCAACATTTGCTCATTTTGTGATATCGATAAATTGCATCAAGTTTGGCAAAAATTATAAACATGATAGACTGCCCCCTCAAAAATGAAATAAAAATGTAGCAAACATATTGGCGTTACGCTGCTGCATCGGTACTTCACGTGATGCTGTCTATGGAATGACAGCAGAAGTTAGTTATCATTTGCAAGACCCACATGTTCTTTGGTGGTGCTCCAGTCATTGACACACGCAAGTATTGCATCTCCGAATAGAGTACAGTAAATACAAATTTGCCAGATTAAATACAATTTACTGGGTCGTGCCGATTATGGCATTCATGCATACCTGCCTCCATTAAACTTAAAGCCATTATAATGTCCAGCCGGTTTTGCATAATTTTGTTCATTTTGAGATTTGAAGACATTTTGGTAGACATATATGTTATCTATTAATTGTCCCAGTTTAGTAGTTCCAGCTCCAATACAATCTGAAGAAATTAATAAAATAGCTCCAATGTTGACATGTCAAAGAACCGTGTTAAATTTTAGATCAAGATTGCAAAAAAATAAGGATCTGCTCACAATTGTGTGTTTAATATGGATATTTCTCAAAAACAAATCCTTTTATTTTATTTAACCAAATAAAAACGGACTTACTCTAAACATTCTCTTGAGCAAAAAAGTAGTAAAAGTTTTCTAAGAAATGATAAGTTCTTTTTTAAATACGTATTGAAAATGAAGGGTCCCACAAACTTGATCAATTTCCCCAAAACAATCATTTTCCAATTTTTGTGTCACCATTGTAAACAAACCGACACAGTTATGAAGAATCCTCGACATATTTGTTTGCAGATACATATGTGGAGATTATAACAGCACACATTTGACCATTTCACCTATAGCTTTCGAGAAATATCCATAAGTTTACAAAACCACTTTTACACATAACGCTTGTGTTTATACAACTTTGAATTTTCAGTTCCGGTTTTCTCTTTTTTTTGTTTTTTGTTTTTTTTTTTTTGTTTGTTTGTTTGTTTGTTTGTTTTTTTTTTGTTTTTGTTTTTGTTTTTGTTTTTTGTTTTTGTTTTTGTTTTTGTGCAGACAGATTCTGAAAAACTTGCTGTCAATTGAGTACAAAGGTTTACTGTGTCAGGGATGCATGTCTCTGTGATATTTGGCGAAAAAGTGAAACAATTTTTCCAGGTTGGATATTACATTAAAGATTGGGCATTTGGTACAGTGGTTACGTGCGTTTTCCATTTTGGGCTAAGTGGTTGGCTCCGAATGTTGCTGGTTCGAGAACCGTCCGTTGCGTGGTCAAGAAAAAACGTGGGGAGTTTTACAGTCACTGGCACGTCGAAGATATTCAAATTTGCTTTTTTTTGTTTTTACTTATTTTTTTAAATGTGGACAGGTTTAAGCATCTAGAGGCCCATCATTAAAGCCTTCTTTGCTTCATCACAAAACCCTCAACTGTCCCCTGGGATATATAGATGTCAAACTGGATGATAGATGTAGCTGTTCTTTGCCAGTTATATGGTTCCCTGGTGAACAAGTTCCATTGACCACTCTGAACGGCTTGATTCAGGAACCTATTCGACATTTTGGGGGATTAGAACATCCAATATGATAAATAACATAGCTTTCAACAATCCTTGAAATAACCCCAAATATAACAAAATGTTTCAGTTTGGTTTCACATGGCGTTAACAGATTTTCTACGAAAGTATGGCTTTTCACGATTTACATTGGTTTTAAGGGAGATCATTGAAGACATGAAGTTGCTATGGAAGGTGCTCCATCTTTCTGCTCTTGTTAGCAGCCTTGATGCAGCAACAGGTAAGCGTCTATACAAATGCTCTCCCTCAGCAACTTTTAATTGACATCATCTAATTTAAAGCAGTTAATCATTCTCAAGAGGCCAATTCCAGCTGACCAAATGCATATTCACGAAGTAGTGCTGCTTTCTTTCGTTCTTTCTTTCTTCGAACCATAGATCGTCGATGCCTTGAAAATCTTTATTCGAAAATTAAGATTAACGGACTGACGGACACCTCTACCACATTTAACTTGTTCCTGTATCCCTAGTTAGCATAAACTGAAATTCTACAAATTTTGTTTATGATCCATTGGATGTGCCTAAGTCTGCCATCCTTCTCTGATCAGATACCCACAATAACATCCGCTGTGCTACTTTGACTATCCATCCACGATCTACAATCTGTTATCCCCTTTGATAACCTCAAATCTGCAAACCCACTTTGATTACCTTTATCCATACCACCATGATGATCCACTTTATGGTATGTGCACATTTGTCAAAACTCTTTCAAGACGTGTTTGCTATATTTGATTCCATGTATAGATGCATATGTTTGCTGGCAACAGTTAGGGCCTTTGCTTCTTTTGGATTATTGGATTATTAGGGCAGGTCAACATATATATTTTGCTTCCCACAATTTATGAACTGCGCAGAAACTACGACTCAGGATCACGATCACGCAAATACCACCTTATATATATATATATGGAACTCTGGCTAGCTTCAAAGCACCGGGTATAACATTCGAGGTTCAGTCCATCGTATCCCTAGTAGGCCTATATGCCCAATTCGAAAAGTTAGAAGAAACATAGTCCATGCAGTTAACTGTATAATATTTAGCAAATATATCCCTTTATTTTAGTGTCTATACCATTTACATGCGTGACAGGACCACGAGGCATAAAATCGTGCAACGGTCAGAAGACTGGTACATACCAAGCATGTGACAGCTGTAAGATATATGTAAGGTGTATTCACGGCAAAACTTACGTAGGGTCTTGTTCACCGGACCTACTATGGGATGATGTATTACACGAGTGTAGGAAGACCACAACTACATGTGATAATTCAGGTAATGTGCGTTTTTGTTTTTGTTTGTTTGTTTGTTTGTTTTTGTTTTTTTGTTTTTGTTTTTGTTTTTGTTTTTTTTGAGAGAGAGAGAGAGAGAGAGAGAGAGAGAGAGAGAGAGAGAGAGAATATTTCTGTACCAACTTTTTCTGTAGACCATGTATTTGTGTCTGAAATAAACTATATATGAAGTTTTTCAACAGTAAAACTATTATTAAGAAACATACTCACCGTAGGTCACCTAAGCTGGTCTTCCCGCACTTTATGTACTTTGCCCAAACTCCCATAAAATTTCCGTTCCAGTGCCGATCCATGCTGCTGCACTCACTGACGTCGAGGCCCTGTGGCGTCGCACAGCGATCCTAACGACACTAATGCGTCCTAGCAAACATGCGCGAATCAGTTTCCTAAACAGCGTTAGAGGAACCGAAAAGCGGGGATGGTTGGGCGGGAATTATAGTGACCTATAGCTATGGTGAGAAATTTTCGTAATAATAGTTTTACTGTTCAAAAACTTCATATTCAGGGCACATTACACCATAGGTCACTTAAGCTGATGTACCATCAGACTGGAGGTGGGGGGTACCTCCGAAAATTTAGCCCAAAAAGCTCCGCACTTGACAGCCACTGGCCAGACAACCATCCTGGACCCCTGGTGCCCCTACACCAGCTCCGTTGAGCTCAAAGGAGTCGGGGAGGCACCCCGTAAGATTGGTTGGATGCAGCTGTTGGGAAGCACTTGAGCACCAACAGCGGCGCCTTCACTTCTACCACGTCCGACAGGTAAGGACATAACGGTATGTGAACGCCATATAAAGCACCCATAATATCCCCAACTGACGTGCTTTTCAATGTGTCCCAGGATGCAGAGAACTCTCGTGCGCCTGGGGAGAATGAAGACATCAAAGCTTTTCATCCCTTCCAGCCACCTGGTATGCTAAGGAAATAGTTTTCCTTATCCAACCAAAGATGGTGTTAGGAGACAGAGTCCTGGACTCCATCTGTGTAAGAGGGCGAAACAGAAGTTTCCACCCCACTCAATGAGGCTCAGTCCTACTCAAATAGAACTGGTGTGCTCTAAAGCAACAAAGGGCCTAATCCGGCTCGGTCCTGGACATTGTCGCCGAAAGTGACTTGACCCAAAAACCCTTCAACGTGATGGACGGATCACAAGCCACTTGTGTCTTAGACACAAATCCTACCCAGGGCCTCAGTAAAACATCATTCCCATGAGCACACCTTCTCAAGAAGGATCTATCTAAGGCATGTATCTCCCTGCCCTATTTTTAGATAGATCGTACTCATATGCTTAGGCTTGAACAGGGGCTTGGTCAGCCCTCCAAGCACCACAGAGAGATATAAGTGAGGCACAACATTGCGATCAACCAGCCAATCAATGTAAAAGCTGTTGACAGTCCAACAGAGGAAGGGATCCATCCCTAAACTCTGCCCTGGGGTCTTCAGGGAATCTGCAATCACTGACTTGTACCTCCCAATGGTGCAAACCTTCCAAGGGCCCCTCCTTGAACAGACTCAAAAGAAAGCCTCCGATCTGCTGGACCGAAGCCTCCCAGGGCGACAGTCTCTTAGCAGAGTACCAGGATGCAAACTTGTTCATCCAAAATTCGTAAATCTTTAGGAGAAAAGTTTCGAAGCTTCCCATGTGCAACCTGCTCAGCCACTTCCTACGAGAAGTACGCTGACACAACGCTCTTGGAGAGAGTCACCAAACTTTATGTCTGAGGAACTGCGGGTTGCAGTGGTACTTATTTAAGCCTGGTTGTCAGAGCAGCTGAGGAAGAAGAGGCAGAGCTCGAGGCTCCACACTCAACTCTAGAAGCTGAAAGGACCATTCCCTCTTGGGCCACCAGGGGCCCACAAGGACTTCTTACTCCTCCTGCTTTATCTTGTGTAAAACTCTCGGCAAAAGTGGGGTTGGAGGAAAGGCGTACACCCACATCCCCTGCCGCCAAATAGACATGGCTTCTATTGCCCACACCAAATCGTTGGGAAATGGGGACACAAAGGGGTTGTTCTCGAGATTGTCCCTGGTGGCAAGATTGATGTGCCGTCAATCCCAAAGGGCGCAGATCGCCTCCGCCACCCTGAGATTCAGAGACCGATCAGTCTCAATCATCAAGAGCAGGTCTGCTTTGTCATTTGGGCAACCTGAAATGTGCCACCACTGGATCCAGACAGCACCACAGGAAGACTGAAGTGTCAAGTGAGAAGGGCCTTTTTGATCAGGTACCTCCCCATTTGGTGACGTATGCAACTGCTGTATGGTTGTTGCACCTCACCAAGATGTGCTTGTTCTCCACCTGTGAACTAAACTGTGCAAGGGGGCAATGAATCTCCTCCAGTTCCAGCCAATTAGTCGCAAACTGCCTCCACAGAACAGGCCACTCACCTGTGGCTGTCACAGAGTCCAAATGTACTTCCCAGCCCCAAAGGAAGCTGTCTGTAAACATGGTCACCGCGGCGTTGAACAGCAACTCGGACTGCCACGGCATCACATTCATACGAGACCACCCAAGTCGCTCCTCTTCAGTCCTCACCTGAGCATCCAGCCGAGGCCCCATCAACGTGGTAACCCCAGCAGCCCGCACTGCAGACTCGATACTATACTGAGGCTGCAACTCCTCCCAGATGCGGAGTCTCAGTGGGCAAAATGCCTGACAGAAGCTCCTCTGCAGGGGAGACAACACTGCCCTAATGGCATGCACCAGGTGAACAGGCCTAGAGGTCGCGGGAGTGACGACTGTCACAACGTCGTGCACCAGCCCCTTGGTTGCCAAATATGCGAGAACCATAGCCTCCACAGGAGAAAGCTCAAGTGCAGAAGCTCCCCCACGGGCCACCACATTGGCATAGATCACTATCAGTTTCCCCGGAAATCTATCGACTACCTCACCATGTAAAAAGGAAGCCACAAAAGTACCGAAGGCAATAAAATAGCGGGAGATTCCAACAACACACATCCACCAAAGATGTGTGCCAGAGTAGGAAACTGATCTGCACATGCTTGCTAGGACACAATACTGCCACCAAGAGCGCTGTTCCACACCACAGGGCCTCAACATCAGCAAGTGCAGCAGCATGGATTGAGACTGGACCCACGGCAATTTTATGGGAGCTCTAGCAAAGCACCTTAAGTGCATGGAGACCAGCTTAAGTGGCCTATGGTGTTGTAATGTGCCCGCAATATATATGTATATACAGTCAGGCAGCGTTTATCTGGCACCATCTGTTTTTGGTCATTTTGCCGGATTAACAAGGCTGCCAGATTAACAAATCACGGTATAATTCACCAGGATACATGCACATTATAGAAAGAAAAAAATTCATTTAGTGTATTCATATCCATATGTACAATAATTTCAAGTTCAAAATTACTTGAGCGAGCGGGCATAAATGTCCCAATCCCAATGTTAATCTCGCACACATATTTGGACATATTTTGCCTTTAATAGCTTATTTTGGCACAAATAAATCAGAAAACTTCTTGTTTACTACACCCGGTTTTCATATCTTTTAACTTTTCTTCGATGCGCCACACTTTTGCTATGTCGTCACCACAAAATCACTCATTGGATTCTAAAAATGATCGCAGGGTGGCAACAGAAGCTAGTGCCTCAGTTATTGTTACCTTTTCGGTTTTGAGATTGTCAAAGTGAGACTGAATTTTTTTCGTCACTGTCATGCTCAGATTCGAGAGGAATTATAATTCCTAAAATGTTCTCCTCTGTCATTTCTTGTGCAAAAGCGATTCCATTATCCACATTTACAAACTTGGTGCTGACATATGGTCTAACAGATCAATGGGTAGCTGGTTCACCAGGCCAAACAATTCGGCCAAGGGTATTTCATCATCGTTGAAACTTTGGAATTTTCCACTGCAATCCACTTCTCTGCATCCCTTGTGATATACCCTACAGTTGAGCATGGCACCTATAATCAAAAAAGAATAGAACTTACTTAGATTTTAATCTTGTTCATCACGGGAAAGACTAAATCGATTAATTTGATAAAAAAACAAAAACAATTGAGTCAGGTCTTGGTCCTGGAAAGATTAATAAATTAATGAAACTGATTCAAATATTTTCTTACCGAAATGCCCCATAGGTTAGAGAAGTGGTTTGCAATACACTGCTGTGACACATTACGATGGTCTCTCCTATAGAGTGCTATCTCTTTCTTTTTCCCATGGTCCAAATTCACCCTCACACGTTTCGGGCTTGGGGTCGCCATTGCAATGAAATTTAACCATTTAAGGCAGGTACAATTAAACGTCTAATCAACTCGAAACTTGTTTGGAACATGTCTGGTGATTGTTGATTTTGCGGTACAGCGCAATCAGGTATGTTATTGCAAGGTATATGCTCCATTGAACATCAAGTGACGGATTAAAGAGGCAAATTACAATGAAAAAAGCCCTTTTGTTCTGCAATTACCATGCCAGTGACAAAATTCAAGGATGCCGTATTAGCATGTAGTAAATCAATGTGGGAAATCCATTCCCAGCTCATTGCTGCCGAGGTTTCAAGGGTGCCGAATTATCAAGTGACGGTTAAAGGCGGCATGACTGTATGTATATATGATTGTGTAAACCACAACACAGCAAACTAATAACTTTATTTTGTGACATGCAGGAGCCCAAGAGACTCAAATTGCAAGATCACTGTCCACTCCAATCATGCGTCCAGTGCATACTGATAGAGACACCGCCAAAACCACTTCTCAATACAATCCGGGTGTTTCCCCAGGTTCTTCGAACAATTCTTATTCTAATGTCCATGTCACGGGAGCGGAGGCTAGTGGTATGTTCACAACCACAGATAAAACAAACAAGTCCATAACAATCACCTCTTCAAATGCAACTCAAACCGCAAGATTTTTTATTTCCGCACAAGAACATGTGAAAGTACCCACTAACACATCAACCATGGAACGTCAAAGGTCAACATTACTGTCGTGGACACTTACTAGAAAAAAAACCAACATGCAACAGCCCACGAACGCATCAGATAAGACTACGAGTCCCCTTGACCGTGGTCACATACCAGATGGAACAATTGTCCCCCATGCTACACAACACAGTGATGACATTCATATACAAAATGAGTCAATGACCACTATTCATCCTTCTGCTAATATGGTTTCCAATTTTACCAAAGGGAAAACCGATTCCACAAAAACTACTTCGAGCAGAATGATCACTACAAAAACTAATTTCCTATCAGTAACTTACTTTCAAACAACACATGGGAATGATGCATATCATTCACCCAAAATAAAAAGAGTGATTGATACAAAAATATCTACCACAACAACAACTGGTGTGCCAAAGGGTGCTCTCACAGCTATGACTCCCATATCTGAAACTCGGACAACTGGTATGTCAGATACAGCTACAATACCCAAGACAATTATGTCTGGTGACCCAACAACAGCCACGACTGATGTGCCAGACACAATTAGTACTACTACGACTAAAATCCCAGATAAGCCTACCACAGACACAACTAAATTTAGCGTACAAGAGAAAAACAACACATCAACTGGGACAAATATCACAGTAACCGAGACACTGACGGTAGCCATCACGGACAACATATCCCTCAATAATTTATCAAGTTGTGAAAATTATGCCACAGAGATGTACATTTTAAGAGGCAAGTAACACAACATTTATCTTTTGTAATGCCATTACAATTTAGTAATGGTGTAGCAGGGTTTAATATTTTTTTCTCTAAAAAAATGATAATAAACAAAGTACATAAAAGGAACAGCTAAGCACTTCAGTCCCTTAAGGAGCATGATACACATTCACAGAACTTTACACAGAAAGCAAGCCTGCTCCAAACATGTCCATAGACATTTCTAATTCGAGATCATAAAAACAATTTATTTTTCTGAAAGTATATATTTGGATGAGGCCACTAAAAACTAAAACAGTCTATAACAAGACCGGTAGACCCCATTCTGCCCCTGTGACCTTGACCTACAAAGCTCAAGGTCACAAGTGCCTCATGACACACCATGTAGTGAAGGAGAATAAGCACACAAAGTTTTAAAAGATACGAATATTAATGAAGGAGTTCTGGTCTGGCCAATGGTTTGGCTACTGATACCAGCTGTGACCTTGACCTATAAACCTCAGATCAATGTTGTTTCATGACACAACCTCAAGTGATCAATAACAATAATGTACAGTTGCAAGAAGATCTATGAAATAATAAAGGAGTTATGGCCCGAACAAGGCTTTTCCACAGACAGACGGACAGACAGACAAACAGACATGGTGGATGACATCCCCTTTTGTAAGAAGCAGTAATCATGTGAAGTTGGAGCAAGATTTTAGGTTCACGTAAGAATGTGTCAACCAACAAATGCTTGCTACTGACAAATGGCCACTGCTACCTTGACCTACAAGGTCAGGGTTGCCTCATGACACACCAGGTAGTTGAGGAGAATACACATACAAAGTTTTTAAGACATTATTAATAGAGTTATGGTTCAGACAAGGTTTTGGCTACAGAAGCCAGCTGTGACCTTGACCTACAAATCTCAAGTTCAATGCTGTTTCATGGCACAACCTTAAGTGACAAACAAGAGTAATTTACAGTTGGAGGAAGATCTATGAAATAGTAAAAGGCGTTATGGCCCAGACCAGACTTTTTCACAAACGGACGGACAGAAAGACAGACATTGTGAATGACTTACCCTTTCGTTAGAAGCCTTACCCTTTCATAAGAAGCAATAACCATGTGAAGATGGACGAAAATTCCGGGTCCACACAAGAATATGCCTACAGGCAAATGGCCACTGTGACCTTGACCTACATAGCTAAAGGTCACGGTTGCCTCATGACACGTCAGGTAGTTAAGGAGAATATGCATACAAAGTTTTATGAAGATGCGATTATTAATGGAGTTATGGTCCCGACAAGGGTTTGGATACAGATACCAGCTGTGACCTTGACCTATAAACCTCAAGGTCAATGTTGTTTCATGACAAAACCTCAAGTAATAAACAACAGTAATCTACAGTTAGAGAAAGATCTATGAAATAATAACAGAGTTATGGCCCAGACAAGGCTTTTCCACAGATGGTGACGGACAGATGGACATGGTAGAAACCAGTTTTGCTGGTTTTACCATGTCCATCTAAAATATTTAATTGTAGCTGGTTTTTGTGACAAAAAAAAAAAAAGGGGGTAAACACCAAAAACGGAAAACATTATTTTCCTATGGGATATGAAACAGTACAGTAGTCTTGTAGCACCAAAAAGTATTTTAAATTTTGCGTGAGGGTTTCAGTTCAAAATTTACAGGCTATTTAAATTCAAACTTCGAAAAAAATCATCAAACAGCCATAAAGTTACATGTAGCACTAAAACCTGTTTTCACAAATTTAAAATACCATTTTGGAGAGTATTATGTATTCTTTCATTCGACATTTTAAACTAAATCTGATCTTTATTGTTTTAATGCTATTTTTAATTTTATGCAACTTTAAGAATTTGAAGTAAAATTTAATAACATCAGTAGCAATATTAAAATGTTATATCCAATGATCGTCAAACTTCATGTTGTTTTCTTTCAGAAATATATAATTTTAGGGTATCAGATGGTAACCATAGACAGAAATTAAACATTTATACAGGAGTCATAAAGTGTGCCAGGCCATTACTTCACTGACAAGTCAGCTGAGAAAAAAAGTGCGAAATACAAAAAGGAAAGAAGAAAAAGAAAACAGGGCTGCTGTGAGAGAAATATTTATGTATGCATTTTTTTTTACATCTTTTGAAATCCGACATATTTCTCTCCCTTTTAGATGCAGTGGCAGACCTTGGTGCTCCTGCTGAAGCTGAGGGCTCAGCCACCATTGGATTTTTGGGACTCACAGTAGTGGTCATTTTCCTTGCAGTCATTTTTGTACAAGACATTCCATCTTTTGTCCAGGATTTCAAGAGAATGAAGAATCATGTAGCAGAAACAACAACAAAAATCTGGCCAGGAAATCTGGAGAGAAATATCAAATGTGACTTAATGTGATCGTTGAAGGAGGTGAACCTAGAGGTATGCATTGTGCTGAAAGTCCATACTATCAGGAACTTGAATGTGTACTGAACAGTTTAGGTGACATCCAAAGGTACAGTGTTCTACCCACACTTCAGCAACCTGCTATTACTGTCCATACAGGCAAGACATACATGTAATACTGTATGCAGCACATATGCCCAAAAATCTAATTTTTTGGCATCTACGGGACCATGTATAAAATAATTATGTAAGACTTGGATATAGTCTCAAGTAAAAACATGGTTTGAACATACAACTGAAAGTTTTAAACATTGCCAAGTTGTTCTAGCCAGAAGAGAATGAATCCTGTACAAAAAAAAAAAAAAAAAAGAGAACATGGATTAGACCCTGGTTACCACAGAACAGTGTGTTGAACAAACAAGAGGCCCACAGGCCTTGTGCTCCATCTTGCAAGGGCATGAATTTAAGTACATAAAGTGGAACCTGCCTGTCCTTTTACAAGACTTTCACACATTCACTGTATACTACTAAAGGTATTACCACCATTACTGCACTCATGGCCACATGTACCAGACTTTCGTTGATAAATTCTGGAATTCATATGGGCTTACCTTGGAAAGTGTGAAAGATACTGCGGCACAACCAGACAGACATTAAGTTATCATATTTGCTCTGTGACCTTAATAAGGTCAGCAGAGTTAAAAAATATATTCAGGACATCCATGGTAGAAGTACAAAAATCCTTGTATCATGTATAATACACATTAAATATAAATTTTGTAAGAATTGCTCTATCATTTTTGAACTCATACATAAGGTGATTATATATAGACTGCATGCACTGTGTTCTCACTTTGAGAAAATACACCAATGTCCTAAAATTTCCTGAAAACATGAATCTTGACCCAGTGCATATCTGGTACAAATTTGGGAAGGCCAGTACAATGTACTGTTGCGATAAATAACTGCATTTTCCACCCATTATACTGTGTGGCTGCTAAAATATAGGTGGCACCATCTGCATTTTACATGCCCGAACTTTTTGCCACACAAAACTTGATGAAAATTAGGCAAATACACAAAATGTAAATCTGAAATAACTTCAAAACTATAGTACAATGTGCCTGTGATGTTCAATGCATATGTACAAATTTAAGAACTGATACAAGAACTTTTCTTTTTTTAAATTTGAAGCCTCAATGACCTTGAAAAATCATGGTTGTTCATACTTACAAAAACCCCTTACATCATACATACATTTGGTACAAATGTTGGATCATAATATATTGCCTATCTGTACTGCATGGTGACCTTGAGATAATAGGTCACAGTTATTTTTATTTGACGAGAGTTTGGCCTGATGCACATCTGGCATAAATTTGGTAAGGCATAAGTCATTAACAGTCGACACACTAAAGTCACCATTTTTTACCCATCAGACTGTACAACATGACACAGGTCAACAGCTTCCCTTAGCATGGGTTGGGTGCATAGCATCCAAACCAAACCATGGAGAGTTGTTGACTCAGTGCTAATTTAAGAGATAAAGGGAATCCACAGAATACTTGTATAAAGAGCACGGATTCAAGTTGGCCTGCCACTGGAATAATAACAGCTGGCCATCCATTCCCATCAAACTGTCATAACATACATTAGTTGTGGACTAGTGTATGGAAACAATAAAGTTAAGCCCTTCACCACCTTGGGGGGGGGGGGGGGGGGCTTAACTTTTTTGTACAGTATAATTAGCAGTCTCAAAAACATCAAGTCCTCCTTGATGCCTCTTGTGTTTCAATACCAAAGACTATTCCTGGTGACCCCTGGTTCTTCAGTTTCCCATCAGATGGTGCTGCATTTTTCTTTCATAAACAGGTGTTTTTGTGATGTTTGCCTTGACCAAAAGCCAAATGTACTTAAAGGGTAAATTGAAATTTCTTAATATATACTATTACTTTTTTGGGGGGCCCTGGCAGTTATCTTCATTGTGTGACGAGACCCATTTGGTTGAAAACCGGTGGCATAAAACCTGTCCATCAAAGGCCCTTGCCTCGTCTTATACGCCTACTATCACTTTTTGTTTCTCTAACCACAAAAGAATCTCCCATGTTCAGATCTTTTATAACCTGCTGCTGTACATATTTATGTTTTCTACCAGCCACCACTTTCTGGGCTTGCTCCATTTAATCTGGTACCCTTTAAATACCCGGTATGTTGTCTTGCACATCTGTCTCTTGAATAATACAAGCTTGTTTACACGTGTCTGTATAATGCACATTCTTTATTTACAACTTTGCATCATGCTACAAAGGTTCACCACTGGAATAGCCAGATTTACCAAGTTTATCATCATACTCTAAAATCAATGGATAGTTTCATTTATCATTATGTATAGACCTTGTTTCGTTAAATGCCGTCAGAAAGTCCACCAGTTCTGTGAGACAAATACCTTTCTTTTAAATAAGAAGTTCACAGAATTCAAATTTGACAGTGTGGCTCACCACCCTGTTAGGATTTTTCTATCCACTTAAACATATTTAAACTCAGTTTTGAAAAATCTTTAGTCCTTGTTTCTACATGTTCTTGTGACAAAGCTGTATCTTTGTGCTCAATATTGCTGTTTTGAAGGGCTGCATCTGTCTCCATATCAGACTCTGAGTCAGATTTATTTCCAATGGGTGCCACCTGGTCTGAATCACTGTCCTCATCAGCATTATCTCTGAAACAGGCAAATTTTTACATTTTGATAACAATACATGCAATACATGGGCCACATATTTGTGCCATAAATCATATCATCAACTTGACTGGACTGCATTGTCCTATCACTTCGACACACCTAGCTTTCTGAACTGAATTCTACTCTAAACAGGTCAGTACACATGCACAAGTTAAGTTTTTGTGGTAAATTTCCATTGGCAGGTGAACCATAACGGGAACAGAACATGCATCTCTTCTATAATTAACTTCACACAGGTAGATCAAACAATTAGTACAAGGATATTCTCGAGTCATTTCAGTGTCTTATATTATTTCATTGTCAAATAAGATAAGAGAAACATGTAACACAAATTTAAAATGTAATTACAATCAAACATTTCAAGGCATTTAATCACCAGAGCCATGCCCAGGGGGCATGAATGTCTCGCCAGCATTCAGTAGCAATGTAATTGTAAGACCAAACATTATAATGGTATTTAGTAGATGTTGAATGTATCAAGTAAATCTCAATATATTTACTCAGAATATACCACTTTTTTTTTTTTTTTTTTAAACAAAATGGCTAATAAAGTATATAACATCTTAATACAAATCAGAGCTTGACATGCCAGTTTCAAGCTTCGTAGTGATAGATGTCATGTAAAGCACTTAATACCCCTTGGCCAACATGACTTCATATGTTCAGTTACCTAAGTTTGACCTTCAAAGGACACTTCAAGATAAATTTAAGAACACCAAAAATAAAGCATAGGTACTTTGCTATTCATGTTAAATAGTAACTAGGTACCTACAATCAACTATACCCAAGACACACAAGGAAAATAAGATTTGTTGAGTCAAAAGTAGGTCAAAGTCATCCACTTTCAAGAGATTTCTGACGTTTTGTAAGATGCAAAGCTAGTATAAATTTGGTGAACTTGGTTTGACTCTTGGCCATGAATAGCATTGTACATTCGAGGATGCAATGCATCTGACCTCCAAAGTAGGTCAAAAATACATCAAGGCCACCCACTTTCAATAGACTTCTAAAGCTTTCCTAAGAAGCAAAGGTGGTGTAAGTTTGGTAAACTTGGCTTGAATTCGTCAAAAGTTGCAGTGGTAACGCCACGTTTTGCATTTCACCCATGAAAATACATTTAGGTCGTTGAAATCAGTTGAGGTCATCCAATTTCAACAGGCTTCTGAAGCTTCTAAGTGTGACAGTGATGACCCTCATCTCTAGGGATGATTACAATGAATCATCCACCCAAGCATGAAAGCCTTTCCTAGTCTAGTTAGTGAAATAATGCCACTCAGAAGTTTTTCTCCAATGCTCAATCAAGCATAAAGTAATCAGTGAAGTGTGACAGTGATGACCCTCATCTCTAGGGATGATTACAATAAGTCATCCACCCAAATATGAAAGGCCTATGTAGTCTAGTTAGTGAAATAATGCCATTCCGAAGTATTTCTCCAATGCTCAATCAAGCATGAAGTAATCAATGAAGTGTGACAGTGATGACCCTCATCTCTAGGGATGATTACATTAAATCATGTACCCAAATATGAAAGGCCTATGTAGTGTACTTACTGAAATAATGCCACTCCGAAGTTTTTCTCCAATGCTCAATCATGCATGAAGTAATCAATGAAGTGTGACAGTGATGACCCTCGTCTCTAGGGATGATTACATTAAATCATGTACCCAAATATGAAAGGCCTATGTAGTCTAGTTACTGAAATAATGCCACTCCGAAGTTTTTCTCCAATGCTCAATGAAGCATGAAGTAATCAATGAAGTGTAACATTGATGGCCCACATCTCTAGTGATGATTACAATCAATCATCCACCCAAGTATGATAGCCCTATCTGATCTAGTTAGTGAAATAATGCCACTCCGAAGTTTTTGGTTGACAGACGGACGGACTGACGTCCGTCCGTCCGTCCAGAAAGTGACTGCTTAGTCTCGCAAACAGCTAACGCTGGCGAGACAAAAATTGTGTTGTCAGCTGCAATAAAAACTTTTGCCAAACCTGTTAAAAGTTAAAAAAAATTTCCATATTTTCGGTCATTCCATATGTAAATGCCTGACTAGATGTACTTAACTTTAATAATTGTACTTTCGTCATTGTTTTTCCCTTCATCCAATTCTTTGAAAATCAAGATGAACAGTATTATCAAATTTGTCTATTTCAGGAAGTGAATATGATAATGTCACTGAAGCAACATCGGATAAATTACCCTAGGCATGTAGATTTTAAGTTTATAGTTTTGAAATGTGCTAAAAATATCAAAGGTTTTGGAACAGAAACAATATGGTGATACAACTTTGTCTCCCTGAATTGCATGACCACTAGATTTGGGAGACATCCATTCGATTCTTTCCTACAAATCAGCATAAAAGAAAAGGATGTGACTCACTTCTTCTCAAAATCTTTTGAAATCAAAAGAGACTTCAAGAAGGTCATGCACAGGCTGGTGGTTGAAGGTAAAACATGAGCTGGGGTACTCAGCATCTACAATGAATACAAAATATATATTAACAAACTAAGAACCACAAGTGTAGCTTTTGGGACTTGAGTGTCCTTAACCCTTTCCCCCTCAAACTGGCCAAAACTGGCTGGTGGTCAAATGTCGTCTGCTTCAGTGTTTTTAACTAATTTCAACAGTTATGAAAAACAATTTGACTGAGAAATAGTCATGAGACCTATCAAGATCACATGCCCCATGCCAAGGAAAGCTGTTGACTCAGTATTAATTCAAGGGGGAAGGGTTAAAGAACAATGGTCACCATAGTGTGTATAAACAGAGGCCTATTTTTGCATGTTCCATCCTACATGTATATGAACACAAATGATTGCATGTCGGCCAAAATTGGGTGCTGTGCATGTTTGCACATAGGCAATCTGGGACACAGGACTTCCTATGGCAAAAATGAGCTCTTGCATGGAGATTTTTTTTTTTTTTTTTTTTTTTTTTTTTTTTTTTTTTTTGGTGATGCAAAAACATTTAACCGCAAAATGCGCTGTGTCATGGCCCTAAAGTGCATGGATGATAAAAAAATCCTCCATTTACAGACTTTGTAAAAGAAAAGACTGAGAAATACACTGTAGGTTGGAGTATTTCCACATTTTAGTTTGGGTTCCCTGGCTGTCAAAAGACATGCTTACTTTTGATATTACAACTTTCTAATACACTTTTTATTTTCAAGCTATGTCGTAACAAAGAATACCATGACAGGGTCTTGCAGCTACCAAAGTACACCAGTGGCTCTAATAAGCTCTCTACTCTAGTTGCTTGATTTTACGGTATTTTGGTAATTGGTATTAAATGTTAAGTATCAAATGTCCATTGCATTTGCTTTATTTCTGTGCCCTCAATAACAATTTCCAATACTCTATGTCTACAAGTGTATCTTTACAAAGCGCTGAAACATTTAATGTCTGACACCACTACAGAGGGCTGCATTGCCTTAAACCAGAAAACTCCTCCATGCTTTGCAGTTACCTGCATCATGAAACTTCACTAACAAACAGTAATTATCTCTGCTTTGCCATATGTCACTGAAATCTGTATTGCTATGCTTCTTTTCATTTGTAATATCATTAAATTGATATAAAAATGTTCTTTGCAAATCCAGATATTTACAGTACCTATTTATCCTTACGACACACATTCCTGTTGCCTGAAAAGCGGAGTCCGACCAAGTTCCATGTTACTACAACTTAGTCAGCCCTTCTTTGACAGGATTTTATTTATGGTGAGCAAAAGCAAAACTATACAGTGACCCTCCCGCTAGACTAAGATACCAATCAGGCAGTTCATCATTATCACCTAGACCAGAAGCAACATCTGGTCCCTAGTGTACTAAAACCATTTTATTTACCGTAGTAACCTTACTCAGTAAATAAGAAACTGGTCACTTTGTCACTGCTAAAACAGTGAGCTTGTCAAAGAAGGGCAAACCCCAGCAGAATAGACAAAATATGCAGCTTCTGAAGCAAACATTCTTCAGTTTAACTGCCACTTTTATTGGTAATCATAATCTGCAACACCTTTAAAACATCATAACTTCAATAAAAAATTATGAAAGTGAGCACTTTCCATTCTTTTCCATTTCCTGAAAACACAAGATTTACATTTACAAGGCTTCACCTCTTTAACAAACTGTTCCCCTGGCTGGCCAACTCTGCCCTCTAACATGGTAGGTTCCATACTGGGTACCCCTGACTTGGTCTGTCTGGCTATCAGCTGACTAAATGGAGTCTCTGGAAGGTTCTGTGTCATAGGCTGCAAAAGAACGAAAGTTCACAAAATATGTTCTATATGAAACATAGGGTCTACACGTGACTGTCTGTAACATCCAACCTCCGACATGCCTACCCTCTCTTGTCACCTTTGAACTCCAATTGGCTGGATGTGAAATGTGTGCTCAGGTGTTTTTCTTTAATTTCAACACAAATTAAATCTAATTCTGCGAGAATGGCGGCAGAAAGCTATATCAGAATGGCATGGCCTTGGCCAACACCTTTCTTAACCAAGGAGAGCTGTTGACTCAGTCTTAAGTCAAGAAACAAAAGGCCAATAATGTCCATTTCATTTTTACAAATGTCACCAACAATACATATTAAGATAAAACCTGTAAAACATTTACGTTAGTATTGTGAAGAAAAAAATAAAAATGAATATAACATTACCATACCATGGCAATTATAGGGCATTCATACTTGCACAGACAGGAGTAGGGGGCATTTTTTCACAAATAATTTCCAAAGTTCATGGATTTCCTAAAGACACTCAACTTTCCATCATCATGAAGTCTGGTCTCTAATGTGTTCAGCAGTAACAATTTTAAATCAAAAGGCAATCAGAGATTGCTGGATCCATGCCCCCCTTGCCTCATTTAAAACCTTGCTAATCAGAGGTCTTATTTTCGAATGACTCTAGTCAATAAAAACAGGCTATCGCCATGACCCAGATACTTGACCTACTGACCCACTTTTACACATGACACTCTTGTGTATAGAAACACAGGTGTGTACAGTTTCATGAGTCTAGAACAACAGAATTGCAGCCTGGGCATGAAGTGCACTGTAGTTTCACATGAATGTATCACCATGACACAGATACTTGACCTAGTGACAAACTTGTTTCATGACACCTTGATGTCAAGATGTATGTGTGTGTGAAGTTTTATGAAACTAAATGAAATAGTAAAGGATTCATATACTGGACACGATTTTACAAGAATATGTCACTGTGACCAGATACTTGACCAACTGACCTCTTTTTGGTACACAACACACACTTATGTCCAGATGCACCTGTGTGTAAAGTTTCATTAATCTAAGTTCAAGGACAACCGAGTTATAGCCTTGACATGAATAGAGCTTACTTGATTCTTGACCAAGTGACCTACTTTTGTTTCCTCACACACCTTTAGGTCAACATATATGTGTGTGTCAAGTCTGATGAAACTATGTTCAACAGTTAAGGAAGAATAGCCCAGACATGACTTTACAAGAATGTCACTGTGACCCAGATACTTGACCTAGTGACCTACTTTTGGTACGTAACATAACTTTATGGTCTAGATATTCAAGTTTCATCAAGCTAAGTTAAACAGTAAAGGAATTATAGGTCGGACATGATTTACAATGATATGTCAATGTGATCCAGATACTTGACCTAGCGACCTATTTTTGATTCATAACACACCTTTCGGTCAAGATATATGTGTGTGTGAACTTTCATGAAACTTAGTTCAATAGTAAAGGAATTATAGCCCGGACACGATTATATAAGGATATGTCACTGTGACCAAGATACTTGACCAAATGACCTATTTTGATACATGATACACCCCTGATGTGTAGATGCATCTGGGTGTAAACTTTCACTGATCTAATCTAGTAAACGAATTATAGCCCACACAAGATTTTACAAGAATGCCATTGTGACCCAGATACTGGACCTAGTAACCTACTTTTGGTACATGACACATCCTTACGTCCAGATGCACCTGTCTGTAAAGTTTCATTAATCCAAGTTGAAGGATGAATGAATTATACTGTAAATTGCTTTATTTTCGCGTATACAAATTTTCGCGGTTTTCCCCAAATTGACAAATTCGCGTTGTCTTAAATTCGCAATTTTTTCTTTCATAAAATCATATTAGAGGGCCTAATCTTAATTTTCCAGAATGAGTAGTCCGGACACAAAAAGCAGCTGGACGGACGCATGGGAAAAAGCAATTTCTATATGCCCCTCCTGCAGTAGGAGGGGGGCATAATCATGAAGATCGTGCAGTAAATGTGTTCAAACATAGCACACTTACCAATAGAGTTTGTTGACTCCTCTCATTTTCTTCAGATGTGAGGGTGAGAAATTCCTACAACAAATGTGACAAATACTCATGCCCGTACACATTCACTGATACATCAGATATGCTTATAGTAACTTATTTAATGGTAAGTTGCATCATAGAGCATGGTTCTCTCCCAATCATAAAAAGCTCTATTTATTTTGCTAATCACTGGATATTTAGAGTTACCACTGACAATCCCTTTAACATGTTATCTCCACATTTTCAGTCACATTTACACATACAAGCTAGAAGTGAGATATTAAGACTATTTCTGAAGCCCTCAAGGCAGATGCAAGAACAAAATCATGTAAAGCAACCCAGCTGAAGAAGTGACTGGAGAACTCACTTCCCATCTTGCTCACATTTGAGGACAACCATCAGTCAAAGACAGCAGGGAAACAACAGACACTGGTACCTCAAGTCAGCAACAGAACACGGCAACATGGTGAAGCCTACTCTACCTGATTCCTGTTTAAGAAGTACAGCTGGGACTTTTCTTCCCAACTTTGATTGTCCAGTGAGGACTGTCCCCTGGTGGCATGAGGAACAAATATTGCTGATACTATTGCTGTTGTGGAAACCCGCCTGTGTGTGTAGACTGGTTCAGAGTCGTTGGGTTGAAAAACAAATACTGAAATAGTATAACGTAAAAACAAGATATAAATCAGGGTCTTTATTAAAGTAGAAAAATGACCAAAAAAAGAGAAAAAAAAAAACAACCACAGAATTCTCCACTCATGTACACTAAAATTATTTGAATTTTTTCATGGCACGTGAAGTTTTTATTTTTCAGTCTGTGAACGTGTGTACGAATGGATCAATATACATGTATCAAAATGCAGGGACTGTAAAGCAAATTGTAACAGAACCCTATTCCCTATACATGTACTTACATACACATAAACTATCAATTTACCTGTATATCTGTTGCAACAAATTCATGTAGGGCCCCGATGATTCTGTCTAATTTAGACACATTTATTTTCCATCACATTTTAACTCTGCTCTTTATGGTTTGTAGCACTGGTCATGAAATTTATGAAATTAACTTTTTGGAGTCATAAGGCAATTTTGTACATTGCAAGTTTTCATCCACCACACATTGACCACACTATGCAAAATTAGAGTTCCTGAAGTCAATAATGCTCTATGGATATATAAACTAGACAAAATGCCTCCAAAATGATCTTGAAATAAATACATTTGTCATCAAGAAAAGATTTGTCTGCATTCTGTATCTTAACTGTCTGCAAATTACCCCTATGCCTTAATTTTTCAAGCAATATAGTCTGAAGTCAGAAACTTTGGGTTATCATTTTCAATAGAGATGACCATCATGTACAAATCAGGACATATGTAAACTTACATTCTAAATTGTCTGTGAAAGCTGCCATGAAGTGTGAACTTGGGTCCCGTACCAATACGGTGACAGGAATAAAGACAGTCCAGTGTACTGTAGCAAAAAAAAGAAGAAAAAAAACATATACAACAAAATAATTTCTTCATCATTGCAATGTAATCAAATGATGAATATCTACCTTGGATATTAGAAACTCTTGCAACAAAATACATATTTCACTATTCTTAAAAGCTTTGAGATCATCACAATAATCATACCGTTTTTTACACTTGATATATTATTCAGACACATAGTTGAGGACCTTTAATATTTTCATTTGCTTGGCATACCCACCTCACACAATATCACCCAAATGGTCATGCAAAATTACCACGGGAACAAATAAGGACAGGTTGGTAAATAAAAATACAGGTCTATAAAGTGCATGACTGTCAATGCACACAATTTGTAACAACTGACTATAGTGATTAGCATGAAATGTTTCCTGAATAGTCTACTTAGTAAAAAAAGAGTTTTTCCCAAGACTGTAGGCACAAAGCAGGTGGTTTAACCCTTTCCCCCTCAAACCGGCCAAAACCGGCTGGTGATCAAATGGCGTCTGCTTCAGTGTTTTGTAATGTTTAGAAATGTATATGAGACTTATCAAGATCACATGCCAAGGAAAGCTGTTGACTCAGTCTTGATTCAAGGGGGAAAGGGTTAATATACTCGTATAGGAAACATAAAGTTTGTAAGGGATGGGTCAACATTATCATCATTTTGGAATTAGTACTTCGGGTACTATATTTTATGACCCCCCCCTCCCTCCCCCAAGTTTAGTACTTTTAAATACTGATTTTACTAAAAATTAATAACATAACTGGACAAAATAGGCTAAAAATTGGTCATCATTTTCCCTATTCTGCAAAAGGGTGAAAAAACCCATTGAACCCCCTCCCCCTTTGCATACTGTACGTACTAATTCAAAAATGACGAAAAGGTTGAACCATCCCTAAAGCATCTCTACAAATCTAAAAGACAGAATTATAATGCCCAGTTTCAAAGGTCAGTCTCATCTTCGAAGTTGTACTTATTACACAAAAGTCATCAAAGATGAGAGTGGCCTACCCCTCCCCCCAACTGGCTTTGATGAAAAGGGAGTGAAGCGACTGAGCCAGGGGTGGGTTAAGTATATATAGACGCATACCTTTTACATGGATTGCGAAACAGGCCACCCTATATTAATCACTCTCCATGGCACAGATGTTGGCATATACTCTCCTAGCAACTAGTAGGTGGTGGGGAGAGTGTTGGGGGTTTGGAGGGGGCAGTGGCAGGGGTGGGGCCCCCTCCCAATGGTTGACAATTTTCTTGTTTATTGGGAACTTGCACTGCAACTGATATTTTGTTGACCACATTTACATCGCTAGATCTTTCAAGTCAACACATAGAGACTCAACTCAACATGGCAGATGGTGTAACAACAACTAAAGAAAATAGCATACCACACACACACACCAATCAACAAGATACTGCAGAACGCCCGGGAAATGAATGCTACTGAACAAACAGGACATACCCAGTTATATTGACATGAATTATAAAATACAGAGCTTACTTCTCACAGAATTTAGGCACATTTAAAGAGGTACCCAGACAATCATAAAAAGTGGAATTCCATTTTAAAATGGAAAAATCTCATCCATGCACACTGGGCATGACAAGATACACATTTTATTGTAAACAGCAGGCTTTTTTCTCTCTTTATAATCAAAACTGTTACCCAACTTTCAAATGAACCCAGTATTTATAAAAACATGCTTCCATGCACACTATATTGCAGATTACCTGTGCATGACAGTAGGTTCCAGATAGTCAGCTGGTCTGCAGTTGTACATGCCAGCAGGTGGGAGCAACTGCCTCGACCAAACAGTACATGCCTACAAGAAACACACACAGTAGACACAGAATTATACAATATTTGGGCCATGCAATGTATATAGATTTTTTTTCAGTTCTTTTTTCTAGAATAGATCAGCTTTATAACATTTTTACTTTCATTAAATCAAAATACATCTGTCTTCCCCATGCTTCTTTTACAACACTGACATTTCTGCCAGCATAGTGATCAACATTTTGCCTCACACATTGTACATGGGGATACTTGTAGACATCACATGTTTGCATTTGTGTCAAATTTTGCTGCTTATTGTAACTAGGAAGCAGCTTAATTGATACAATTTACCCTTTGGTAGTAATGAAATTGTGTTCCACGCATTATCATAGATCCACACAATCCACTATAAACTGACACTTCTGCTAGAATTATAAATATCATTAGGGAGGTTAGGGTTATCAATCTTTTGGTGCTGGACCATGTTGAATGTGATCATCAACTTGACAAAATCCTTGTACCTGATGCAGTGTTTGCTATTGCCTTGTGACAAGCTAGTTCTGAGAGCATTGTTATCAGGGTTCCATAGAGTCAATGTTGAGCCAAATGCTACAGCCAAAAGAGAGCCATCTAGACTGAAGTCAGCATCCCCTGCTGGCTGGTCACGGTAGAAGCCGACAGACTCACAGTTCCAGCACGAGCTACTCCCTGCAAACAGAACCAATCAAAAATAATCTCATGCTTTCACACTGACCTTCAGACAAGATAAAATGTTTTTGTTTGTTTGCAATGAAAGCCAACATTCTTCTCATATATCATCCATATGCAAGCACTCCTCTTGTGGATCTTTTCTGCAGACGTGCAAGATGCATGCCACTGAACAGAAATCATCTCTCCTCTATTTCTGTTACAATTTCAGTCACATGACATGCAAATAATTATTAGTTCTGTGTACACTTTTCTCAGTGCTGGTACCCCCTACCCACAATGATAACAAAATTGTAATTTCCGTAACAAAACATACATCTTTAAAATTTCAAACAAAACAAAGGTATTTTGGCACTAGTCGGCGAGAAGTGCAACGGGTTTCATGTATCCCTCTGGGGTATTGAAAACTGATGGGGAAACAAGCACATAACTGGTTAAAATTAAGCATATCAGGAGGCGAGTATGCCTATTTTCCCATCATATTGAGGCTGAAGGGCTCCACGGTGCAGAGTTGGTGAATCAAAAAATGCTCTCTTTTGAGTCTAAAGATTTCTGTCTTTTGCAGCTTGGGGGTGTTGAAAGGTGTTCCAAGAATTTGGATTTTCAAGTTTAATTCTCCATGATCATTCCTGGCAAATGTCTGCCAAGAGGTTGTTTAAAATTTTTTTTGTTTATGTAATAAAAATGTTCCCTGTGCCTATCCATGAGGGCTCTGGAGGTTTGACCTACACACTGTTTCTTGCAGGTGCGGCACGATAAGAGGTAGATAAGATTGCTATGATTACATGAACCGCCTTATAGTCTGTTCTTTTCACAAACTTGACCATGGTGTCCAAGTAGGGTACTTGGAGAGAAGAATGTTCAATGAATTCATGCAGAGAAGTTGCTCCATGGGTCCATATGCAAAATACATCATCGATGACACACCACCAAACCTTGTGTTTTAGTGGGAATGTTAATAGATTGTTGGCTTCCAGCTTGGCCCTAAAAGAATATCCATATGACGGGCTACTTTGGTTCCCATAGCTGTGCCACTAATTTGAAGGAAGTGCTCACCATTGAATTCAAAGTTGTTGCATTGCAAAACCAACCTTAATTCATGGGTGGTTGGTTTCTCCTGTGAGTGTGAGTCTCTGTTGTGTACCAAAGCTCTTGCTGCTGCCCTTAGCCCTTCCTCTATGGGGATGTTTGTATACAAATATGAGATATCCAGAGTAACTGGAATTGCTTTTTTTTTCTTCTTTTTTCATTTTTTTTTCTCGCAGCTACCCATAATAAGAAAGTACGAGCTTGCCTTTCTGATCTGGTGGAAAAACAATCAATCACAAAGGAAACATTTGATTTCCTGCACATACAGGAGCCAAAGGTACCTTGCTTCTATCTACTTCCGAAAGTCCATAAGGGTTAATTACCACAACCAGGTAGATCTATACTAAGTGCCAATGACAGTCCCACATAAAAAATCTCAGGGTTTGTAGATCACTTTCTCAGACCTATTGTAGCCAACATTCCAAGCTACATAAAGGATACAAATGATTTCATAAATAAAACAGTGTCTCCCTCCCCTCCCGGAAAGGTTCATTGTGGTCACTCTAGATGTATCATCACTGTACACAAATATTCCTACTGAGGAAGGCTTAAGAGCAACAGCAAGGGCCTTGTTACTCAACAGGGAACGACAAGAGAAACCAAACACACATGATTTAATCCAATTACTGAGGCTGGTTTTATGTTGCAATAATTTTGAATTCAATGGTGATCATTATCTACAAACTAGTGGAACTGCAATGGGTTCAAGATCGGCTCCCTCATATGCCAACATTTTTATGGCAGATTTAGAAGCGAAAAAATGTCTCAGTTTTCCACTATGACCACAAAAGTGGTGGAGATTCATTGATATTTTTTGTATATGAGCACACAAAGAAACTAGTCTCCAAGAATTTATACAACATCTGAATTCTTGCCACGCGACCATTAAATTTACAGAAGAACATTCTTCTGTACAAATGCCATACTTAGACACCATGGTCAAGCTTGATGAGAACAACAAACTGTGCATTGAGCTTTACACTAAGCCCACAGATACGAACATCTATTTACACTATAGGTCTGCACATCCCAAACACAGCAAAACAGCAGGCCCATATGGACCACTACTAAGGGTAAAATGTATCTGCATCCACCAACAAGATTTTGAAAAATTTGCAGAACAGGTTATGCATTATTACACAATAAGGAGCTATCCAACAAAGCTCCTTAATGACACGTGTGAGAAAGTAAAGGCTCTAGACAGACATAGTCTTCTACAACACTGGAATGCACAGAATACAAGTGATGCATATCAGGACAAACTGTTCCTGATCACAACATATCACCCCACATCACCACCCCTTAGAAAGATTATACAGGACAATAGGGGCACCATACAGACCTCCAAATATGGTAGAGTTTTGGGGGACAAAGAAGTGCCAGTGGGATATAGGACAGCCACTAATCTGAAGGATATTTTGGTTAAATCACTAACAAAATATCCAGTTGAGCAAACAGCAACCAAAACCCCACAGAAGGAAATCCCTGCAACTCTAGTGCTTGCAGGTATTGCCCTAGGTTAGATGTGTCGGGCACAGTCAAAAGCTCACACACTGGACGTTCGCACAGTACACCGCAAGGTGGCTCCTGCAAACATAACAACCTGATCTGTCTTCTGACCTGCTGTACTTGTAACAAACAATATGTAGGCCAGACTTTGCGTTCGTTGATGGACAGGATGTGGGAGCATTTCTACTACATAAATAAGAAAGATGTATTACAGCCTCTTGGCAGACATTTTGCCAGAGCAGACCACAACGGTCTGAACCTCAAGATCCAGATCTTGGAACATATTTGAACAACCCCCAACTCAAAAAGACAGAAACACTGAGACAAAAGGGAGAATTTTTCTGGATTCATCAGCTTTGTACCATGGAACCATTTGGTCTCAACGTGATGGGAAAATAAGCATACATGCTTTGTATTGTGCTGAATTTTTGTAGTGTCTATGCTTATTTTTTCATCACAAGTATCACTGAATGTATAAAGCTGGGAACCACTCAATCTCTCCCATTTCACAGCTGCTACACATCTTTAAGGGATACTCAATTAATATCCCTATATTTTTATAATTATTCAAGAAATTTTTCTTTATTGTCTATCTCGATACATAGGCCTATTTGAGTAAATACCCCCTCTCTGCCCCAGCTTTATTCCATTATAAAGTGGGCAGAGGCTGGTTACTAGGATATGCTCTGACACTACCAAGGATGCCTCCTCCCATAAATACATTTGGGAGACAAAAGCACCCAAAAGGACATGCAATTTGCCTTTAGGTTGCCACACCATGTCACTGGACAATAGAGGGGTAACTATAAATAGTCTGGGCAAACACCAAAGCTCACCCTAGACATTAAGCTTAACTTGGTGTTAGCAACGTCTATTGTTGCCAACGTTCTGCATTATCATGTAACAAATGTATGTTACGTTTTTAATGGTACCATGCTGCAGCCATTGAAATTTTCAGTCCCTGATGAGCTAAACTACTGGGGAAACCAGTCAGACCACACAGGGCCCGATAGAAGTATCCAAACCTTTGCTTCGTGTTGCAAATTTTAACTGGAATTGCTCCCTCAGGGAGAGGGCGAAGGGACTATTTGGTTAATGAAATAATTTGTGTCCTTGATGTAGCTAGGTATGTCAGCTACAATTGGTCTGAGAAAAAAATCTGCTAGACCCGAAATCCTTTCTGTCCAGCAATCGTTGGCCCTAAGAATTGGTCTCCCTGGTAGTGGAAATATGCCCTTGTGTATTTTTGGTAGGATGTAGAAACATGGAACCCTCGGTTATAAGAACTGGAAAGTTTCCTTAGAAATGGAATGGTTTTCTATGAGGTCCTTGAGGCTGTTGTGTGTGGTAGTGAGATTGTCAGTCACTAACCTGCAGTGATCCCTGTTCTGAAGTAATTTGTTTACCTCAGTGATATAATCTACTGTGTCCATGATTATACAATTGTGGAACCCTTATCTGCTGCCTTGTTTAATAATAATATGTGGGTTCTTTCCTATTTCCTTTACGCCTTGTCTTTCTTCATAATTTAAGATGTGAGAACCTGGAACTCTTGGTATATGTTGTGCTATTTGGTGCTTGACTCTTCTACAGAATGCAATGATATTGGGGTCACCTATCTGTAGATCACTACGAGTTAAATTTCTTGGATTTTTGAAGGCCTTATCATTAAAAAGGGGCAGTGTTGGCCCTCTCAGTTTCAAGTGAAATGTCAGAGCCAATAAGCTGGCTTGAATTTTTTTGTGTTATTGGACAAATGTGACTGTTATCTGGTGGATTCACTTGGTCTTTGTTAAAGAAAGCTTATAATTTCAAAGATCTGAGGAACTTATCTATAGCTTTACCAATCTCCCCCATGTCAGGTTACCTAGGGGTTGGATAGAAGGATAGGCCATTGCTTAACCCTTTCCCCCTTAAACCAGCCAAAACTGGCTGGTGGTCAAATGTTGTCTGCTTCAGTGTTTTCAGCTAATTTCAACAGTAATGAAAAACAATTTTGACTGAGAATTCTAGATGAGCCCTATCAAGATCACATGCCCCAGGTCAACACCTTTCCTTGGCATGAGTTGTGTACTTAATGCCCATCTCGTTCCAAGAAGTTGCTGACCCAAGTGTCAATTTAAGGTGAAAGGGTTAATACACTTTCCTGAGCATGAGAGAGAGAGAGGGAGGGAGGGAGAGAGGGAGGGAGGGAGGGAGGGAGGGAGGGAGAGAGAGAGAGAGAGAGAGAGAGAGAGAGAGAGAGAGAGAGAGAGAGAGAGAGAGAGAGAGAGAGAGAGAGAGAGAGAGAGAGAGAGAGAGAGAGAGAGAGAGAGAGAGAGAGAGAGAGAGAGAGAGAGAGAGAGAGAGAGAGAGAGAGAGAGAGAGAGAGAGAGAGAGAGACTGTCTTATGCTATTATCACAACGATGAATTCAATGTGTTTTGACACATGATGTTAGTTCCAATAATTACAACCTGTGGCACCACCATGATTCCCAATCTTGCAGACTTTCATCTGCACAATATTCCTATCCTGGTATATGGATGTGCGTCCACAAATTCAGATGTATTAAATAACCATCACAAGCAAATCAATTCCTGAAATATATTCCCTCTGACCTTGAGAAAGTATAGCCAAGTCACCCATATTAGGTAAATTCAACTCAAATATATGATACACGTTTGTTGTACATTTCGTGAATTAAGTCTCATAAATTCTCAAGATCACAAATTGCGTAACTTTTACCAAATGACAAGTCACATTTACTATTCACCTATTGGTGGCGCCACTAGTATTGTTCACATTATACATAACTGCCTCCAGAATATTTCCACCAAATTTCATTAGGATTCATTGAAAATCAAACACACCAGAGGATTTTTGGCCCCTGTACAGAGTAATCCAATCTTTCAGTCATTTATTTTACAAAGTATACTAAGTGTACTGTACTCACTGTAAATATCAGTATCATCAATCACTGTCCACAGTTTGAACTGTCCATCCTCGCTGCTGGTTGCAACCATTGGCTCATTGCTAGTCTCCACTCCCAGTGGTCGAAAAACGAGTTTGTTGACTTTTGATGTGTGTGGCATATTGACAATGGTATTCTGAACAGCTGGGAACAAAAGATTTAAGAAAGCTTGTGATGTGTAAAATTATTGTAGATATCAATGGTTCAGGAGTACACCTTTATGTTTCAGTCGTGTACTGTTATCTGACAGTGCCTTCTCAGTAAATCCAAAAGCATGGATAATCATCACAATTGTTTTGAGAAAAATTTTAGCAGGAAATTATTCAATCTCTGCAGTTGTAACATTACCATAATCATGTTACTTATCTGAAATATAACTCTTTCACATTGGTCCAAAATCAAACTCAATTTGTAAAACAATGATAGCCAATAAAACAGCAGCTAGCTCACGACATTTGTCACACAAATTTTCAGTTACCTTTGAGATTTTTTGTTGAAAAGCCAGAATTTGAGCTTGATTTCCACAGATGTTTCCTTGTCATCTCTTCGTTCTACTGTTGCCAACCAAGTCCCTGTGTCATCAAAAGCTGCATTTTCCACCTCTGTTATCACCAGAGGGCACTGCAAGTTCTCTGGGGAGATATAGTTTTGACCCACAATATCCAGCTGAAAAGACAACTTCCATCATAACAAACTGGTTTTATGGTTATAATTAGAAAACAAATGTGTAAAATTTACTCTACATTTTACAACATTATTGTTCTGTTACAAGGATAAGCCCTGGTTTATTGCAAATGGAAGCTACAAATCTGATTCCTGTCAGGTTTTGCTCTTTCATCACTGAGACTACATTTTTTGCACATAATCTGGAAACCTTCAAGCCTGTTGGCTGGTCTATGGGATGACCCTCCAAATTCCTGGCCTGCCTACGACAAAAAGTTATGACACTTTTATAATCATTCAGTTACACCTGAAGTGTATGTACAGATAAGACCCTCTAAAATTTAACAGCCAATTGCATTTTTTGTGTTGCAAAGTGTTGTGCTGGGGTTTGTCAAGGTTGTAAAAGGTTTCCAAACGGTTTAAAAAGGGTTTGTAAAAGGTTGACAAAGGGTTTCAAATGGTTGCAAACCATTTCAACATTTTATTCAGTAAGGTAGAGAAAGTGTGTGAAATAGTTGTTAACCATTAGAGAAAGGTTTAAAAGTGTTTAAAAGGGTTTCAATGCAATGAGAGGAAATGGTTTGGAAAGTGTTAGAATGGGTTTGAAAAAGGTTTGCCTTTTACTCAAAAGGTTGGAAAAAGGGTTGCAAAAGGTTGATGCGTTTGGTGACTGTTAAGTTTAACGTGGGCTTAACTGTATGCGAGTCCATATCTATGTGACATAGGCCTACAACATAAAATTAGTGATAAAAACTGTCAAGGATAACATCAAAAGTTGTCATACATGTATCAAGAAATGAGGGATGCCAATTTATTGACATAAAGTCTGAAAGGCTGGGTTGTTTTAAAGACCAACTCACAAAATTCAAAATTTTGTTTTCCTTCTTTTTTACTTTCTTTTTATGATTTAAAGTTATAAGACATATAGTGTATACGATAAAAGAATTAACCTGAAGAAACAAGTTTGCAAGAGATTTGCATGGAACACACACAACAAGTCTTGCCTTCTGCTTACATAATTTACATGATTCAGGATCTAACATTTGTTTCACAACCAGGATTATGCATGAGCAGAAGTTTTTGCTACGGAAACCAATATGTTTGAAACTTGTTGGTCCATTGGGTCTTTCTGGAAAGAGAATTCACATTCAGTAAATCTGGTAAGTCTTTTACGTATCAGCAATGGGTAAGCCTAGGTTGACCTGAAATATGGGGCCAAGCTGACCTGGGGATACATTGACCTGGTGCACAAGGCTGGGGTGACTGAGCCAAATTTGCCTTAGGACCAACTTTGACCGATTCCCATTAAATTAACGGACCTACTCCCAACTTACATTATAGAGTTGTTTGTCATTGTGTAAAGAGTAAAACTGAAGGTGTCCAGGCCTGCCGTTCATCACCAATGCCTTACTGCGGGGGTCCAGCTGCAGGCCAGAGGGTTCCAGTTGGTTTATCTGCTGGCTCAGGTGTGCCCTGGTCAGGCCCTGGTAAACCTGTACCACTGAGAACTGACTGGAGATCACCTGTACAGCTGTGTGGCACAAAGTAAACATAACGGTCAGCAATCTACTGTAATATACACCCATCTGTACACAGATGGTTAACATGCCAAAGCAACAAGTTGGACACATTGCAATTGAAATACTGCTGGAGTTTTGGGGGAATTCTTGAGTCTGTGTAACAGATGTTATTGGTGTACTTGTAGTTAGTCCTTGCATTTAATGAGCTGAGTCTGTCTCATGCTTCTACAGCAAATGCTGCTTTGCTTGGCAGCCTTCCTGGCATTGTCCATGAAATTGCCATAGTGCTGTGCCTTCCTTCACCCCATCCTTTTTTTTTCCTCAGAAAATCAAGAAACACTACATTCATGTTTTGCTTCTTTTTTTTTTTTTTTTGTCAGTTCCTGTCTGCTGGAGTTGACATGACAGCATTGTATGTGTGTTAGTGTGTGTTTTTAGTTAGTGCTGGCTATTAGTTAAAACATGTAGGCACATAAAGCACATGTTAATTATACAGCGTGTTTGTTAATTTTACTCATGCCAGACTCTACTATGTCAGCGGAACTCAAAACCCTTTTTCATTATTTGGACATTTTAACATTTGCCATCAAATGAACTACTTTTTGCATATGCTGCACCTATGTATAAAGTACATGCATGTGAAAGTCATAGGAGATGCTCACCATTATCATCATGGCAGGTGGCATAAAGTGTGTTGTCTGATGAGCAGGCCAATCGGTTGATGGGAGCCCCGAGTCTGGGAAGTGTATCTTTATGGTGCGAGTTATACTGCCACTTGACTAAGACACACTCGTGACCCCCACTTAGCATGTAGGAACCTGAAAACAGTTCAAATGGGCAGCCATAAACCTGTGATACATGCACATACAATGTATATACGGTCATAATGTATAGTCATGTACATGCATATTCCAATACTCATGTTAATTTGTCACCTTGCACTGCTTCAACAATGCAGTAATCTGAATGACTTTTATCAACAAGCAACATGGTGTAAACATTTTTCCTCCATTCACAGTCTCTCCTTGTTGTTGGACCTCACTACTGGAACATAGCACCATTAATTGACAATGGATTGGCCATTAAACACCCATGAATAGACCCTAAGCCATAAATTCAGCCATTAATTTTTTGCATGGCTGTTAATCATTTTCCTGAACAACAGGCAAATTTTGACAATGGCCATGGATCACCTCTTAAATGCAAAGCATGTATAGATTAATTGCCATTAATTGGCAGTCAATTGTCACTATAACACTGAAGTTACTTTTTCATGGTTATAAATAAGAAATACATGGCCATGATCAGAAAGGCACATATTTATATAAAAACATGCAATATAATCCATGGCCATGAATATACTCGTCTGAACTGTATAGTGTAATTCATGGCCATGAACAGAAGGTAGACATTTCTGTAAAATAATATGGATCTGCCCCTGTGAATTTTTTTCTGGGTAGTTTTTCCCTCATTTGGGATATACCTAGACTTCCGTGGATGTCCTGTTGTTTCTTTCCTTATGGAGTCCGGACATATCCCAGTTTGGGAAATCCAGCCCACTACTGTCTGGACAAACCAAGATACTAAGGGATTCATATTAGTCCAGCCTATACCCTACATGTCCTTCTTGGCTATAGGCTGGATAATGCAGGACAAGTCTGGACTTTAATCTGGTAACTAGAGAAAGTGCTGGACTTTTAAATCATGTAGCAAAAATCAATTTGAAACCTTTTGTCAAAGTCCAGACTGCAGGATTAGTCTTCCTACCAAATAAACACCATAATATACTATAAAAATTTTATTTTTTCAAATGGCATTTATGACTACTGGGAATGATATACAGTAACTGAAGTCCTTGTAACATGCAGTCTTATATGTCTTAAAAACACAAGGAAATGAGTTCAATTCACTAAAAGGAGATTTTAATATCTCTAAGACAGATACATGCACTTTGAAATTGATGAAAATACACTGTAACTTGGTTTAATAGTTTTATAACTGTAGTACCTGCACTGTTTATGACCACCCCTGCTGCCAGCCCAAAATGGTCACAATCATGTTCTCCACACTGAATCTGAATTTACTTGTCCCATATGTTTGCAGAATAGCCTCTAAAACGCCAATTTATCAATTTGTGAATGCAGACCTGTCTATTCTCTTTGCTTTTAATATATTTATTCTTTTTTCAGTATTATTCATTTGCTGTTCTTTCACTGCATTTTTTGGAGTAAAAATCTGTAACATGTGAAAGAAATTCACAAAAACAGTCTGACAATTGATATGTTGCATGAGATTAGACCCACAAAAGATCTTTTGGTTAAATTCCATAAAAATTTAAAAGTTTTCACATTTAAAAAAATGTTTGATTTTGGGATCAATTTATGTTGTGAAGTGTTGGATTCTGTGATGCCTTTTTTTTATAATGATAGGCCTGTTTTATTGACACAATTGTCAAACATAATCTTGCACCTGTCTTTCATTAAAATATATCATTCAACTTTCTTCATACCCTTCTGCCCAATTAAGGTACCAAATCCCTCAAAAAAGTATTTTTCTTTGTTATTGTACTTTATTAATTAAAGAATTTATTTAACATACATGTAGCATGAATGCATGCATGTGGTCCTTGTCAAGACTTATTGATTAGAGTGCCATCTAGTGTCATTTGAGGAATTACTGCAACATGCGGTCAAGCTCTAAATGTGACTAGATAAATCCACACTGTCACTGCTATAGCTTAATTCTAGATTACACATTAGATTTAGTGAAAATATGTTCAATGAACTTACACAATGGAGTACTGTATAAGCAAAACAAAAATTTGGAGCTGTAGTGCAGCTTTTGAAACATCGGTAGGTAAATACACCAATTATCGCCCATCGCGATCTTTTCTGTGTTGAAATTTGATAATAAAATCACTGGTTGTTTCTCGTATTGAAATTTCCTTTGTGTTGTTTGGGGTTGCAAGGTATTTTCTCTCTCATTACAGTTGTTTCCAAGACAAAATGTAGCATTTGAAGTCCTAGAAGTGCCAAGTTATGGGTCAGAGGGTTCACAGATGGGCCAGCTGGGGTTTTTTTTTTTTGCAACCAGATTTGGTGGGTCAGCAGTTTTGTCACAGGTTTGGTCGGATTAGGAGAAACACGGGTATTATTTTGTTTAGCCAAATGATTATTTGTCCATCTTCCTGGACCCTGGTCCATGTTTGTCTGGTTGTTTATATCTCGCGTTCTATCGTTTAAGAGACCCGAACATGTGCAACTGCCCAAATTGAAATCACGTGGTAACGAGACTATCAAAGTGGCGGCAATGGCAGTCTGAAAGTGGCAGACGTCACATGTTCTTCTGTTTGTTTCAGTAAAAAATGAAAAAGGCTGTATATCTTCATGAATAGAGTCACACGTGGAAACAGACAGCAACTGTTTAAGGAAATGTATGATGACCTAACGACACCGATGCCAGCAGGATTCGTGGTTTTGCCCACGGTACAAGTGGGCTGTGGTCTAAGACTCGAACAACACTTGGAACTGGTGGACATATTGCAGAGCCAGAGTGCAACCTGAACGAAATTTTCATCGAAAAAATACAAGCATAGGAGTTTTTTCCTGATTTGAAGTCCTTAACTTTTTGTGTGGAACAAACAGAAAACATTGAAGACAATGTCTGTGATCTTTGTGACGCAGAAGAACCAAGCCCTAAGCCAGGGTTACGGTAACGGAAAATGTATTCAATAATTTTGATCAAATTGATGGCACATCTTGACTTGTGAAAAAGACCCATGTTATATTTGAATTACAACAACAACAGCACATAAATAAGCCAAAGGCAACAACACCCAAAACAAGTAGCAGAGTGGAGCGAAAGGACATCATGGTTCAATCATGCGTTTGCCCTCCAACATGACTGAGGACTCTGAAGATGGCTTGCCATCTATGTCTCATGTTGTTGAGAATTTATCTCCTCCAAATGTTTACGTCATATACTTTACTTTGTTCACCTCTTGGGCTACCAGGAAGTGCCTGGCCAGGCTGAGAGTCTCCACCAACCATGTGAATGATGTGGCTCAACCCAGCTTCTCCATGTGGCCAGTCACTTGTTCACCTCCAAATCTGCTGTGCTTTTGGTGGTGAATTCCTTGCTTGATGTTTGTCACTTCTTCTGTCAGACCTTGTCACAGTTGCTCTATCAATACTGGACAACTCAGTGCAAACTTCAAAACCAGAAATCTGGGGGTATAATTTTCAAACTGTTGAAAAAAACCCCCAACTTAATCTGACTTTTTGTTGACACTATTGTAACAGAAAACATAATAGAGAATAAAAAAATAGAGAACTGGGCTTTCCAAAGGCACAGACACGATGTTTATTGAAATTCGAGTAGTTAGTCAGAGGTACACCACAATTTTTGCCAGGAAATCATTGTCCACAGGGCAAGAAATTGTGGTGATATAATTATGCATCAGATACTGCAGAAAATTCAGGAAAGACATAATTCATATGCATGGGTGAAATTTTTCAGTTTTCATATTGAAGATTTAAAACCGAATTCAGTTTTGAGAACATTTTTGGTCATTTTACTTTTTTATCTGGAAATACCATAAAACAAAAATATGTGTAAAAATATTGATGTAAATTTTGAAATTTGCTTTTCAGTTTTGTTCAAATCGTCAGCTTTCATCCATGCATATACGTAATGTTAACAGCTAGATGACCACTGTGGTCGACTCTAAGGTTTTATCATACCTGATAATAATGTACATGTACTGGAAGTTATGTGAACATAAGTCACAACATTAAGGATGTTTTTTTTTCACATTTTTATATGTAATACATATATTGAGACAAATGGAGCCTATGTATATTTAACAAACATGATACATTATGTGTTAAAGTGCTTGACCTACAGGCCTGAGATCAGCCTCAAACTGTTTTCATATTGCAGTGAATGACTTGCATGGTGAAACTGAAGAAAATAATCCACTTTCTGAAATGCAGATGTACACTGTATGTACAAGGAAGAGACATGACACATCTGCAATACCAGTGAACATTCTTCCTGCCTTAGATATAAAAGTGTAACTTCATATAAATTTCACAAGTGGTCACATTTGCCTTTAATGCCTTGAATTGAAGGGTAGGAGCAACAAGTACCAAAGTGATTTAACCACGATGTCATAATATACCGAGCAAAATTTAATAAAACTACATTGTAATGCTGCTCAATGTGCAATGCCATTTATGAATCCCAAAATGAACCCCACATGGTCCACCCTTCTGGAGAGATGACCACCCTTGCTGCACATCCTATCACTAGCAATTATGAAGATTAGATAAATAAGGTCCTGGTATCGATAGTGAGACCAACAGTGTCTAGTCCCCTATGGTGCATGTGATGTCCTGTGTTACGGCACTGGTATCAATAGTGAGGCCAACCATATCTAGAACCCTACCGCGAATGTGATGTTCTAGGTTTAGGTACTGGTATCAATATAGTGAGACCAACCGTATCTAATCCCCTAAGGTGCTTGTGATGTCCTGTTTTAATGTAATAGTCTCAGTGTTTGTTCAGCTCCTCTATGGTTTGAACAGGCTCAGGAATCAGGTCCCTGATATCAACTATATATCGGTGTCGACTGCATTTACAGCATGTTTCCTCAAGATGCTCAACATCTCCTCCTGGTTTTTTAGCATTTACTTTTCCTGTTGCTTCAATGTTAAAAGTCCTGCTGTAATAAGGCGGTTTCGCTATAACAAGGTCTACTCTGTGGATCCCAACACCAGCGTTATAAAGAGGGAGCAGTGTGTATATATATATATATATATACACACACACACAGTGGTCCGTCTTGAGAGGCCACCTGGCTTGAAAGACTGTTTTTCAGGATACTCTGCTTAGAACATTTTATGTTATTTATAATATTATACCTCCTATGAAAGACCCGTGTCTTGAGGGACCATTGTATATATATATATATATATATATATATATATATTGGATGACAGCGAGTCCAGTATGAAGTTTAAGGGACGATGGAAAGCTATATTGGACTAGGTGAAGCAGTGTCCAATATAGCTTTTCAACGTCCTGTAAACTTCATTGAACGACCTGTCATCCAACATCCTGTTATAAATATTCTTCAGTTTGTTCATCTAAATCTGCTCCAGTACTAGTGTTGCATTCATATTGCTCAATATTGGGCCTACCAGACAACCGTATGATCGATGCACTTGCTGATCGACTTGACTGCTATATATTGCCTGTGGCTAAGAGAAAGCCTAGATATTTATATATATTGTAGCTGTCCATCCAATTTGTCTCAGATCATGCATGCATGGCTGTGTATGGCCATACATGCATATTAGTGCTGAAACGATATGTTTGGTTTTCAATATTTTGATCAAAATTATTTTCAAAATCGGTTATCAGTAGTACTAGTGATATTTCCATAATCGTAACCAAACGGACCATTTTGAGATTAAAAATGAGATTAAAGAGCTAACTCTGGCAGAGCGAGACATTTCGCAAACGTGTTACAAAGTTTTCTTAATCAATTTAAATTGCTGTTGGGAAAGTATTTTGGACACTTCGAATATGAAGTCAGACCAGGAAAACATATTGCATAGTACTCCCATCCGGCAAAAAGTCGGGTATATAGAAGCACGTTGGGTTTCGAAAAATTGCTGGTTTATTCTTTATTTCTTCTGGACTCGCTTTATGCATGTAAATCAGCCTTGATTATCAATAATCGATCAAAAAATTATTTCAGCTTTTGATAGTAATTTGGATGTCGGTTTTCAGCACTAATGCATTATATATATATATATATATATATATATATATATATATGTGGGCTTTCAGCAGAATCAATCATGGCCATTAATTGAAGGGAATATTACTTACAGAATTAATGGCCATGGTAAGGTGGCTTATGTCTCAAACCATGGCCATGGTTGAAGCTTCTACTAAAACCATGGCCATTAAATGAGAGAAACATGCTGAATCACGGATTCATGGCCATGGTTGAAGCTTCTACTAAAACCATGGCCATTAAATGACATGAATATGTTGATTCATGGCCATGGTTTTAGATCTGGCTCCTGCCAGAACCATGGCCATTAGTTGGCAGGGAATTATGTAACATAATTTCATGGCCATGGTTGGTGTTCCCTTTAAGGGGAGTTTAAGGGGACATTCACAGCATCTAATGGCCATGGTTTTTTTTGGCCATGGTTTAACATTAATGGCCTTAGAATTCATGGCCATGGAGAAACTGTGCTGGAAAAAATCATAGCCATTATATTAATCAAATTCATGGTCGAACCCTTAAAAATAATGGCCATGGTTGGTGTTCCCTTTAATGGCTTTTTCATGGGTTTTAATGGCCTGTAATTCATGGCTTGTGCCATTAATCAGCCATTAATTTTTAATGGCCAATTCAACCCCAAATGTTCCAGAAGTGCCTGTGCCGCTGTACATGTACATATTATGTAATTAAGGACAATTTGGACTAGTTTATTTTTTCTCATGACCCCTAATCAGACAATCTGTCCAAAACAAGAAGCCCTACCTTCTGCTGTGAAAACCAGATCTGCCACAGGTAAGGCATGCCAGTGATAGACCGTCTTGATCACCTTCTTGCTCCCTATAAAACTCCACCTGTTGGAGGAAGATTTATTTTCGAATGATCACTGTTGAGCTGTATGTAATACACAATAAGCAACAATCTACCAGAACAAAAGATTGTCTTATCTGCATGAACTCTTTCAGTGCCTATCAAATCTAAAGTCAATCTATGATTTAAGTGAAACTGGTCTGAATTATCATTAGGATACCAGATTCGTATTCCTCATAAAAAGACCTTTGGTTTCAGTACCAACATGCCCCTGGTTCCAGACAAAAGCTGTTGACTCGGGCCAAAATTTGGCACTTAAAGAATTAAACTTGGTGAAGAAAAAATTTTAGATTTTGAAAAGCATCTACTCAGCTTACTATGATCATGAAATAAGTCATTATACATGCACCATTCTGATCGAAATGAAACCAGTCACCAAAATGAAGTACACAACAGTAGCTGTGTTCCATCATTAAAGCCTTGCAAAGGTCAAAATTAAATGTGATTCTTCTAATCATTCACAAATAGACATGCACCTAGCTTATGATCATAAATTGCCAGTTTTATGTTTTAACCCTTTCCAATTTAAAGCGGCCATAATCAGCTGGTGGTCAAATGTCTGCTTGAGTGTTTTCAACTAATTTCAACAGTACACGTAATGAAAAACAATTTTGACTGAGAATTGTAGATGAGCCCTATCAAATCATATGCCCCAGGTCAACAACTTTCCTTGGCATGAGTTGGGCACTAAGAGCCCAATTAATGTCAAGGAAAGTTGTTGACTCACGTGTCAATTCATGGGGGAAAGGGTTAATCTTTATGAAGACCATCAGCTTATCTGTCATACACCTTACCATAAAAGTATCTTCCCATCATCACACCCTGTGGCCAGGCAGTAGTCAGTTGGATGGGCTGCCACACATGTGAACTGTCTGCCTTTCTCTATATGGTGCCTGTAATTATAGGCTCACATTATGAAGCATTACTGTGTCAATTCTCTGCTCATACTAAGACTCAATTTGGTGCACATATTTATTCTTTTTTCAAACTGCGTTCACCTTTGTTTCCCTGGCGAAAATAAATCTGGTTAAATTTCAAATTGACCATATAATTTTTATTTTGCATATTATTACTTTATCCAAATACATGTGCCACTACTTCATATATTTTATCTGTCTTTGGTCATCACCTCCAGTTCATACACTGTATATTCCACCAATAAATACTTCTACTCAAAGCTTTTCCTTGGCATTCTGATGCTTACTAAACTTTAAATGCACCAGATACAGATAATTATACATACATTTATATGACATCAGTTACAAGTACATAAAAGAAACTTACTCTATTTTGGTAGCCTTTTTAAGTGAGTATACTGAGAGTAAACCACCTTGTACACAAGCAACATAGTCACCCTGAAAATGTCACAAAATTCTCTTGTCAAATTAGGAGCAATATGATGCTGTATTTTACGTAAATGACTGAAAACACTCAATATTTTTCCCCTGAATCATGTTTATTATCACATACATGAAAATTGAAAAGTATTGTAATAACCTTTACCTCAAATTCTGCTGTCAAATAAGAGCACCTGCCAAACCCCATAAAAGACAGGAGTTAATATTGGTTTATTGTAATTTTCAATTTGTACAGCTGATACTGTTATAATTATCGAGGTTGCATTTGCATATAATGTATGTAACTTCTTGTCCTGTCATTGTGACTTTAGCCTATAATGCCCAGTACAATGTGTTAATTATACAGAAAATGGCATTCACAGTACATGTATTGTCATTGCTAAAGCTGCTTTCTCGCTTAATAATACTATAATACTGTTTAACATGTGACACTCATAGCACTGTCTCAGTTTAACTGGTAGCACTGTTTGTATCAGACATATTGTGTTGGGTGTAATTGTTTGGAAATACTTATGTTAGATAATATAGAAGCTGCTTCAACGGGCCTTCAAATTGGGTGCTCTCAGCACAGAGCCAAAATACTTGCAGAAAGGACAAAATCATGGGACACCTGGGCAAATCCCACTATTCTATATTGGCCTAAGTGGCCTTAAGGATGTACTTCTGTTTAGCAGAGGTGTCCACAAAAGAGGCAATAAAACATAATAAACGAGGAAATATTAAAAAAAATCCAACAAAGTTTATATATTTGAAAAGTACATACGGTGGAGAATTGTGTTTTGTTACTGTCATTGTGTCACATGTCTTGTCTTAAAAAAGCAATTACTGTAGTTCTAGAAATTTTCGCGCTCAATTTAATTTCACGCTACCAACTAAAGCGCGAAAATAAGTCGCATTGTATTTCACTACATTGTTTGGCATTGGATTGCGCGAAACTAAAATGCGCGAAAATTCTGTAATTTCAGAAAAAAATGAGTTTGCGCGAAATTAAACGCGCAAAAATTTCTAGAACTACAGTATTGTGCAAAGTGAATGTACAATTTTCCTAGTTTTTCAGTCTGAAATGGATTCAACTTTTTTTATTTTTGTTCAAACGTTGAAATTCTTGTGGCAAAATTGTTTACTGTGTTTTATGGCATATTTTGTGGACACCTGTGCTAAGACAAAGTACATCCTTAAAGGGTAAAAAATTTTAACGGCACCAAGGAGATAGGGCATCCACTGCAATTTCCTTGGTGGCTCTTGTTAATTTCTAGGCCTGCTTTAATATATACATGCAGAAATGTTGCAAATTCCACCTCAATCTATTCTATGTATATTACCTTACATCCAAGGGATATACACCTCTCATCACTCGATACTTTAGCCACAACCTCTTTTGTTGACACTTTCTTCGTGGCCTGCTTTGGAAGTGTAAACTTCACCAAGTCAAACCCTGAAACAAGGCAACAAACATACCAAAGTGGGTCTAACTGCATGTATGCCCCTGTAAAGTCAGTCCTCCATCCCTTTCTTGCCTCCATTAAGTGAAAAGTATTCAGGTGACTGAACACATCAAAATGACACACTTGTAGAAAGATTATGATACATATACAAGCAAAAATAAACAACCTTAAAATGATTTCCTTTTGATTGTAATTATTGCATAAACAAACATTTATTTCAACAAAACTTGAAATGTGACATGTGCACCCCATTTGGAAATAATTTCTCTATGGTTTGCTTTATAAAACTGTAAACTGGCTATATTACGTGGTTTAAAAAAGCATCCCATGTTTGCACAGAATTATTGGTTACATTTGCTGCTTAAAAAAGCCACCCATAATTTTTTTCATTCATGGTAGTTTTTCCACTTGCAATGCTTCAAAACTGATGCCCAAATAAAAATGAGTTCTCAATGCTTAGCTCTCCCAAATTCTAAAACAAATATCAACAAGGATAATTGATAACTGTGATGGGATATATATGTTATGGATAGTAATTTTGTAAGAAGTTTACAAGTTGGATGAACAAGGAAGAAGTTAGTTCCACATCAACACCACATTTTAATATCTAATCTAAAAACTAATTGTTTATTCAATTTAAATGAACAGGTCACTATTTCATTTTTTTATTCATAATCCTTTGATCATGGTTTTTACAGAAATGAACACTTTGTGCATATTTGTGTGAATACCATAAAAACGATAGCTGTCTGACTCTAGTGGGACACACCCTGAGCATTGTGGCATCAATAGTGTGCTTCTTATAATTTTTCAGAATATTTCCTGATTGGAACTTGAGATGATAATATGTGTATACATATATACCTGCAGTAGTCCTACCATTGACAGTGCATTGCAATAAGAGACCACCTGTCTTTTATGACCACATTTTACAGAGCCCTGGTGCTATCTTTTCCCCAAGTTGACCTCCACTCAGAGACCACCAGCTTTACATGACCTTCACCAGACCAGCCCCAGGAGTGACCTCATATAGCAGGGACTACTTACTTAACCCTTTCCCGCTCAAATAACCCAAGAGCTACCAGACGTAAATTGTCATCTGCCTTAATGTTTTTACATATTTTCTTCTTAGGGATAGTTCAACATTATCATCATTTTTGAATTAGTACTCAGGGTACTAAATTTCATGACCCCCCTCCCTCCCCCCAAAATTAGTACTTTAAAAATGATGATTCCCCCCCCCCCCCCCAAATCATAGCAAAATTGCACAAAACAGGCCAAAAATTGACCATCATTTTCCATATTCTGTGAAAGTGTACAGACCCATTTAACCCCCTCCCCCCTTGCGTACTGTAAGTACTAATTCAAAAATGATGAAAATGTTGAACCATCCCTTAGTAGAAAACATTTTTGCTGAGATTTGTACACAAGACCATTCATGATGGCACACCCTAGATCAATAGCTTTCCTTGGAGTGGGTTTGGCTCACTGTGCACAACCAATATGCCAAGGAAAGCTATTGACCCAGTTTTAGTCTCACCAGGAATAGATTCCAGATACAAGACCCAAGACTTGTTACATGGAAAGAGTAAAACGCTAATTAACTAATTAATTTTAAAGTAACTGACCAAAATCCCTGTGACACCAGAAGTCGTCACTATTGCGTTAACCACCTCGGGCAAAGCAACTAGTCATGTGAGAGGTCATTCTTACACAACACCTAGAGGGGGTTCATGTAAACATAACAACCTTGTGTGCCTGCTCACTTGTGAATGCGGCAGCCTACAATATGCAGGACAAACAAAATGCACTATGATGAATAGAATGAGTGAACACTTCCATTACATCATGCACAAAGATGTGAACCAACCTCTAGATAGACATTTCAGTCTACCCTATCATTCGTTGGCTGACCTGCCATTAACCATCCAGATTTTAGAACACATCCATATTCCACCTGGGCTGTCATGCACCATGACACTCAGACTTGAACGAGAAAAACACTGGATACACCAGTTGTGCACTACTGAACCACTGGGCCTCAATGTTATGGGTTGATAGACTCACTTGCCAAGTCTTATGCTAAAATTTTATATTCTGAGTCTATCTGCCATCACATAACCTCCAGTCAACCTTCACTGAAGTTGACTTAGGGACACTGCTACGCTTCTTTGATATTGGCTATCCTTTTGATACATAACATCCATCCCCTACTAGTCTTGTAAGGAATAGTGTTTTCCATTTCGAGGCTAAAACAGGCATACAAAGGAGAGTATGACCTGTGTCTTCTGTAATCAAAGATTGATTACCCCTCATGACGTCCTCATATTCATGACATGTTGTACCAACCCGTCAATTCGGACGGTTGACTGGTATTTCAGTTTGCATCATAACGTACAATCGTTTATGACGTTCAGCTAATGTTGTAAGCAATGTTACCCAGGTGTGTATAAGCAGCAGTTTACGGTGTCCCCAACCACCACTGATGAGAATCGCTTGATGCCAATCCGGTCTGGCATTTTTTCTCCCAAGTTTTTTGCCCGTCACTGGTCTTGCTTGGTGTTTTTATTTGATAATTTTAATCTTTCATTTCTGTATGTCATGCAAATGACAGTACAAACAGACATTTAATACTACTACATATTGAAGATCAAATTTTAGGAGCTTTCCCCCTTCCTATCTCGCACACTTTTTTTAAACAATGTATCCATGTCGTGTTCATATTCATTAACCGTTCAAATGGTTAACATTACATGTATAGTCCTTGTAACAGTAATTGCTTACTATCATTGGTCACTTGTTTGACGGCCAAAAAATTTGCCTCTGTGGATGTCTGGGATGCTAAGGGTAACACTGCGTGGAGAGGCCCACCTAGGTCATATTTCTGAAAGAAGATAAAAAAGATGAAGTACTATTAAGTCTTACATTTCAAATATTTGAGCCTAACAGACTCTTTGCCACTTTTCAGGCCCTCCTTTATAACAATACAGAGTAGCATGTAGTTCATGTACCAATCCAAACATACTGGGAGTGTTGCCTCCTTCATACACTATAAACCTTTGTTTGCTTTTAACACTACTGTCCATTAACAGCTGAAGTAGTCTTGAAAACCATTGCTCCCTGTGTCCCGTTCTGAACCTCTAATCTGTGAAAGGATCTAAGACTTAACTCTGCTTTGAAATAAAATTTAACTGCACATAGCAAGAGCTGAAACATTCAAAAGCTAAAGTTGTTGCTTTAATGATTACTTAGTGACCACTGGCTAATCCTGTTTTATTATTATACTCATCCAGGAGTGAAGAGGGACAGTGTGGACTCAATAATGATACAATAGATCTGTGTGAAAACTTACATCTAGCCTTCTTGTTTTTATAATCAAAAGATTATAAACTACAGATATAGGTGTGATGTTAGCCCTGCAAATGGGGCTTACCAGTCCCTGTGTCATGTCATCTTATTTTCTCTGTTTTGATTTTATATTAAGGCACGCTTTGGTTATCTTTATGAGTTTGAATTATATGCATGTATTGTTTAGTCATGTTTGTTACTGCAATGTATAATTTAGTTGATATGTTATTTCTGACTGTGCTTTTAGTTTATTTCAATGTGCATTTTATTTTGTTCTATCATTTATGTACTGAACCTTATTTCGATGTATCAGTTATATGTATTTATTTCTCCACTTACGGAGGTTAAGTAAAATTATTATTATTATTATTATACTAGCACATTTAGCCTGTTGAAATTCAAAATATTGAGTACAGCAGACAAGGGGGGGGGGGGGGGGAAGAGAATACATGTAGCTTGAAAACACAACACATAGAGCAAATAGCATGACAGCAAGGGAGCATTGAGTTACTATTTAGGCCAGGTTACTAGATATACCTTATTGGCATGGTGACATCTGTCACAAAAGTGTCACGTCCATCACAAAAAAAAGTTTTCTAAAATTTTATTGTAGCAATATTTTCAAAATTTTGACAGTAAGTTCTCTTCAGCCAAATTACAAACAATGTTAAATATGAAATTTGGTTATTTTTGCATTGTAATTTTTGAAGAAAAAAACTTTTTGGTTAAAAAATGTGATGAACATGAAAAGTACTACAGGGAGACCTGAGAATTGTGGTCTCTCAAAGGAGGTGGTCTCCCAAAGGAGTGGTCTTGCAAAGGAGGGACTACTGCAGTTCCATTGAAACCCGCCAGTAGCACCCCCAGGACTCCACACATCATAAACTTTTTTTTCTGTACAATATTCCTGTGATGGTAAAATGCCTATATGTTTACATATAAGGACAGAATGACCATGACAAGAATATGCTCTCCTGAAATATATTCCCTCAGTGACCTTGATAAAGTAGGTCAAGGTCACCCATATTATGTAATATACTTTCAGACATGATACACATATGCTGTGACATCTGATCAAGTTACCATGAGTATTTCTCATGATAATGAATTTCATATGTGTGAACACATAATGGCTCATATTTTCCATTCACCTGGAGGTGGCGCCACCAGTACCACTCCTATACCACATACTAACCTCTAAAATGTTTCCACCAAATTTCATAACGAACCATCATGAATCAAGAACACCGAAGTGTTTTCAATTTTTTCACCTTTGTGGCCTGTGTATTATGCAATCCTGTAGGTGGCGCCACCAATATTAAAACTCAGAAAAGAACCCAGATTTTCATTCATAGAACATGTCAAAAAAATTTCAAGAGGCTAACTTTAAAATTGTTCATGCTATCGGGTTGACAAGCCAATTTATTCACCGCCGGACAGCCAGTCAGCCAGCCGGATGGGATGGGGGCGAACCAGACAAGAGTGATTGCATAAGCTCTGCAACCTATGGTCAGCAGAGCTAAAAAATACCACACCATTCACAGTGCAGATCATTTACCTTAAGTAGGACTCCATCTGTGTAGTCCCATTTTATAACTTTATGATCTAGTGAGCAGGAGTAAATCTGAAAAAAAAAAAAAAACAAACGTACACAATGCATTATGTTCAGCTGTTCATCATGTACAGTACATGGAATTCATGCAGATAGGTATACACCATAAAGTGGACATTAAAACTGTCATTTCACAAATTTATGTGTATGGTAGGGTTTTTAATTGAATCCAAATGACACATGGTATGTACAACAAAAATCAATATGTGTACAGTGTGCTTACAGTTGAGGAATAAATAACATTATTGCACAGGAAAAAATGACATGTCCATGTTTCTGAGCCTGGGGACACGTGACAATATCAAATTGTTGGACAAGGAATTAGCACATGTGGACAACAAGTCAAACAGACCTGGCTTGTACAGTTTCACGGACAGATCTAGGCCTACAAAATTTGTAGCCAACTCAGGAAATTGAACAGCACATGTAATGACTGCAGAATTTTACCTACCTCGTAAATAATTCATATTGAAATAAATTTACCATTTACAAATGTCCTTAGCCAAATGACTGAAATATTAGCATTTGGCTAATGGCACCAGCAGTCCCTGAGTTTATTTCTTTATAAATTGGCCTGCAGAGCTATACCTCTGACTGCAATGTTGCTTTCAAAGATGAATTAAACTTGCATGTACAACTAATTGGAAAAGTGGCACAGAATAATAGTTTCACCTTTTAAAAAAATTGTACGGGCTGTGTCAAATCTGACTTCTTACCAACAGCTGAGGATCTCTCAATTTCTGTGAATCAAACCACATGTCTAATTTCAGCATACATATTGCAATCTAGTAAGGCAAATGTTGATGAAAACAGATATACAATGTGCCAAAGTGCCTGACTGGTTTCATCCTTACCTGAACTCATCAGAGACTACATGTAGCTAGTTCTGTTCAACCCAAGAGTAAACACAAATACATGTATTTATGTTTACTATTTATAGGGAGTTGGTCTCTGTTTGAACTCTAGAGATGATCTGTGATTCAACAGAAACTGAATGCTGTGTTCGATACATTGGCCTCTTAAAGGATACATATAAATGTATTTTCCATGAGACTAAACAGGAACTTAAGAGTTATATCTGTGGCACATTATATATCAACACTGTCCAAGTACAAAAAGCCTTTTACATACTTTTATAACACACTATTGAACATATAAAACTGAATATACTCATAGAAATACTTCACAATATGTGTACTTTTTTCCCCTTTCATTTCAGCTTGTTATGCTTTGCACTTAGAATATTTACCTGCAAATGGTTGACAGGATTGATCTTAAAACCAGTCACAAAGTCTGTGTGTGCTCTTAGCTCTCGTACGCACTCCCCACTGTGAATACTGAGGACTTTGATACTATGTCCGCTGCCACATAGTACACATCTGAAGAGACAGAGAGGAACAAAAAAAACATTAAACTTTGCCTGAGTGCAACTTTCACCTGAACACCTTGCACTGAGGCACCCATTCACACATACATGCATCATCATGCATACCATATTGTCTTAATAACTGCACTGTGTGCTTAAAACTGGCTGGCAGTAGAAAATTCATCATTTCAGCCAGTCTGGCCAAATTAGCCGAAAACTTAGTAGCCAGACTGAGACTTAGCCAAATTAAATTTTGGAGATACTACTTGGGGCCAGCTCTAAGAATATTATTGCATGAGCCATTTTTTGCTAAAAAATCAAGAATATATTTTATTTGCCACAAACAACCAGATTTAGGTATATACATGTAGCGATCATTTTCTAATAAATTGTGAACTTGTAGCCACATTTTACCTGTGTATAATCTCAATTTATATGTGCAATGTCTTTTTGCCAGTTTACACCAATTTAGCCAGTGGCTAACTGGCTAATTCTTAGCACTAGCCCAGTTAAAACTAGAACATACTGATTTTCCAACAGAAAATCAAATGTCTCCCGGTGGAACACTTACGTCTCTGAATAAGCAACAGGTGATAACAAATTACAAATGACCAAGTTTGCTTGAAAATTACAATCCTATTTTAGCTCTCACCTAGATACATTACTCTAGCAAATTTTTATCAAGTTCCTCAAGACTTATTGCAGAGAAACCGATTTCACATAAATGACCCTGTGACCTTGAAAATTAGGTCAAGGTCACCCAAATACAATGCTTACCTAGGTCTTACCTTGATACATTATCATACCAAGTTTCATAAAATTCCATCATGTTCTTCAAGACTTAACGCACAGAAACCAATTTCATATTTAAGTGACCCTGTGACCTTGAAAATTAGGTCAAGGTCACCCAACTGCGATGCAATTGTGGATCTCACCTTGATGCATTATCCTTCCAAGTTTCATCAAATTCCATCAAGTTCTTCAAGACTTATAGCACAGAAACCTATTTCATAAAACTGACCCTGTGACCTTGTGAATTTAGTCAAGGTCACCCAAATATGATCCCAACCTAGGTCTTGCCTAGATATATATTCCTACCAAGTTTCATAAAATTCCATCAAGTTAATTAAGACTTATTGCAAGGAAACCAATTTCATATAAGTAACCCTGTGACCTTGAAAATTACGTCAAGGTTAGCCAAATATAATCCAAACCTAGGTCTTGTCAAGATACATAATCCACCCAGTTTCATCAAATTCCATCAAGTTCTTCTAGACTTATCGCACGGAAACCAATTTCATGTCAGTGACCCTGTGACCTTGAGAATTCGCTCAAGGTCATCCAAATACAATCCCAACCTAGGTCTTGTCAAGATACATAATCCTACCAAGTTTCATCAAATTCCATCCTGTTCTTCATGACTTATCGAACGGAAACCAATTTCACATAAGTGACCCTGTGACCTTGAGAATTCGCTCAAGGTCATCCAAATAGAATCCCAACCTAGGTCTTGCCTAGATACATAATGCTACCAAGTTTCATCAAATTCTGTCAAGAAGCAGAACAAGCGGAAGAAACCGGCACTAAAACAATATGTCCCCCGGCTTTCACCGGGAGACATAATATATTTTGATCCAAACTCATTGTAACAAGTGCACAGTGTGCTTAAAAAGCTCAAAATGTAAGACAGTGAGCAGTGCTCATCCCAGCATCAAGCAACACAAACTGGTCTACAATGTGGTATGATGGCAAGTTCACATCATCATTTCACCTGTTACATGCACATCAAAGAAATATCAACTGTTAACCAATCTCTGTTCTCTTTTGCAGTTACAAGTTTATAAATGTTACATTACTGCCCTGATGTTTGCAAGAATTTTGTGTTAACACAGGCAGCCATTTTGCTTATGACTCATCATGTGGTTAAATGCACATCAAACTGCACACACACCAGGGACTGGTCACTGTAATGTTGCGTAGCATGAATATTCAGAATGTGGTATCAAGATTGCTGTGTACTGGCAATTAATAACATATATTATGTACTATGACACTGTTATAAATTTCATTTGGTGCCAATGGAAAGATTGGCTATAGGAAGGAACTAGTGACATTAAACCCAGGCCATACATGAAAAAATCCTGTGAAATAAAAAAAGGCTGGTCCTTGTCATTTTTTTGCAAACTGCTTATAAATTAACTCAATTATGGTGTCTGCTTCACTTAGCAACTTGGTTCATTTGTCAGAGGTCATCAGATCTACAGTACAAAGACATGTGGGCACCCGGTTTGAACAAAAATTTATCAGTGAAAGTAACAATATACATGATAAACATGCAGTGGTAGTTGTGAAAACAGTGAGAAGCAAGCAGATTGTTGGGCACGTATCGCAGAAGTACGCTGAAGTTTTTATTTCATCAAACGGGGGCCAAATTACCATGCAAGTGACAGGCCAACGCATCAACAGGGGTACCGAAATGGGTCCATGGGTATCAGTGGATTATATTTTCACAGCTTTAGCAAAAAATATGGCAACATTGTCAACTAAAAGTAAACAATAGGCAGGATTTCTCACTGCCAAGCTTGAGTCACCGATTTTATGAACAAAAGATCATGTCACCTGAAATATAAGGGGATTTTTTTTTCAGAAAATAAGTGTGTGTGCTTGTTGAGATGAATACAGCAACCCTTGCAAAACAACAGTTAATTTAACATTTCATTTTTTTGACAAATTATTAATCAATTCTACTAACTGTAGTGTCTACATTTCAGATTGGGCAATGGTGCTACTGCATAGTCATGATACTGGGTATGTCCCATCAGCTGACCATGCTGTGCTGACAATGGATTTCATGACTACATTGTTATAGTGACTGATCAAATTGGTTGATGGTACTGCACCACCTATTGATAGGTGCATGACTGGTCTGGATCCATTGTCAATGCAACATGAAGGGCTGATAGCATGTAACACAGGCACTTTCAAGGCATGTTTGTAAAACATAGATGCCCCCTACCATCATTAAAGTAACAATGCACAGTCTTATCACTGATACAATGTCGAAAATAATGGATTCTCAACATATGTAAGGCGTCCCATGTTTCTTCTTACATTTTTTTTAAAACTCTGCATCATCCTGGGAGTGTTGTTTGTTTATCAATACAGGACTCTTGTCTCAGTTGTCATTTGATATGAGAGGGGTGGACAGAATGGCATCCAACTGCAGGTCCAACTTGCCCAGCATGGCATTTGTAAAGCTTAATTTTCGAAAACAAGGAAAACCTCTGCCCCCATCACCACCACGTAATGTATGCCTGGTAGTCACCCTATTTTATTTTTGCACACACTGCAATCTGTTTGCTTCAATTTTTGTCTTCTTCCCTGATTATGGTATGTCAATATGATCACAAGCAGTCCAAGACCCTGAATGGCCAAAGCCGTGTCCATGCCATTAATAAAGACGTGCTGGTCTTTGATCCAAGATGAGGAGAAATAAATGAGCAACTCCTGTCCATCGAGCACTCTTCTCACTGAAGCAAGCTATGAAACTGCAAGCCAATCAAGCAGCGCCATTTGCAAACAATGTTGCTGGGGTCAAGTTGATAACACCTTCGGGTCACATAACTAATCAGCTTTCGAGTTCCTTTTGAAGCGGTCACTGTTGCATGTGAAACCACAGTGACAAGCTTGCAGGTGTGGCTGCTTTGATGTCATTCGGGTAAATAACTGCTTTTTAGGGTAATAAACATCATTGTATGTTGGAAGTTGTACATCAAATTTATTGTGGGAAAAAAGGGGCCTCAAATCTTTCAATATTGATTTCTTGGAATGAAATTTTCTGCTTATCAATAAATTTTGTGGACAGGGTCAATAGAAAGCTAACTGATTGATCTGTCCCAAATAATTATCTTTAGAAAGATGAATATATTGTCTAGGAACTGTTTTCTTTTTTTGGTTTTGTTTTTGCATCACATGCCTCCTTCTTAGACTTTTGTAGCACACAAAATGAATTAACTGTTGATGTTTAAAATGACGATCAAAGAATTGGAATATTCTGTAATAATGTATTTTATTTGTAAAAAAAGAATGTAGTTTTGGACTGCATATTGGTCTATACTTTAATTTTACATATGTCAAACACTTTTCCAGCAACTATTTTTAAGACATGCTGACAAAATATGCAATCGGATACCCTCTTGTAAACTGGCTTATAAAATCCTTGTAAATCATTGTATCAATATGATAGTGCCAATCTAAGCTAGTTCATGGTTGCTGCAAGCATCTAGTTCAAATACTGGGCTCTATTAGCCTCTAGCAAGATTGCCAAGTCTCACAAGAGCAGCCCATGCAGCGGTCTACCTAAAAAATATAAAAGGTGAAGGGTCAAGGAATAAGGGAATTAGTTAAGAACAGGCGATGAGAATGATTGAAGTGCATTTTGGCTACCCCAAGAGCAAACTGGCAGCCTAACAGTGAGCGTCAGCGAGCTCTTACCATAAACATGTGTGAATATGGGATATAACAGAACGGTAAATTATCCAATCAGAAGAGTACTCAGTATCTATCCAACGAAGCTGCTTTTCTTCATCATCCCCTACTGCGCATGTGCACATGGGCGCGGCCATTGCATTTTTTTAGGCACCACGGGTAAATCTAGCAGTTTTATTTGCACCAAGTCTCACACTTACCGGCCTTTATGGAAATCATGTCAATAATTCATAACTGGGCTTCACAAAACGTTGTCGGCAGAGTGTAATGAATGATAACGATTCACGACTTGCATCGTTACACCTCGATGGAAAGTGGACCTGGCAAAGATGCTTCTGGGGCTGGAAGTGGGTTTCCGCTGAATAGAAAAACTTGACAGGTGTGAGGGTTACCAAAATAATCATCCCAAAGTATGTAGTATTTGTTGTGCATGTTGCGTCTCACCTTGTGACAACCCCGGTATTATCTGCACACTGTGCTGTCACCAGGTTGCTTCTCGGGGCCTTCCACATCGCAACTTCAACTAAGTTCTAGTCACACTTATCCCTCCAGGGGCCCCACAACGCCATGTTGCCAAAGACTGCTCCGATTTTGGTGTTGTCGCGCGACAATCCAACAATCACTCACCATACGCACTATGTCTCTGCCACAGGATACGCCACTAGTTCAATGGCGATATAAAAATATAGCAAACAATACTAAAATTTGTGGAAGTGTCTAACAAAAAGAAAGGTCATAGGGCAGATAATTTTGTTCATTTGTTTAAGGTAGTAAGGCCTCGCCCCTCTAGACTGGTTTAGTAAATGGCCGTAAAAGAGACCTACCGACCAGGTGCTTTGTACTGCCTGACCCACCGACGTTATTATCGATACTTTGTAATGCTGACGCTCGCATCTTTGGCTATGCCTACAACATATTAGTAATATGCCCTACCCCAATGATTTTAACAGTTTTGCAACAGTTAGACCAATCTAAGAACATTTTATTTTGTTGAAGGAAAGCCATTTTGGCTGAGAAGTTGCCAAATGGCAACCAATTCTCATCCCTGTAAGAATGTAGAGATGAATTCACATGTAAGATATCCTTTGCGGTATCACTCTTGATGTGAAGTGGACACCCATTCACCTGAGCCCACTGCAGTTTGCCTTGACTGAAGTTGACCTACGGTTTGGCACGCTAACTTGTCAAAATGAACAGGTTCATGGAAATACAAAATAATGAAATACACAATGTCAACACAAGAACCCAATCACTGAAGAGTCGCGTCACCAATCAAAACATCTTGTCCAGCTTTCCTTACTTTGGATCTGGTGAAAACACAGGTCTGCAACGCACCAAGCTTGCACCACCACGTAATGATACTGTGAGTTCTTTTTCTACATTACAATCACCGTCTGTGGGTTCTTCGTCCATGCCTGCCGCCATGATGCAAAATGCACGTGGTGGCAGATACAAATTTGCAACAGCACTTCTCATTGGATAAATGAAAAAATTAAAGCCAATCACAATTGACAACACAAGACAGTGCGCAGCTAGCACCACGAGGCAGCAGAGGTCAAGACTGACTGACAACGCTGTTCAGTTTGCTTGTAGTGTTCAAGCCTGCATCAAAATGGTTAAGATGAGTCCAGAAATGAAGAGGAGAGTGTCAACTGTCGTAAAAATCGGGCAAACAATCTTCCATTGGGGATTTGTGCCCACAGTTTTATACCTGGGTAAGATATCTTAAAAGCCTAATTATCGCTCACATGACAGACACATGCCCGTTTTCCTTGAAGTTGAATGACGACACTATTTTGTGCAACCATGAAGCTCCATAGAAAGAGATGGTGCAATCTATTCGTTTGTCGAAATGTTTTTAAATTTTCTGATTAGTTTCCATGACACTTGACCGAATGCAATTTGACCCAACTTCCATTTGGGGATATTTTACCTACTGTGTATATGCCCGCAAAAGGGGGGTGGGGACACTACCCATATTTTAGGGTGGGTATGCTCCACTGAGGGTATGAAACCCAAACCCAATGGGAGCTAATCAATAAGAAAGTAGGGGCGTCTTTGGGAGCTGGTATTGACAAAGTCCAAGGGTAGAAGTGCCCATCCCATAAGGGAAAAAGAGCTGTAATTGAGCGTGAGTACAATTTATGGGGGTCTGGGGGAGCGACAATTTTTAAAACATGGAGCCTTTATGATCGATGGTTTGAAAATGGGAGTCTTTGAGAGCAACAAGTGGTCAAAACTGGGGGTCTTTCCCAAAGGGCCATAATAGCGCCATGTATCTACCAAATGTCCCGGAGCAATTTAGTTTCTTAACCAACTCGATTTATGACTACCGTGTTATTGGGCGATGTTGATTACGACGAAATGTTGGCTAACTTCTTTATATACCTACCTAGGAAGCAAAACTATATTGAAACCACCAGACAACTCAACAGGTGTCAAGACCATGTATTTTTGTAATTTATTATTAGTACAGGTACATTTCGACCAAATTGCAATGGGGTCAAACTTCATTTTGACGTGACCAGTTCAGCATATGTACCATTCGACCTACATGTATTTACAATTTGAACATATTCCACTTCCACCTCTTTACAGTTCGGTGTAATTAACATTCGATCAGGTGCTGTGTATCGTTCTGATTAGTCCAATTTCACTCTTTTCTGCTTTAAAAAGACTTGCACATGCTCAGATTGGGAGGTTCCGTACAAATAGTCCCACATTTTAGTTGGTCACAAGACTGCCAAAAACAGTGCTTTTCTTTGGTGGGGGGGGTACCCCCCACACTCCCTTTTCTTATGTGGGGGGGGTTTCCCCGGCCCCCACCCCCCCGAGCCGGGCTCCCTCTTCCGCTATCCTGCAGAGGGCTTGAACCCACACATGGAAGCCTTTCCCATCCCTCCTGTTACACCGCCTGAGCTAGCAAGGATTGCTGGGTGTTCGGTGTCGTTCATGAAAAGTTAAACGCTTGACTGACCATGCATTGGGAGGAGTGCTATCTAGTGAGCACCAGAAATAGTACTATACCAACATGGCGTTCACTGAACACTGAGCCTCACCATAGAAAATCACCTAAAAACGTTTTAATGTATCAGTATATGGGCATTCTATCTGCAATTGTGGACTCTGCATATAAAACTCAGTTCATGTACTGAAAATTACTCATCTTTATTTGACATATTATATGAAAGACTCAGGAACTAATTCTATAGGATAGCCTCAGAGCGGCCAAAATCGACTTAAAGAGAGACTCCCACATAGTCACAAGCAGGGATAAAACCACCATTATAATATTTACTAGAGCCTGACCGAGCATGCATTTTGAAGCCAAACTGGGTACTCTGTACACATTACCGATCCCGAACTAGGCACTGATTGGGTTTGGTATATATGCAATTCAAACATGAAAATGTTCGACAGGGGTTTATAGCTGTTACCCTTTTGCACAGGGACATAACTATTGGTAATGTAATTAAGGTGATTAATGCCACCCGTGTGACAAACTTAATTGCAAAGTATTGTTTGTTGCAGTGTTTAAAGTGGATACAAGTATGAAAAGTAACCTCAGTGACCTTTTTTTTTAACTTTATCGCTCAACATTGACAGTGATAACCGAACCTGAAGTTTAGCGACTGTAAAAGCTGAAGCTGGGCTTCTGTCCTGAAACCTGGTAAGCTCGGGTTCGGTTGTTCAGGTTCGGTCAGGCGCTAATATTGACTGTGTTTTCATATTAACATAAGGGTGTAATATGTTGTATAGCCTAAAATGCGAACGTCCGCATAACAAAGTATCGTTAATAATGTCGATGGATCACTCAGTAGCACCTGGTCGCTAGGTCCCTCTAGCGGCCATTTACTAAACCAGTTTAGAGGGGCGAGGCTGTAGTACCTTGAACAGCTGAACAAACCCATCTGTCGTGTAGCCTTTCATGGGCAACATGGGGTTTAGGGTGCTCTGCAGGACATAGTGTGAGTTGTGATCTGGAATGCTTCCAGAAGCGACCTGGTTACTGGTGACTGCAGACATGAAGGTATCATGTAACATGCGCAACAAATGTTGTATACTTTGCGATGTTTATTTAGGTTACCCTCACACCTGTAAAATTTTTCTATTCCACGGAAACCCATTTACAAACCCAGAAGCGTGTTTGTCAGGCCCAGGTTCCATCAAGGTGTAAACAATGCGAGTTGGTGAATCGTTGTCATTTATTAGCCTTTATCGACAACATTTTCTGAACAGACATGAATTATTGACATGATTTCCATCAAGTCTGGTAAGTTTGAGACTTTGGGGTAAATAAAACTGCTGAAATTACCATTGACTAGATACTGAGTTTATAAAATTTCAACATACTTTCATTTTGAAATCATTGATCCCCATTCAACCTTCTTTTAAAATGGAGAATTTAACCTGAAATTGTAGGAAACAGTGCATTTGGGCCAATCAGATATATGTAAATGTCTGAGCCCCAATGCTGAAAATGATCCAATAATTTGCCTCGTAAGTTGCCTGAGCATGATACCAATAACAACATGTATGCTTAAGTTGGACCTATTCATGCACAATGTAGGCATGTCCACCAGTAAGGATGTCAGTCTTGTACACGTTGCACTTGAATTAAGGTTCGTCAGCTTTGTGCATGTTGTCTGGGGCACATCAAAGTCACATTAGAGTGGAAATCTAGCACCTGTTTATCAGGTGGACAGATACTAAACAGGGGCAGTCAATTGACATTGCACAGTTCTCATAAAGCTACACTTTTACTTGCAGGGTTTAAAAAGGGTGCAGAAGAAGGGATGCCACCACTGTCACTATTACAGTAAGTATCTTTCTCTGACAAATTTTACACTGACCTTTTTAGATATGAATTGGTGGAGACATGATGAAATATTTACATTTGGTTGGTTACAGGCTGACCTGGGGGGTTGGCCAGAAATAGGTGGTACATTTGTATTTACTCAATTATCACAAACTTGACACATTCTTTTGAAACATTAACTCAGAGTTGGCAACAAAATAGAGCTTGATTTTTTTTAGACTTATAGTTAGGAGTACGTGTCATCATGGGGTTTATTTTACATTTCTGGTACAGGATGCCCACTGTTACAGTACTTGCTAAGAATTCCCTATGTTTGTACAGGCCTTTAGTGCTTAATATTTTATAATCACTGGGAGTAAGTATAATACCCCAGTTCTTATATAGTGGCAGGTGGTTGGACTAAGGTGAGGTATCCAGCTAGAAAGGGTACATAATAGTTCAGGGCTAAGCCAAATCATTCTTATCTGAACTTGTACTATACAAATTTAGTATACGTAATTAAGTTTGGTTTGACAGGTATTCTTTATTCATATTGAAGCTCTGCATTTATAAGCAAAGCTTCACTTATTTAGCTAATTGATCATTTCCCACATTCATATTAATTCATTATTATGTGGGTTGTCTTTGCTGAACAGTGAGTATAGACAATGAGCCTCTACTCAGAGAGACATGTATGGGTACAGGCTCTAACACACGTTCTGAGTAGTACACGCTGAAGACCCTTTACTAAATTTGGGCTATTGCAGCCAATGTCAAAATTTTATGGAGGGATGTAGACAATACGACAATAGTACTTTCATATTTATGTAGGTTGGACAGTGAAAAGTTCGTTTATGGAGAGTAAAGAGTTTGAACTACAGAATTGGGTAATAACAACTATGAAGTGGTTCTAGATTGTAAGACTCAAATACAAAATAAAAAGCTTAGACATGTTATGTTAGGGCCTTATGGCAAGGGAGAAGAATCTTAGAAAAAAAGCAGATCATAAGTAACATTTCTTACATGATATCATTTGTACATCTTGCGTATTACTGTTGTAATGCTTATGTTTGTATAACCTGTATAAAACCATCCATGTCGCCCTTTTCTAATGAGAGTAAAAATATTAAAGCAGGTGACATTTGAAATATAGGCTCTTTTGGGTGGTTGAACTCTTGAAATTGGAAAAGGTTAATCGTTAAATCCATATGTATAATGTATTGAAATGTGAAAGACAAGGTATGTGGGTCCTTGTACTGTAGGGAGTCAGGAAAACTAGATAAATGTACAATGCTTTACATGCAGACATTTTCCCCGCATAATGTATGGTGAATTTAGTGGGAAGCATGTTGGATTGTAATGTTAACATATTACTCCCCGTATGAAGTACAGTGTATATCAGGCCTTCCTGTTTGAATATTACAAGAGAGCTGTAAACCACTCTCCAAAACTGATGGGGTGAGCTAGTATTAGGAGAGCTGTTCCATTCATTACCTTTGTTCGGGGGGGGGGGGGGGGCTGTTTTGGAGAGTGAAAAATAACTCACTTGAAATGAGTTTTAGGCAAGTGATGACGCTGGGGAGTGATCACTCACCTCAGAAATGAAAGCTTGTGTACATTCACCTGAATTACCATCTCTTTAGAAATATACAGTTTGGATGTTAATAGTAATACATGAACTATTTCTAAACTCTCGGTGATCATGTGTTCATATATTGTTTGTCACGTAATTTTCTGTGCGCTGTATTTTGTTTTTCAGACTTTTATGGCAGTAGATACAAAGATGTACAGTGTTGCAAGCTGGAAAGAGATCCAAAACAAGGAAACAACACAGATGTTACATGCAGTGAATAGGTGAAAGAACTAAAATTGCATCCTGGCGAGGTCACCAGGATTCTGAAATGGCAAGGAACCATCAATGGGGAATGGCAAATGTATACTGGACAATTACCAAAAGTAGACCATTTGTGACTTGAATGTGTGAATACAGTTAGCTCATGTGTATGTAAATATTTATAAGAATCAAAATGGTGCAGCTGGTGTATCCAGACTCATCTGTGTACAAAGTACAGGTGGATATTCCGTGAATATATCCATATTTAGTGTTCATAAACAGAAATAAAGTACTGTTACAAACTTGTGTCAAGTGTTACATGTTTTAGTGCTTGTGTTTTTGAATGGCTGTGTTCATGGATGTGTAAATGCCTGTGTTTATGGATATGCCTGCTCCACCCTGTTGTCACATACCCGAGACTGACCACTTCAATGACTTGAAAATCCATCCTGGCATTTTGAAATGCCAGGTGCCAAATTTTGGCTGGTAAGTGCATGTAGTTACTTGAGGGGTTCATACCACTTCTGAGGGGTTTGCACTTGAACCCTAGCATGGTCTGCCAGCACAAGACCCAAACTGAAGGCAAGGGGGGTTTTGATGGCAACTAAGTCACAATGCAGGCACAGACACTGAGTTAAAGGTTTAAAATCACTTTTCTATTATGATGAATCAGTGGATATACCGATCTAATAAAATTAAGTGGATACTGCTGTCTGTTGGTGATCACTTGGGACTTGGGAGGCTGTATTACTTTCCAGAAGTCTAAATAATTACAACTTTTCATTCTGCATTCCTATTGGGCAGTCCTTGGTTACAGGGTAACATGATAATAGAAATGTGTAGCATGGTGTATTCAAGTCTACCTTAATTTAAAGTATTTGACAGTCAACTGTCACTGCACAGCCATATCATTTGAATTGACCCAATCACTCAGAAAACTGGAGGACAGTAAAACACATGTCAAGAGACTGGAACATGCAAGGTCAGGTTCTCATCTTGGAGTGAGCTCATTTTTCCTTGCACTGGTTAATGTCTGCTATCACCGTGAAATTCCGCTTCTTGTCCTCAGATGCACCAGAAAGCATTATTTTTGTTGACTGAAGCAGCCTATCCTAGAAGCTTAGCTGACTGCCAAATCAGCTGGCCAAGAATAGCCCTGGCCTTGGTTGGGGTGTGCTATTCATACTCCATTACGTGTATAGTAATGGTGTATTTTACAAGCATGTCTGCTGCCATATCAATTTGAATGCTTATGCAGTGCTATTTTTGAAAGAAATTCAAAAGCTACAAAATTGAGACTTCATTCATCGATGGCAAATAATATTTGTGTGTAGCTGTGGAGTATATATTTTTTTCGTATGTCAAAAGGAGATGTTTCAGTTGGGGAAATTTTATTAGCAGTTCATTGACCTCAAATATAAGGTCAATGGGCTTCGTGTTCTGCTGACCTGTAATCTGATGAAGATCAAATGAAAAATAGGATAAATTTATTTCGACCTGTATGGGATTCGAACCGACTACCTTCGGCACACTCGCCTAGCCAAATGTAAAGTCCAACACGCTGACCTCTAGGCCATCGGGGCAACCCCAAAAAGGTTGACCGAGGACCCAGGGTGATGTTATGGCAGGTGTGGCTTGTACATTGACATGGTAGGGCACTTCCACAGACCGACAATTTATGAAATACACAAAGAAACTCAATTTCCCAAAATGCATTGCTGCTATGACCTTGAGGTCATCCATATCTTACAATATTAAACTTCTGCATGACACAGAATAGTGATATAATTTGCAGGGTTCACACAGTTTCTTGAAAATACTTTAATTTGCTACATGCATTTTCAAGGCCTTGGAAACCTTCAAATTAAAGTTCTTGGACAACTCCTTAAAATTTTATTTTTTAAGCATCAACCAGTGAATTAAGTTCCGGTGTGTCACTAAAATTTGAACTATTTGTCAAACTTTGTGCATGTATGAACATGAATCACATTTTGATTGAATATTCTATGGCTTTCTTTTGAAGTGGCTGGTAAATACCTATTTGTTAAAATGTATTACTGGAAGTTACGATGTATATTTTTGCTTTTAAACCATGTGGGCCTGGCAGTTCTCATCAGATTGAGTAAAACCTATCATGTACAGGTACAGTCAGGCAGGTATCAGAGTTCACCTTCCTGGAGAAGATGGGAAGGAAGCTTGCATACCCCAGTGTTATCTGTTCATGATGAAGGAACTCCTTTAGATTCAAACTGTTGCAAAAATGATTCTCAGTAGTATCCATACATAGGCCTGTTTCTTGTTGGCCTGCTGCCTTACCGTTACAAACTTTTCTTAGATTCAAAGAAAATCTATATCTACAAATTGCATAAATACCAGTTAGATATTTAAACAGCATGCACCAGAATCAATAATTTAAACCAAAAAAATTATATATATATATATATATATATTATTCGTACACAATTACATATTGGTACACTAGGGTATAAAAATATATAAAATAAGTACAAGTTAAAGGCTGATGTTATGTAAAAAAGTGGTTTAAATCAGGATGTCGATATAAAATCGTACATGCATTTGAGTTCATCTGTGGAGAAGCCTAAGATGACACAAGTACCCTTGATTGCAGATTTCAACTCTTTCAGCTGTCCCAGAACTCCTGATTTTAAAGCAAATAAATGTAATTGAAGAAGTCTAAACTTCATTGCACTTTTCATAAAAGCAAATAGTTTGTTAATGTCAAAGAATTCAGGATTTTAAAGTAAATAAAAGCGAACAAGGAAGTCTTTGCAAGTTTTTTTTTTTTTAACTAGTCCTACCTGCAACACAAAGCGTTGACTGAAAGGTCCGCCATTTGCTCAAATTAGGTCATGGAGACACCAAAATCTAATCGGCTCATCTTGGCAGCAAAGATGAGCATATTGCCAAATTTGAGCAAAATACATGGAGGCATTCTGTGGGTATTGCATTAACGAGAATGTGTACACCCATATGGACAGACAACCCGAAAACATAGTGTCCCCCCCCCATGGGGCAGACCCTTTAAAAAAAAAAAATTAGTAGTGTAAAGTATGTTATTTGGACATGTAGATGTACAAATGTTTGTGTGTAGTTTCATAGGTAAAACACAAAGTTGTGCGCAAATATAATACAGGAATAAGTGTGAAAATGGCAATCAGACGACAATCGGACGAGTTTTTGAGTTATGAAAATTAGGTCTTGGGAAAAGTTCCAGAATTTGATATTTGCCAACGTGTATGTACAATGAATTTGGCATCCTATAGCTCATTCTTTTTCAACATTGAATTTAGTGTCCTTCAGTAACATTGAAAAATGTATCAAGGGTTACACAAAAATTTTAGGCCTGCCATAATTGTCAATAAACTTAATGCATATTTCATTCAAATTTTGTTGTTAATCTCAATTAATCATCATAATGATGAATTTAGTGGGTTTTCGGATACCTGTGATGGTAATTCTAATGGAAGTTAATTACTACCAGTGGCCCCATCTTGACCCCACAAATCAGACGTTTGGTCTGTGTAATGTTCCTGCAATGACATATGGATATACATGTATGTACAGTGGTACCTGCTGTATGCAACCACTGCCGTAAGCAGCCGCATCGCTTTTTGTGATCACTAGCCTAGGACAGGAGTCAATTTCTTTGTAAAATTTACCTGTGGTGACAGGTCACCTGCTGTATGTGGCCACTTTTTCTTGGCTGAAGGGGTGGCCACCTACAGCAGGTACCACTGTACACAAGTTAGATGTAATGACCATCACAAAAAAAATCATTTCCTGAAAAGCATTCTTACCTTGACCTTGAGGGAAAGTAGGTCAAGATCATGCATATAATTAGTATCATAACCCTTATTTCACAAATCTTGATTTTAATGTGTTATCAAAATGCGCATTTCGGTCACAATCTTCCGTAATACTGTAGGTAACGCCATCAAATTTCAAAGCACCACCATATCTTTGATCAACATTCCTGCAAAGTTTCATGATGATTCATGCAAAACTTAGAAAAATAGCATCCTTCAAATTTTCCCAATTTGGTCCAAATATAATGCTATAGGTGGCAATGCCAATGAGAAGCTCAACATAGATTTTTATACCCTTTGTAAGTCCAGAAAGTTATATGGAGGTAATCTGAAAACTGTCAGGGATGAGCCTGTTCACGGAATTCCAGGATTTCTGGGAATTTTGCGTACAGACTTACAATTCCTGGATTTCTGGTTGAACTTCCAAAGAAAGTTACTGTTTTCCCCCACTCAAATGTTTTTCACTGAGGATGAGTACTTTATATGTTACTCTCAGGGAATTTTTTTCCTTGGTCAGGCCCATGTCTGAACTGTGGACAGTATAATCATTGCACTCACAGAGAAAAAACATGGATGGACAGACATGATAGATCACATGAGCTCGGACCTTCGGCCAGTACATGTAGGTGAAAACTAAGAGGCACAGCAGCATCACAAGAAAGGGAACAAGTCGACTCCTGTGACCTTGAAACAAGTCAAGGTCACACATGCAATCCTGTCCTTATTGCATTGACCCTGAATATGACATGAAATTGGCATAATTGACGCCTGTAACCTTGAAGCAAGGTCAAGATCATTCATACAACCTCACCTGAGCACACCATAAGGACCCACATTCAGAATTTGGTTGGGGTAGCTCTTTCTAAAGTTTTCTCTGTGACATTGAACATTGCATGGAATTGACAAGGTTGACCCTGTAACCTTAAGGTCAAGGTCACTTGTGCAACCCCCCCCCCCCCTATCTGAATACTGCATAACACCAAATTTTGTTTGGAGTCACCAACTTGATTTATACAAATTTCATACCTTCTTGGAAAGTGCTTGGTCCTAGTTACTCAGACAATGCAGTGGGGTACTTCTGTCTACCCCTGGCTTGTTAAATGGGTGTTGTTAAGATTTTTTTTTTTTTTTTTACACATAGTTTAAGTTTTAACAGGATATGATTCTGCATTGCACTTGTCTTGACTGGCAAAGTGGCGACACCCTAACCTTTCACCTCTTGACCTGGGATCAATTCTTACCCTGTGAAGCAAGTCTGTGTTATAAATGAAAAGTCTGGATATGCTTTCATAGTTTTATTTCGTACAAGATAAGGTTTGTAACATTTAAATACTGAACAATGATTTAACAGTTGTGCAGCATACTGAAAACAACAATGAACCATGCATGAACTGCAGTTACAAAGAAACCTCTTTTGTTATGCAGAAGAACCAGTTACTTGGGACTGTGAATGTTATTGGTCCTGTGTTTTACGATTTTCACATCAAAAATTATATTAACTTGAAAATAAATTGGCATAATTCTGGATGAAATTGTCGGTGTATAATGTAATTTTCTACCTTTATACAGATTTTCCTTTTATCCTGCCTGTTTACAATGTTACCAATCATTCTGCAAATGTGTGGACAATTTGTCTTTTCATTTAAAAGAGAAGAAACAAGAGGTCTGTGTCAACAGTCCATGCTCAGCTGACATAGATATTCATCACGCTTGTGGTTCTGTGAACTTGGGATAGGGCAGAATAGGTAGACACTTATCAAAGGTACATCCCTACCAAGTTGGCAATAATCTTGCCAAAATTATTGAAGTTATAACCATTACAAAAAATTCACAGTTTAACTAGGAAAAGCTGTCCAGCTAGAAAGGGTACATTTTGGTTCAGGGGTAAGTCAAATTGTTCTTATCTGAACCTGTACTATGAAAATTTGGTAATTATGGTTTGTTTGACAGGTATTCTTCTTTGATATGAAGCTCTGCATTTACAAGCAAAACTTCACATATTTAGCTAATTCATCAATTGCCACGTTCATATTTATTCATTATTATGTGGGTTGTCTTTGCTGAATATTTAGCTTAGGCAAGGAGCCGCTACTCAGAGAGACGTGTACGGGTAAAAGGCTCCGAAACACGTTGAGTAGTTACCCGCTGAAGACCCTTTAATTTAATTGGGCTGATACAGCCTATGTCAAAATTTTACAGAGGAACGTGTGCAATATAGACAATAGTAATTCCATATATATACAGGTTAGACAGGGACAGGTTAGCTTATGGAGAGTAAAGAGTTCGAACTGCGGAATAGGATATTGACTACTAGGAAGTGGTTCTGGGCAAAAAGACACAAATACAATGCTAAGCTTTACCATTAAAACTTTTCTCAAAGATTTTCTGAGAAAAACCATAAAGAAAAACAAAAAATAACTGGAGCATGACCATTTGAACAAATTGGTAGAGACCCACCCAAGGTACATTGTCACTAAGTTTGAAGTCAATCTGAGAGACAGTTTTTTCAGAGAAGTCCCAAATGTGAATCAGCATTAGAATGCCCATTGACTTGCATAGTAATCAGTAGGAAAGGTGCATTTACTGATAAGTATCTGAATTGAAAGAATCATTAAGAATCAAAATCCACAGCAGTGCCACCTAGTGAACTTTCTTTGACCTTTTCACAAAGATCATATCCACCAAGTTTTAGCTTAAACTGAGTGATGGTTCTGGAGAAGTTGAAAATAGCAAAACACACACACATACAAAAAGTCAATAATAAACAGAAAAAAATGCAGCCCCACCTGGTGAACAAATTAAGAACTAGGAGTCCCCAGGACTGTTCATATGTGACACCAAAGAAATTGGGTGAGCGGTTTTGAAGATTTTTTAAGATTTCCCCAAAAATGAACAATTTTTTTTTTTTTTTTACACTAAAAAAATCACTGGACCAGGACCATTTGATCAAAATTGGTAGAGACCCACCCAAGGCACATCCCCAACAAGTTTGGAGTAAATCTGGCTGACGATTTTTGAGAAGCAAATAATGTGAATTGCGCACAGCTGACAATGGATGACATACCCTCTCAATAGCCCAGCTGACTGACAAGTCAGCTGAGCTAAAAACAAACAACAACAAAAAAAACAAAAAACAAAAAAAAAGACTGTAGGTGAACAATGTAGAAACCTGGGTAAATTATGTTAGAAAGTCTGAAAAGAAATGCATTGTAAAATTATCCTGTTACGACACAAAATTTGAGACAAAGCAGATTACTTTCGTCTCTGTCAAATACAAGGAAGATCAAACTGGAAGCATTAACTGTCGTTAAAACCATAATGGCGCAAAGAATTTACACAAGTAGCTGACTTGGCAGAACAACCTAATAATGACATATGAATCCAATTTCCACAACTGCAAAATAATTCTGTTCAGTTAGTCTGCTCTGTACATATGGCAGTGTTAAGAAAATTTGGTTTAGATGTTGCTCAGAAAAAAAAAAACCTGAGCCAGTTTGATTAAGTAGACAACAATTAAGTGGAAAGCCAAATTTGACCATCCATAGTGTGTGCATTAGGTATACATGCACCTACAGCTTTTGGCTGCCACTCCCAAGCATGAAGTAAAAGACCACTTTATCCATACTATAGTAGTGTCCTGTTGATGTTGACAAAGTGAAGGCCACATCCACATGGATGCAATAACCTCATTTGTGCCAACATTCTTCATTATACAGATCTTACAATACCAGATCCATTTTTCATGTGGCTGTATGCTGTAATGTGTGAAGCAGATAATGGACAGCATCTGAGAACAAGAAAGTTCTGCTGGAGGAATACATTAAAACAATTTTTATCTGTTCCTTGCTGTTGTGACAGTAATTTAGCTCAACTTTACCATGACAAAACTGCCAGCCATAACAATGGGAAGGCATACAGAGCAGGAGGGTTGATATCTTTCACTGTCAGTTGACAGGTTATTAATCAAATGTGTACCAATGGCATGTGCTGCTCTGCTATAATGTACACTGCAAATGAGACCTGTAACGTTCAAAATTCAACATCGAGTAGCAAATTTTAATACAATGGTGGTTATCCATTATTTTGAACAATGTGTTCAAGCCTACCAATGAATATATTAAGTACAGGCACATGATTCAATGACTGAAACAGATTGAAAAAAAAAATGTAAACATTTTGATTAACATGCATAAAAACACTGAGAAAATTGCACTTTTTCGTCCTCTCACCATTCTAAAATTGTTGAGCTACAAGCTGTAATTTCCGTGGGGGTGCAGCCAGACACAAAAAGGCCACAGTAAATCACATAATTCAAACTTAGCCTTAGTGTTAAGCCCTCCTTTCAAGTTTCAGTAACTGTTGTTTTTTCGTACCGTAAATGTATTATGTAATTGCAGGCCTCTGTTTGCAGCACCAATGCACATGCACTCCACAAATCGTCTGTTCCCACGTCATTTAAATGAGAAATAAGCTGTGTTTGAACCTACTATTTGTTCTAAAAATTTTGCTGGCATTATACATTTTGACACTTTATTTCTAGTTATGTTTCAGATACTGTTACCTTCTTTTGTGTCAAGTTTTCTTCATAATCACAGTCATCTTTACTGTATATTACATGTACCAGTTGGACCTAGCAGGTATGAACATGTAACAATAACAGATTTAAGTATTAAATACATGTACAATGAAATGACATACTTATGTAGTAAAATTAGTATTAACAGCAACTTTTCCCCGAACACCTGCCACTGTCATATTATCCTGGTTAGTGATCTTGATATTTGTATTGATACAATAAACCTATTATGAATTATACTATACTGTACTATATTGGTCAAATAAATGAATTGTATTGAATTGAAGTATGAAATATATAACACCAAAGTACTCATCTCTAGGCCAGTTTACCATGGTCACTTGACCGTTGATGACTTGCAGAAGAATGTATATTGACTACCACAATACTTCATTTCTGAGGACTTCCACAAGTACACACATTTTACTGACTTGTAAAGCCAAACATAACATATTCATTTTAAAAATGCCACTAATTTAGAGTACTTTTCCATTTGTACGGCATTGTTATAATCAGATAATGGCACATTGGCATTTAGACCAGAGTTTGGCACATATAGGACACTAAAGGTGTCACAATATACAACTGATGACAAATAGGAGATCATCTTTGCCCATGGATTTGAGACACACTTCATACATGCCACAGTCTTGATAGTTTAATGTCACTGTAAATAAGACAATGATGTAGCCAGGTTCTGAAGGAACCAGTCACTGTGGCTCTGCACACATCAAATTATGGGATTCTGTGCCAGCATATTTTGACCAGCTCTGGTACTTTTTTAAATAATAAAATGAAATTATGCATATGCCTGGAACCTTCAGGGTAATCCATATCAATCTTACAGTTATCTTGTCAAGTTACTTAGCCTGACAATTCCAGTTACCCCCGGTACCCAGCCCTTCAAGCCACTGGGGATAAACACTTCTCGACTGTGCTTCCCATGTCCTCCATTAAAACATGTTAACAATTTTCTTGCTCGACTTGCCCAATAGTGCCTGGATGTAAATTGTCTTCTGCCTTGATGTTGTTAGTTAAATTGTATGTACATAGAAAACATGTTTGGCCTAGAATTGTACAAAAAGCTTGTCATGATTGCCATGTCCCGCATCAATGGAGCTTTCCTTGGCCAAGGAAAGCTACATGAATTGACTCAGTCTTATTCTGGTTGCATCCCAATGTACACTTCTGGTTATAACCATTCCCATATTGGATTGCCTTGAACATAGTTGAGACCAAAATGCAAGTTTTTGGTTGAGACCAAAATACAAGTTTTACAAGTTGTGATGCACATGCACATCACCTGAATTAAGCTTCTGCCCAGTATAATCCTTGAATAAACAAATACCTTCAACACTTCAAAATGCTGTTGTCTTCCCTTATACATGTATATTTTGGAAACATCCAGCAAGTTAAACAACTTATAACTATAGACCTGTCAATGCTTGTAAAATTTATTTAATGTAAATTTATACCAAGTAAAATAAAACTAATGAAGGCAATAACCTCAATACAGTTCACCAATTTCCAACAAGTGAAAAAGTCTGAGCAATCCCTTGTAACTTTCTATGTACATTTTTATGTGCATACATGTATACTCAAATGCTAAAACCAAATTTCTACGAAGTCCACCCCCCCCCCCCAAAAAAAATATAATATTTGATGTTCAAATAGATAATTGAGAAAAGAAGTTTAATCTCTCTCTCCACCAGTCACCTACCTCCTTTTGTATATTCCACTTAAACAGTTACTTCTAGTTTATAGAACATTTTTTTTCCAGTGAAATACTTGCAAAGGACAATAAAAGTTGCCACTATAATCTTTTAATACCAATCTCTGAAACCCGTTTGGAAGAAGTTGAACCCTTTTCCCCTTAAACAAGCCAAAACTGATTGGTAGGCAAATGTCTGATTCAGGGTTTTGACTACTTTCAGCAGCAATGAAAGGCAATTTGAAAAATATGAGTTAACAGATCAAACCTATCAAGATAGCATGCCCCAATTTAACAGTTTTTCAAGGAAAGCTATGGACTAAAGCTTCATTCAAGGTGGAAAAGATGTCAAGATGTTGTTCATATGGAATATATACTCATTATGAGTTCACAAATCATGCCACATGTATGAAAAAATACATTTATTAAGACTTGTCAATAGGATGGAATCATTGCTATTGCATCATACCCCCAACAGATTAATCTCAGAATGCAGGTAATACATAAATATTTACTATCGTAAATAAGACACTTGCATGCAGTGGTCCTTGCTTTAAAGACTACACATCTTTTCAAGACCATGACTTCATGAAACTAGTCTATTTCACTAATCAATTTACCCATCTTTTAAGACCACCTGCAAAATGAGACCACTTTTTGTAGGCAGTAGGGATGGTCTTAAATAGTAGAGTAGGTATTACTATATCTCTGTTGGATGACAGGTTTGAAGTGGGTGCAACTCTTGACCCCTTTCATCAGAGGTGCCAAATGGGGTGTGTTTCAATGCCCCTAATGAGCAGGGATCAATATTTTTTACCTTAATAGTACCAACTTTTCAGTTCAAACCTGTTTTCTCTTTCAACTTAAAATGTCAAATCTTAACTTTATGTATACAAATACCTGTACATGTGTCTTCTACTAGATTTTTTAAAAATAGCTAGACTACACATTGTGCTGAATATAGTTCGCCAAGATATGACATGATGAACCTTAAGGTAGAAGATCTGAAGCCAGTGCGCAGTGAGACTGGCAACTTTGCATCAATATTACTCATTTAGTTTTTTCACAAGTACATTAATCCCATATATTTTCTGATTATTACATATCCACAGATTCGTATCCATAGAGGTTTTTTGCAGTACAGTGGTCCCTGTCACCAGAGACCACCCCTATAGCAACAAAAAAGTGGTCTTATGAGACAGGTGGTCTTTCACGACAGGTAAATTAACATGGGAAGTATAGGACTTGGGAATCTGAAAAGTGGTCTCTCATGACAGGGTGGTCTCTCACGACAGGGGCCTCTCATGACAGGGACTACTGTATTGTAATTTTTTGAGATTTATAGCATTTTTTCTAACTAAGCAGGATTTTCACACTTTTTGCACAAAAGTTACAGAAAATTGTTTTTTTTCTTCTTTTTTCATGTTGAAATCAGAAGAAATTGAAAATATATACCTATGTCCAGGATCAAATTCAATGGCGAATCCTGAAATAGCATAAATAAAAGTTACAAAATTTTTATGTTGGTCCTAACAGGTTGTCCATTTTCTTTCTCAAAATTGCTCCAAAAGTCACAGAAGGGGTAGTTAGAAAAAAAAATCTTGGCATTCGCTCCTGGTTATATTTTTCTTTTGATGTCTGTTGATTTTAATGTGGTAGAGAATTTGTTTGTTATTGAGGCTAGATACGAATAGGTTGAGCAAAAAAAGTTCTGATTGCTTTGACAGAAAATGTTGCCCATTTTTATGCATTTATGGCTGTAATATGACACATACTCACTTCTTCTGTCTTGTGTTTTATTATTGTATGAAATAAACTTGTAGCTGTACCTCTGTGATGTTGTCATTCTAAAAAAGCATATTTTGTGGCTTTAAATTCAACTTTTTTGAACTTGGGAGCATCAAACGTAACCACAATTGGCTTCTTTGGGTGTGGGTTCACATGCAGCTTTCCATATTTGGGGCCCAGTAAGTGGATTATGCTAATTTGTTTTTAAATCAATAGAGAATTTCAAAGTAGTCAGAGCAATGGTAGTGATTAGTTTGTACAGGCCCATACTTTTGTCCATGGCTCATGCTTTCCTGTTCCCAAAAGTGACCCTTGTCAGAGGCTCACCTGGTGTCCAGGGATCATGGACTAATGGCTGTGCAAACAATGACACAGTTCATTATCATGCCCATGCAGACAAAGCCCACGTGGCCAGCACTACAGAAACTGTTTAAACAAAAGTTTTGAGCTCAGTTTTCTCATATAAATTTTTTGTTCAGACATCTCAGTTTTTGGGAGCATGTAGTTTAAGTAACAAACAACCCAAAATATTAAAAAGCGATTGGAGGTTATCCAAAGGTTCTGGCTTCAGATCTTCCACCTTAAAACTTCTAACTCTCCATCACAATGTTCATCAGTCACTGGATAGACATTACACTCATGTTCTGATCTGGTCAAGAAAACACAACCAACACGTACAGTGTTATACACTATTCAAATTACCTAGTGCAGTAATGCTAGACCTTAACCAGCCTGCCATCTTGACTTTACGTCTGACAATTTTTTCTGCAAAACTTTTTGCTGACTGAATGAAAGATGGCAACAACACTTTGTTGGTCATGTATGCAGCCACAAAACACTGATATACATGAGTTGAAAAAAATCAGGAATTGGCATTGGTGTGGCAGCTGAAAAGGCATTAATAAAAAAAAAAAAGAATGGCCCTGAATGATGTACACATCAAATACAATATGTACAACTGAATACTTTAAATATCTCAACATCTGAAGCTAAACCAATTGTACAAAGGTAAAGGGTTCAGGAAATTCATTTCTTTTACAAAGACCTTTCAACAAAGTAGCTGAAATTTATAAGGCTTTCTCCTAGTTATGAAATTATAAAGCAAGATCTTGACAGTGTCATCTACATGTGTGTGCAAAACTACCACTTACATAACATAACATGTGGTCAGTCTAGCTGCCTGGATATCACATGAATTTGACGTATTATACTCTGTACCATGTTTACATGGCAAAGTATGCATGGCATATATATATATATTATGTACAGTAATGTCTCTCAATTATAAGTAGATGATCTGGTTTAGAAGCTTTCTGTACACCAGATGTTGCCACAACTGTCATGGGTTCAGTGAACACATAAGTGTTATACTGGGTAAAGATAATGCATCAACACTTCATCATGTTGAAGGAACACTGAAGGTTTGCAAGGATACACACATTCACAAATCACTTATATACTCAATCATCCCTGTTTTGAAACACCTAAACTAAATTAAACATACCATGTAAGACAATTATTTGGTGTGTTTCATTAAAAAAAAAAGGCTTTTTACATCATTCTTATTATAAGAATACTGCAGGATTTCCAATCAGCTGCACCACCTGGCAGTGTAGACCAGCCTATTTCCTAGCTTCCAATATGGACAGAATTAAACAGAATATCTTTGACATGTATTTCATTTAAAAGTAAGGTAAATATAGCTTCATATTGCATGTGTACATCTTATTCTCCCCAACTTCATCCTGCACCAGATCTAAAGAGTCAAAGGATAATGCAGCCCCTCTGGGGAATGGCCTGGAATAACCTATAGGCCTGGCTGTTTCACAACCTACTTTATCACATAAGATTTATCATAAACAAGGTGTGCTGGCAAGATTAATCAAAACAAAGGAACTGCATGACAATCACTATTATGAAGCCCTTTTGTTTGTTAAAATATTTTCTGAAATGTTTTCATGTATAAAATGGTCATAATCCCAAGTTGTCAAAAGTTCAAGCCTAGAGATGTAGTTGTGTTGCTACATTCACCAAAACTAGAATAGTGACATTAAGTTACTGTGGTAACTCAGCTTTGGCCCTACCAATTTTGTGAGAACATATATCTTTTTTTTCATGCACCATAGCTGTATCACTGAATGTAAAGTCTTTTGGTTTAATATCTTTACAGCATACATGTATTACATTTGACATGAGTTTGCGTCTAAATGTGATTTAATACTTATGGACATTTTTAATGATTTAATAATTATTGAAATTTGAAGATTTTAGTTTTCATTTCACAGCTGTTGTTTACAACAAGCTTGAAATACTGAGCTGGTCAGCATAACCTTCCACACAAGATGACACTCTGCTGAGTTTCTGTAAGAATCCCAACCATATATTTGAACTACAATATTTCTCCTGTATATATGTACATGTACATGAAGAAACAACCAGGGACGTGTTATAGATGGACTACCAACGGCGGGGCCCCCTTTGTACTATCTATGTTGCCGCTGCTCAAGTGATCGGGTGTTTGAGCGAGCACCTTCAGTGCTGAACAAACACAACACCAAGGTCCGCGCTGGCCGCTGGCAGTCTTGTGGGCCAGGTCACGTGATGAAAGGCGAGAATAATCGCGTCACCGTCTGAAATGTGCAAAATTTTTCACCATGTTCCACACTTTAAAGTCAAAATTTAGCGTTACGCCGGACTCAGCTACAAGAAATGAAACCACCATCATGATCCTATCGGCATACACTATTCATCTATAACTACATTTTTATTGCGGATTACGGCTTAAGGAGTTATTACGCACGCAAGTTGTCTAACTTTGCATCATTTTGGACAGAAAAAATGCAAAAACTAGCCCTTTTATCGGTCGATTTCAACGAAAAACACATCGATGGACTCGCACGGTTCTGATTCAAACGATGACACTGGTTGCGCACGCATAAAACTCTCCGTTTTTTAACTTGGTAAAATAGCACAACCGATGTAAGCCTGATGTATGTAACCCAATACAACCGAACGCGGAAACATAGATGGAACAACAAACGGACTGAGCAGGGGGGATTAACTTGAGCGGCGCTAGTGAACACGCTTTGTAGTCGTTGCGCCCAGTTGACCACTAAAGGGATTAGCGCTCCCGTTGGTAGTCCATCTATAACACGTCCCTGAAACAACCATGTCAGTTGTAAGCAGCAAAAGCTCCAGGCCCCAAAAATATGTCAATTACAGGCTCAATTGTGTCATGGCCAAAAGGTAAGTGTGCTCTGAATAGACACATCAATACCAGATTTTTATTCCTTGTACATGTATACAAACTTCTCATTCAAGTATCTGCATGCCTGCAGTTACAGAGACCATACTAGAACATTTAAAATATGGCCTACATCAACAACTGTCATTGGCACACTGTGGGTGCATGGTGCCTGAAGCAGACGGAAGAAAACTGTTGAATCAGTGTCAAAACTTGTAATTGAAAGAGGCAAAACATGCACCCTTTGCAGAGTTCACATGAAGGCCTGTCCACCCGTTGGGGAATGCAAATACAGTAAAACCTCTCTAACCCAACTCCTCTCTCTACTGAACACCATTTCTCCGTCCCAAATACATACTTGCAATGTAAGGAAACCTACCTATACCGAACACCTCACTTTACCAAACTCTTTTTTTTTTTTTTTCTGGCCCCAGGGTGTTCAGTATAGGGAGGTTTTACTGTAAATCAAAACACTCTGGTTGGACAGCTCAGTTTTAATCTAAAGATGTACGACCAGGCAGCTACTTTTTTAACCCTACTAGTGGCAAATTTTGGACTGAGTCAGATTATTATAAACCGAGTGTGCTGGCAATGCAACACCCAATGCGCACCAAGAAAAGCTATTAACCTGGAGTATTCTCTCTGGATCTATAGACATGCTGGTACTTGAATGAAAATTCTTTTTACGAGGAATACGAACCTGAGATCCTAATGATAATTCAGACTAGTTTAACTTTAGTAGATTGACTTTAGAAATGATTGGCACTGAAAGAGTTAAGCAATATTTTTGGGGAAAATGGCAAATTTTTTTTAAAAAAATCAAACTACTATGTGAGCATTGCTCCTTCAATCCTTGTAAATTAGGCAAAGATTGAATCATTAATTTAACTGAGACAGCGCGTGAAATTCTTTGTGTGGTACTTAATGAAGTGACACAGCGTCACTCAGTCAAAACACATCTGTCAGTTTCTACTTTATAACCTTCTCAGATGGCAGGTAAAACCATTCTTATACAGGGAAACTTCCCCCCAGCCTGCACTGTGAGACAGACAAGAAAAAAATAGTTACTGTCTACCCCTGCATAATAACTGGCACTTGATATACTTATTTACCCCTGCAAACCCTGCGACCTGTAATCAAAGAACCACATAAACTTTCAACTTTTAAAACCTGTTTTAAGCTATAAACCAAGTACCATGTGGAAAATCATTGACAGTACAGCTTACAGCTTCTCCATTCACATTTAACATATGGAGGTGGAACACACCTCAATATACACAGATAGAAGAAGAAAAATACCATTCATACCAAGCTTACAATCACAGCTAAGCAGACCATGCACCCAACAACTTACATATTGAAAACTTATGGTGAGGTTAGTTCTGTTTCACTCTGCTCACAAAGATAGCCTGACTGGAAAAGCCCCCAGATGTTCAAGATAATTAAACTAAATCCTATTTTTATTAAGGCTACATATTTAGTTGCAGATGTACTTTCAAGTAACATTTCACCATAAAAATTAAACCAGAAGATAAAAATTCACAGCCAAATACACATAATATATAGCTAGCTAGGGACTTGTCCAAGTGTAAACCATGTTTTGCAATGTGATGTGACCAGCCAATAAATAAACAAATGCTCCTGGCCTTCTTTTTAATTCCCTGCTTCAATAAACCATGACCACTTCAGACAATAGATCACATATTACGACAATGTCCTGAGATTCCTCCTGTTTCTGCATTATTTTTCTACAATGCACTCATGCATTCTTGATCCATGTGGCAACATATCTCTACTTTTTGGCTTTCTAGCTGATGTTGTTCTCTGATTTTGGTGGCCAGGATGGTGTATGTGGGGCTTTTGACTCTGTGGGTATTAGTCCTTCATACACCAAGCTTATTGGTATTCAGATTACAATGTATGTAAATGTAGTACCACTGGATCAATGCATCCAGCACAAATCCATCTACAGGAGTATTACACCAGGGACATGTGGGGTACTCCACCTATATGGCCTTGTATGACAACTCATTATTTTTCTAGCTGGATATACTGAAGGACAACACCTTTTAATAAAACAAACATGTAAATAGTATGTTTGTTTTTTTTCCTAGACAAGGCATGCTTCAGAGAATATGAAGGTATTTCAATAGTGATTCTTTGAAATTCCTTCTTTGACCTAGTATGAAAATGCAATATTGTGTACACAAAAAGGCTGAACAAGCTACAATGACTTCAAGCAGGTTCATGTAAATCAAAATTCCTGCCCATAGCATCAAATGTGACTGAATCCTGTCTCTTAATAACTTGAAATTACTATTCTTCAGTTAGCCAAGCTTGAAAAACAATTATGGTATTGGTCACAGGGACCACTCAAAAGGCATAGGTTGAGTACCCTTTGTACCGCCAACCATAGAGAGTTCTTATGGACCCACTCTCCTCCTCTGGTCTGTGGACACTGGTGTAACAATTGTGACACCCATGCAAAAAAAAGGACAGATCCATACACGTAGCACCAGACTGTCATGTGTAATGTTCACACCAGCCTCTGTCACAGCACACTGGCATCATACGGTACTGGGCAGGCCAAATGTGACCGCCTTTCTGCTTGGATAGACAACAAATAAGGACACTTGTATACCACCAAGGAGGAAGCCCATTGCATTTGGAATCTGAAAGCAAAGAATGTGCAGCAACTTACAAATAATATTCAAGGGTTACTGTCATCTACACTGGACACTCCAACTTAAGAACCATAGTTCAGCCGCTACATGTAGTTCACTAGATATCCCTGAGGGTACTCAAGGCCATATCATTGCGTTCTTCTGGACATTTGCACTGTTAACAAGGTATGCAGTCTTTTAATGTGTCTTATCATGTGTATAGAATTTTACTTTCTGCTATGTATACAGATACATGTAAGCAGGTGACATAGTCATTCCTAACTGCCTCCAATGAGTTTCTTCTGAAACCAAAACTGGTAAGGCACATGTACATATTAGGCATCTCTGCATTACATGTACCAGTTTTTCTTGGTGTTTCAACAACTTTAAACTCATGCTTGCAAGTCACCGCTTAAAATCACTTAGTGAAAAAACACTAGGCAGGGATGTGGAATGTCTTTCCACATCCCTGAACTCTGCTACTTTCATTTTGCTTTTTTTAATTCATTGTGGCACGTAATAAGAGACTGATGCAAGTTACCACAGGCAGCGTTCTACTCCAGGTAGCCACCTCTGGCTTCAAACGCTATGGGTTTGTTATTTTAACTCCCCCCCCCCCCCCCCCCGAGTGTTTTTCTCTGGAAAATTGTTCAAGAAGAAACCCACAACTTCTTAAATACACTTGTAACCACAATCAAGAGATTTCCTTAAATACACTCTCTGTGCTTCCAGTATACATTATTTAATACCATGGATTACTTATGATTCTTGTCTTTTTTTCTTTTTTTTTTTTAAATCCTGCACTTCCTCTGACAGAAACCTTGCAAAATATGAAGAAAATTTCGAAGCAACTTACTAGTATGTACATATCTGCAACCAGGTATCCATATATAAGCCATTCACCCCCCACCACAAAATTAGCTAATGATAATGCAAATGGTATACATTCTGTACTTTTGGTCCTGAAGACTTCTCCCTGTAAAGTATCAGAAATAGCAAAAAGTGATCTTCATCTCAAATGTGTTGGAAGAACACTGTACCCAACAGATAATACTATAATGCACAATGATTATATTTATAAACACTTGTCACACTTAGCAAAATACAGATATACTGATAATGTATAATCTGAAAGATTTCTTTTTGTTTGCCTTAAAACATTAAAAGAGGATTTAACTGTAATGTCCTACCTAATATCTGAAAATTTTGCTCTTTGGTTCCAGGATAGATATTTATTATAAGTTAATTACCCTGATGACATGAATTTGCTCTGCATCTGTCTGTCTGTTGAAATATACAAGTATGGTGGTCAGACAGTACATCCAAACGAACATAGAACAAGGTACTGGTAAATGTTGCCGCTGAAAACAGCTTGAAAGTAAAAAGAGTGAGGATGAAAGACCGCTTTAAGTCACTACCTGCATCCCCTTTTATTGTTAGGACAGTGAATAAAGATATACCAACCAAGAGAGACTTTGCTACATGACTGAAAACTTAATGCTTTTACTTTTGGGAAGAGGAATAAAATCATGCTTACCAATGAAACAAGTGGAGAACCAAATGCTATGATACTCGTAGTAGAGCATATGACCCCCAACTCAGACAGTGCTTGGTCCCGAGTTACTGTGTAAAACTTCACATATATTAAAACTGGAAACACAATGGATGCAGCAATGATCATGAGACGGTACAGGCCAGTCTGGAAGATAAGACACAAAACATGGTATCAGAACTGCATGGAATACAAAGACAAAACACAGCAAATAGAACACTTGTTGCCAAATCATATCATTTTTATGGAAACCTTCTGGTTACCATGGTGATCGTACACTTTTCACAACAGAATACATTTTCTACTCAGAGACTTGATGAAGAAGCATTTCAAAAGATTAGTACAGACCTCTTCCTAGTTTTTGTCCTCATGAACCAGTTCAGGATTCTAAAAGATCTAGAACTGGTTCATGAGCACATGTACAAATTGAAGGGGTGGGAGCAAGAACATACTAAGTGACTTTGAACCCCAATGCTACAAAGTACCAAAGCTATATGAAATACTTTCTTGCATTGGCCTTTGAAGTCACTTGGAATGTTTCTTGCTCTCACAACCTTTCAATTGTTCCATCAATCAACAGATTTAAACAAAAAGTGCTACAAATTATGCACTTTTGAAAAGCTACAAAACCATGATCATTTGTTTTCTGACACCATCACAGGTTGTTTTGTCTGTGAGTGTTTATACAGCCATCATAGAAATGCATCATTCCATTTTTTAAAGGAATATGGATTCAAAATTTTGGGGTGTTTTCTGCTTTTTGTCTTATTGACATTCCCACCAAGTTTCAGGAGGAATCATGTTGACATACCCCCCCCCCCCCCCCCCAAAAAAAAAAAATCTCAAAGTTTTTTTTTATTTTGGCCCAAATATGATATGAAAATATAGGTGGCGCCACCAATATAAAAATTGAGCTTGACATTCATACACTTGATAAGTCCTGAAAGTTATACATCGGGCTAACATGAAACATATTGATTGTGTTGCACTCAAAAGCAAAAGTTTATGGACAGACATCTCTAAGGAACTGAGTGCTTCCATACCCAAATCCCTAACAGGTCAGAAAAACATGACCCACATTCTAAATTTCAACCCAGTGTTGAGAGAAAAGCTGAAAAGAGCAGAAAACAGCGTTTACGATTATTCATCTTCCAGGACCAAGATTCATAAATAAATTTCACTCCCCATTTGTGACAGACAGCCACCTATAAAAGGCAACTGGTGGTTTTAAACCATTTCTCTCAACCTTTGAAATATACTCTTCATTAACTGCACACTTCAGCTTTTCCAAAACAAATAGACCTAACCAACTAAAACGCCAAATTCCTCCCTTGAACCCACGACAAAGAGAGATGGTAGGCCAGCCTCTTTTTGGTTCTCCTGACTTATATCCCTGTGTTGTTAACATGACATTAATGAATATGGATTTATTGGATCATCAGAAGCAGTCTACCTCCACTAAAACTATATGTCAGAAAACTCAGCCCACAATACCATTGGTTAATGGATTTGTAAAGTGAATGAATCACAATTATAGTTGACAGATAGGCTGGCGGAGTGATGGCATAAGCTATGCAACCTATGGTCGGCCGAGCTAAAAGGCAAAACTTGCGGTCCAACGCTTTCACTTGTCCCGCTTAGATGCACAACATACAGGCCAATAAAAATGGTAACATCTGCCACATATGTGCAACGTTAGATTTAGATTGTGGGGAAAAACCCAAACAAAATAGCCATTGTTGGCATAGACAATCCAAAATTGTCACAAGGAATTGCCAGCCACTTTTAAAATCTTTGACGCATATCAATAAGATAATATTTGAAACACCTTTTTTGCCAATTTTGTAGCCAAGACAGGAAGAACCTGACAGGTATTTGATCCACAAAAGAAAAGTTCAAAGACATGAAAATGTTGAAGCATAAAGAAAGGAAAATCACTTTTTCCACAGAGGTGCTTATCCTAGGTTTCTCAACACAAGACAATAAATAAAGCTTGTGTCCGGAAAACAAGCCTGTGCTACCATGGCTACCAGGACTAATTAAATACACATACACAATGTACAATTAACCCTTAAAGTGTTAATTTTATATCAGTGCTTTAAGCGCTAATATGCAGGCTAAATTGAAATTGTCATATTACTGCCTGTCACTTGTTTCTGATCATAAAATTTAGCAAAAGTTTCTGCCAATGTATATGTATGCCAAGTGCTGTATACTTGTCACTATTTCAAGCTCACAAATGTATTGCTGGTTAGTTAACTTTTATAGGATATGTGTGACAAAGTTACCCACGAGTATGTCAATGTTGTTATCATGCAGTTTCACTAAACATTAGCAAGCACTTTGGCCTTGCTCATATGGAGCTGAATGACCAAGCTCAGGCTGTACTGTATTTTACAAAGAGACGCACAAGTGCATAAACCGACTTTTCACAAATATGTACATATATTATACACTATTCACATATATGCATGTATGTGTGTGTATACAGCGCAAAGAATAAACTTGTGGTCTGCAACCTACTCCGCACAACACATTCACTCAATTAAGGGACCAATTACTACTTCCAAAAACATCAGATAATCCCTATTTCACAAGTATACACACATATATACATGATAAATAAAGAAGCAGCCTTCTCCAAATTCTCTACTTTGTACAACATAAGTACACGTACAGTAGTCCCTCATTTCAGAGACTGCTGCATTGAAAGCTTACCTGCCCGGCCCTTTTCAGGCTATTGTTATGTCTTTTCTACGTAATTTTATATTCATAAAGAGACTACCTGTGTCATGTGATCACTGTTGAACCTGCCCTCAGGTGGTATGAGGGAATATCATACATATCTCTATATGCACTTAAGACGATACAACATAATCCAAGCTAGTCATCAAATTATGTTTATAAATGTCGAAAATTGACTAACCCCTTGAAATTGTGTTATTTTACATCATACATACCTTCTGTAAGGTATAGTTGTGATATAGTATCATGTAAATGAAATTCAACTTTTACATCATACATACCTTTTGTAAGGTATAGTTGTGATATAGTATCATGTAAATGAAATTCATGACTGCCCCTATGGAGTTAACTAACTGAATGGTCTTGTCTCCTTTAAGTAGTGCATATTTGAGCCAAAACACGGAACTGAAAAAGAAAAGCCACAACAATATACAAAAACAATCATCACATGTACAACATTAGGTCCAGGTTCATATTTTAAAGAAGGCAAAGATCACTGAGTACATAAATACAGTGGTGCCAGCCATAAAAAACACCTCCAATGAGAGAACACTTCTTTCCAAACTACATGTACATGTACTATTAAAAGACACTTCATTACATTCATTTGTAAATTTACCCACATTTCAAGACAACATGAAGTACATGAGACCACTTCTAAGTGGAAGTTCAAGGTCCTGAGCAGCAAACAGATGTTATCTCAGAAACATCATTTATGACACAGATATCGTCTCATGTTTTTTATCAACACCTGTTGTTGAATAAGAGGAAAAAGAACAACTGCACAATGGCACATCACAACTTCACAGCACTTTGAAATCACAGGGAGAAGCAATTACTTTCAATGATTCCTACAACTGAAAACAGTGGATAATATGGAGTTTTTTTTACACTGAGATTTGTTGCAGTAAACATGGAATGACTTGAAGTTTCACATGGTGCTTAATTTTAACCTGATCAAAATAACCATTTCAAGTTGGTCATCAACCTGTCCTCCTATGGGCTGTGCGTGCTGTTCATCTGCCCTCAATATGTACAGACGGCAGCAGATACCATATCAGTCATACCTGTCTGAGCATGTGCTGTGCAGTGTACTCTTGCATTGAGAATAGGGTACAGCCTAGCACCAGATCCACACATACACAGATCCATGTTAGAGGTACATGTACCTGTCCTGTGTGATGGCTCAATGAATACTTGTGGCATAATTGGCAATTTTCGTTTTGCAATTCATGATTTGGCATTAGCTAGAAAGGGGCTGTTCAGTTGGGATCATTTGAGTCTAATATTGATATTTATGATATATAATGTGTTTAATTTATTTATTAATTAGCTGCAGCTAGGTGTAAAATATGCATTCGGACCCATCAATTTGAGAATAGGATAAATCCCTTTGAGCTCCATGTTACACAATTGCATTTTATTGTAAGCACTTTTTGTCTAACTTTTGAATCATTTGACCACGGATACCATTGATTGAAGGATGGCCTCAAGCAAAATACGGTTATTTCACCTCTTTCTGTCAAATTCTGCATTCGATAATGGACAAATTTCTTATTTTCTTCTCAATCAAAATACCAATTTGCTAGAAAGTACCCTGTTGAGTTACCAGCTGAAGTTTGAAGTTCATATGGTATTTGTGAATGACCGAAGTTCAAAGGATAAGCAGGTCATAATCATGCAGGTTACACTTTTCTCAATTCCCATTTGTTTGGAAATAGTCACTTAACTATCAGAAATGGGGCCAATGACATGCCATCAAAAGTCCAAACCCCATATTCTCTTTGACTCTTTCAGTGCCAAGTTTTGGATTGAGTCAACAGCTTTTCTCGGAGCACATTAGTGCAACGTGCCCAATGTACACCAAGAAAAGCTGTTGACCTGGGATATTCTCTCTGGAACGATGTAGGCATGCTGGCACTTGAATGAAAAGTCTTTTTACCAGGAATACGAATTCCTGGCATGAACCCTACAATGTATCAATCTAAGGTCTCAAAACTGTAGACCTACATGTCCTAAATAAATGAGAAGAGTGAACCACTTTTTAGATCCAGGGCACATGCACAGTGTACATGTATGGCACTGGATACACACTGATTGCTACCTCTTGTTATTCATGTAGTGGCCATGACTGTATGGTGATCTATCTCTACACTGGTAAAGTCTTATCATTTTTATTGACATGGGCTCTACAATTCAGGTCCTTTTGTCTGGGAAAAGTAAAAATTACTGCAGCACAAGTAAAATTAGACAAAAATAGCATGCAACAGATAGAGGTATTTTTACCTGAACAGGTGGACTTAAGAGAGAATTGTAGAGCCTTGAAGATGTTCCATGCTGTTGTGTAATGCAAAGCCTGCACGACAGCATGTGTATGTCACATGGTCATATCAGAGTCTTGACAGTTATTTGGAATTGTGGCCCAGGGAACCTTTAGACAGGTCTTTAGTTCATCATGGTTTTGTATGTCCATGAACAAAACACAGTTTTGACAGCCAGTGTTGACCTATTGATAGGCACCCCACTGCACAATTGTTTACAGAGTAATAAAAACAATAAGACTCTGATTGAACAAGTGTAGAGTAAGTACCTTGCATCATAACCACAATTCAATTGAAAACACCAATGCTATATACACGTAGAGGCAACATGCCCCATTAGTTATACATGTTTATGGCTTCCACATATAAACTCAGTTATGCTCAAATGTTTGATCTAAATAAGTCCTTGAATAAACTTTAAATTTAAAGCTTAATTTTTATGAGTTTGCTTACTTTTTTTCAAACACTAATTTCTAAAATAAGTTCCAGTAAACAAATATCACGCATTAAAGTGCATGCAACAGTGATGATAATCACTTGTTTCCACCATCTCACTGCATTTTCTCCGAGGAGCACTCATAATCCTAGAATTATGTTATGTTTTTTATGAAGTAAATCATTTTAAATTACATGTATTCACTGCTGCTTAGATGCTGGTGAATTTACCTAATCATGCTAACGTCTAGTCCCCGGTGTGGGACAACACTGAATACAATACTTGCACTGGACTAAATACAACAAACTGAGCCATGTCGATTATGACAAATATGCATACCGGCCTCCACTGAACCATTATTTTGAATGGGAATTTGGTACAGTGGGTATGTTTGTTTCCCCTTTTTGGCAAGGTGACAGGTGCTGAAGGTTATAGGTTCGAGACCCGTCCGTTCCATGGTCACCAAACATATACCTGTCCTGATTAAACTGCTGTTTGCAGAAAAAGAACATTTCTCTCTAAAATTCTTTGGTGACATTGTGATTAAAAGGTAATCCTATAGCTTGATCATCTTACCTGCAGAAGAAGCAGATTAGGGGAAAAAAGGAGACATCTGCTGTGGTCCCTTTGTGGATTATTTTCCTGGCTGTGGGTCTGTTTAATAAAGAAAGAAACCCAGTATTTAGAAAAATGTGTACAGACATTTATCCATTAGTATCAACTTTGTCATTCTGTAGGACTCAGACGAGAATGTTTTATATGTTATACTTGACACTGTTATGTCTAATAGTCCCCTTGAAATGGACTCAGTACTGGCGGTTTCTGAAACCCGCTGTTGTGGTAGTGTCAGGTAAATTATAAAAGACAAGCTACCATGCAGTGATAACTGGTTTACAATATACTCAGCTGACTGTTTGGGGACTACATTTACAGACTATTTGTACATAATTAATTGCTGAAAGGTCAATTTTATGGCAAAGTTGCATATTCATATTTTTTTGCCAAATTCACTCAACTAAAAATATACACATGAATGAAATATATATCATACTTCTACTGTCTGAAACAATGTAAATTTTTGGGATGACACTTTCCAGTCCAGAGATATCATATTTTCATTTTAGGGTAACCTTTGCTTATAAATTCAAAAAACACAAAATTATCTTAATATAACTTTTCCCTTCAATGCTATGATACTCTTAAAGAGATACAAAAGATGTCCAAGTTTTTTATGACCCCCAAGCACCTCTTTAGACAAACAACATAGTGACAATTTGCTAAGTTATAAATAGGACCTGTATATATCCGATCTTCACTCCATATTGCTGTAATGTCCCACAAGTCACATTATTTTACAAGTTGTTTTTGTTGTGACCGATAATTAGATGTTTCCAGAAGAAGATTCTGTTCTTGCTATCTACATGTAATTACTCAAATAAACTAGGCAGGTCTTAATCACATTCACGTATACTACGGACTGCAGAAACATGTACAATGTACAAAGGATAGAAGCAAAAAGTATAAAGCATCAAACCACCATGATGTGCCTCAGCATGCTCTGAGGCAACATATGTGTCCCTTCATGTCAGTACATGTGCACCCTGTTTAATGAATCTGTTGTGACTAGTATTATTACAACATTCCTTCAAAAGAGGGACCATTGAATCTGTCATTTATACTCACATCCATGCCAAAAAGAGCCCAACAGTGCACACTGTTGCAAGCCATGAAATCAAATCCAGAAGTGCCATGCTCTTCTTTAAAATTCAGTCTGTTCTTGCTTTATGCAGATAACGAAGATCATATTATGTAATTGGAACTGTTACATGGTTGTAACATCTTTCTCCAAAACACCCTCAGGGGAATGCGTCACTGTAGGTATGCTGACCTCAATGAAAGAATACTTCCTCTGCTGACTGTAAAAAATGATAAAATACTTGGTCAAAAGGATCTGAGCTATGATGCTGTATCAATAACATAAGACACTTTTTTCCAGTGTGGACACGCATCTTGTCAACATTTACATAACAAATACTGCATCTTCAAAACACTGACAATGACTGAGTGGGATCAACAAAATAGACCATGCTGTACAACAAATCCACATTATAAACTTAACACAGAAGAAATCCATGTAGGAATGATAACAGTGATAGCCACATACCCATGTGTTATATTTATCATGATTAAAATGTACATTCATATGTGTGGTAATGAAAGATATGTACAGGATAACATGCACTGTAACTACCACAGTTTTCAGAAAAAGAAAAAAAGGTGATGAATGGAGATGGAGGATGGTTGTCCCTTTCATCCATGTGTGATACCTTTTGTTCAGAATGCATGAATACATACTACTGGGCCTTAACTTTGTACATGTATACCAATGCTATCTTATCATCATTTTCACTATTTTAATGTTCTCCATATTTTGAGGCATGGTGACTATATGTATATATAGAGACCCTTACATGACTTAGAGTGAAAAACTATTTTCCTCACCAACAATGATCCTGAGTGGCAGAAAAATAGCAACTCACTCTTCATTTCTGTAAGATTTTGTGTTTCCATGAACCCCCAAAAGGGGGTATATCACCTTTTCATAACCTGAAATACCCTCTGAAAAAATTCTAAAGGGTCACCAGTCTTATTTATATATGTGTAAAATTGGTGATAATGTAGTCTACTGCTCTGAATTTCCCTTCTTACAAGAAATTTGGTGTTTCTAAACAGAGCAGTTTTAAAGTTACATAGGTGCACATTAAAATGGAAACTAACTGAAATACACATACCTAGCCCACCTGCATACAGAGCCCTCTACTGAGAACCCACATGAACCAGTTGATCTTGACCTTACCTATTGGGTATTCATCACCAAAAATATGCTCCAGGCCACCTTCACTACCAACCTGGTGTACTGTGTTTGTTTAGTTTAGTAGTAGTTATTGCACATCACTTGTGACATATAATCAAACATCCCTTGTGCACATTTGATTTTGTCTACACCACATGACTGATGCAGGCATGTCAGAATTTGGGTGAAACAATGTTTAGGTCATGTGATCTATGGTGACTAGCTACTTTTGAATTTCACTATAGAAAATGATACTTCACCCTCAAAAATAGCATAAATTCTAGTTTTATCACTCTTACCAAACCATAGATGCTGATTGTAAATGGTGTGTAACATATTGCCAGGCTTTATATATATATTTATATGCATTTTTTTTTTTATCAAATGTTATTCTTTCAACAACAACAAAAACAAAAAAACAAAAAATTGAAAGTTGCGAGTCCTCTTGAAAGTGGCTTCTGAATATACAAAGCTTATGCAAATGTGGTGTATAAACTGTCCACCAGATGGTACTTTGCTCCACATGTAATCATAGCTAAACTGTGCAATTCCTGCAATGGATATTATTGCATGTACCAAGACAACCATGATTGAGTCCTTAACTTTATACCCTCAGTGACCTTGGGACAGAAGATCAAGTACACCCAGATTATGTAATACAAGACTGAAGAGGCCCACAGACCTGGTGTTGTGCTGGCATTGCCATGATATCCAAGCTACACCATGCCCTTATAAAATAACCTCTTTCAACTTTACCGGTACGGGGACCTCACAAAAATATGTCAAGGTCACTCATATTATATAAAATTTTACCTTTGCTTTGGACACTGTTTATATATCCCATAAATTTTGTAAGTCTAATCCAATTACTTTTCAAGATATGAAATTTTATATCTTAAAACATATTTTGGGCTCATAATTTCTGTCAATTTATAGGTGGCGCCAACAGCATGATCAGCAACTTACACTTTGACCTCCTCCATATCCCCACCAAATTTGGTGAAGATCTGACAAATAATTAAAGATGCTTGAGTATTCACAAGATTTTCATATTTTGACCCCTATATTGCATAATATTGTAGGTGGCGCCACCAATATCTACATGAACCTAGATTCTTTTAAACACCGTAAGTCCTGAAAGTTATATTGGGCTAACTTGAAAGCTGCGGATGGTATTGCGGTCACAAGTTTTTTACACTTTGACCTATATATCACATACATGTAATACTATAGGTGGCGCAACCAACATTGATGTCAACAAAGATTTTTAATGCACTCTATTACTCCTAAACCTCATATAGGCCTCTCTCAAAAATTGTGGGGTGCAGACCCTTATATTCAAACTGGCCATTTGACCTTGACCTTCAACTTGGATTGAAAAATTGTTCCAAATATGTGACTCACATGCAGCTTTCTATATATATATTCTGTTTGTTCAAATCAGCTAATAACTTTTGGAGTTCCTGATGAAAAACAATACACTTGGACAAAGTGGCAAACTCCATAATTACTGGGTCACAGTGATCCCAAAAGTAGGTCACCAAGTACAGTTTTATGTTCAATGTAATCAAGTGCAATTTTGATCTGGAGGCTCAATTTTCTTTGCCATTGATGTCCAAGCTACACGCAGCCATTACAAAATTACCTTTTTCGACTTTATAGGTATGGTGACCTCACAAAAATATGTCAAGGTTACCAATATTAAATAACATTCTTTTTAGGCCATGGTCTATATATCCTATTAATTTGGTAAGTCTAATCCAATTAGTTTTCCAAATATGAAATTCTACAACTTCCAACACATTTTGACTCATAATTTCTAATTTTATAGGTGGTGTCACTAGTATTATTAGCAACTTGGACTTTGACCTCCCCCATAATCCCATGGAATTTGGTGAAGATCCACAAAAATTAGATATGTTAGTGTTCACAAGATTTACACATTTTGACAAATATATTAAAAAATAATGTAGGTGGCACCACCAATATGGAAAGGGATCTAAATATTCAGACGTAAGTCCTGAAAGTTATATTGGGCTAACTTGAAAACTGTGGATGGTACCTCCCTAACAAGCAAATGTTTGCGGACGGACAGACAGACATGAGTTGTCACATAAGCTCTGCAACCTTTTGTCAGCAGAGCTTAAAAGATGTGCGCACTGATTACAAACCAGAATTCTTGTTAATGGGCTTAATGACAATGTGTTGTAGTTCCACTCTATTAGCCATTTGTTCAGTGAGCATTTGGTACCTCTCACTGTTAGGCCTTTTTTTTAATTAAATTTTAGAACTAAAAAGCACCATCTGTTACCATACAAGCATGCAATGTTGTCCAGTGAATGTGCTGTGCCAGGTGGAATATAAAGTTTTATCTTATCTCAATCTTTCGAGCTTGGTTAAACGCACTTGGACACTATTTACAAATTAACATTGTCCGTCCATATGTTTTGATCACGATTCACATCACCGCCTCCGTCATCGCACTCGTCTACAAGTTACATGTAAATGAGGACTGGTCTCCAATCATTGATGTAAATTTCATAGTTGTTGAACGAAGACAGTAATTTATGTGGCATGTTCCGTTTGTGACCCTCGATACCAACACATACCTGAACACTTGATAGGACAGGATCCCTGTGTATTCTTGGCAACTTCAGTTTAGGGCAGGGTCAGGCATTTTAGATCCTTGTTTGAGACCAGAGTTGTTGAACTTGTTAAACTTATACATCCTGCCGGGTTTGTTGTTTTTACGGTTTCTTGTGGCGGGGAGTGCCACGGTGAAAAAATAAAAACAACACTGATTGACTGCCGAATTCACACGTGTTGACATTCGTGGCACTTACCGTCACACTGTGTTCAAGGTCTGTATCTATCTTCACAATCACTGGTACTACCAACGCACCGGCAACATGCAGAATCACTGGCTTCCTTCACTTTACTTGGTTCAGATCTTCTGTGCTGGACTGGTTTCCCTCAACAACATGACAACACCACCACGTGTTTGTGAATACAAGAAAAAAAATAGTTCAAATCGTCACATGTTAAACCGCATTCAGTTTGCAGTCTGGTTAGCAGTCTGCTGTCTTAGATGACATGCGAACAGCTGTTTGCGTGATTTTCTGTTACCGCTTAATTCAAGGCAAAACGTGCGTGTTGCCACCCAGCGGAAGTACTTTCAAGAAGGCCACGTCATTTCGAACAGGAAATCTCGGTATCTCGCGAGATGCAAGATGTCAGCTTCCATGTAAACAAAATTTCCACATGCGAAATTCTTCTCCTGGTTTGACAGTGAAATAAGGTACTTCTTTTCTTTACGGTTTAGCTTGCGAAAGGAATAATGTACTTTGCTTTTCAAATGATGTCACAATTAGCTGGTTTTAAGTTTATTCATTATTGACACTTTAAATTAATGATAGATTGGGACCCTACAGGCCTTACTTATAACATGTAACAGCCAGGCTGTGGAAGCTCCCGAAGGCAAAGTACGACTCGCATATGGCCTGCTATCGCAGGCATGCTCGTTTTGACTCGACGCTTTGTCGCCCTACTGTGTTTGGTGTCTTTCCAAGCGTGATTCATATTTTGCGATGACTGTTTTGTGTAGCGGCGAGGCAGGGAACCAGTCAAGGCCATAGCCTGGTCCACTGCCCTGGTGCCGGTGAGCGTTTATCTTTGCTTATCAGTTAATCTGCAGTTGGGAACCTTCTTGATGAAAAGTCCCATTAGCATTGATGACACCAGGCTTATGTTTGCAGCCCTGGACTGTCATGCTCCAAATGCAAAGACACTGCAGGCTTTGGTGGACAAGTGCTCTGTGAACTACACAAAACTGAACACAGAGCAGATGGATGAAAACCAGAGGCTGCTGATGGATGCGCGAGGCAGCGAGCTTCAAGTAATGACAGACACAGTGTACAGTAATCCGCCGAAAGGCAGAAGTATGTACCAGGCTGGAACTCAGTCACATACACCCATGATTGATGCTGAAACTGGCCCGGTGCTTGCACAGCAGACCTTCTCTAAAATTGGAAAATATGCCAACATGGAAGAGACAGCTGCCATTGACAGCAGCGAGTCAAAGGCAGTGTCCAAAAATATTGAAAACATTGAAAAGAGTGGTCTAAAGGTGACCCATGTAATAAGTGATGGGTGTGCCAAAATTACGACAGCTCCTGAACAGTTGAGATGTACTGTGCACGTCTCACGCTGTCAGAGAAAAAAATGCTACGCTACATCCTTCAGTACGCAACTTGTTGGAAAAGCCACCGACAGTATAGTTTCAACTTCAGTCGTGCATATCTGGCCAACAAGCTAGTTACAAGGTGTCAGACTGAATTGACGCTTGCAATAAAAAAGCATGGTGCGTCAACACACAAGTTTTATCATGCTGCAGACCAAGCAAGACAAAACATAGTGAACTGTCTGAGCGGTAAACACAATCAATGTAAGAGAAAGTCACTGTTTTGTAAGCGTAAGGGCCACAACACAGGCATGAGGACCCTCAATCCCACCAAAGAAGATAAAAAACGCCTACAAGATATTGTAGATTACAAACTTTCAGCAGCAAGCTTGAATCAGCAGCGGTTTGGTCTTAATACCAATAAAGTTGAGGCCCTACACCTCAGGACTGTGAAGCATGTGCCCAAACATAAATTATGTGTTAAAAACTTTGATGGCAGAACCCACAGTTCCATGCACAGCCATGCAATGGGCAGCGTATTTTCACTGTTAAAAGCTCGTGAAAGGTTGGGTGTTCCAGTTACATCAAAAACAATATACTCTAAGTTTGTGAAACTAATGAACAGAGAACTCTACTACTGCAGGTATCATCGCAGAATCAACAGAATAAAATGCCGCCACATCTTACGTTCAAGACCGTGCAATCTTAAAAGACTGTCCAAGTTAAATGTGGTATCCCCCACCCACTCTGTGCCCAGTGATCACAAGTATTAGAACAGACTGTGAATGTACAGCACAGCAGCACCCAGTGACAGTACTGATGCAGTCATGTAACCAACCTGTGACATATGATGATCAACTGTTGGTGTATTCAAGTGTGAACCATATGACCCATGTGTGTATTGTGACAATATGATCCCTGACTGACACTCAACACATGATCAGTACTTCCAGTACTTTAATAACTCTATGGTATTTTAATATTGACATAACACATATATTTATATATGTATACAGGGCTCGACAATTTTTTAAAAAGTCACTTGTCCGCAGGACAAGTAAATTTCAAAATCCACTTGTCCGCATACAAAATCCACTTGTCCTGATAAAACTTCTATAAACATCGTTTTTTTCAAACACAATGCTAAGGCCTACGCAAACCATTTACCCTAAAATATATTTGCCGCGTATTGTCGCTTGCAAATTCGCACAAAAATGTCAAATTTTACAACGATTCAAGCTGCAACTGTTCGACAGTGAAACTGGCAAAACATTAAAAATACAAATTAAAAAAGTAAGCTATTTGCATGGGGTGACTAACGATGAAAAATACTTTGTAATTTCTGGGACGATAGGAGTCCGTATCCCGGTTAAAGTTAAATAACGATTAAAATAGTTGCATTGGTTTCAGGATCCTTTCTCGCTGCCTCTGATGCCGTGATGGGATGCATATCGTTTGCGTACCTACCATGAACACTATCGGTACATCGTAGTAAATTTGCGTATACAGTATTGGCAAGTTCCTCGCAATAAACGGTGTTCTTAAATCAAATTCAAACGAAAATTTTAATATTTCAAATCAGAAATCGAGCGTGCGCACCGTCAATATCTTTCCTGCAACTGTACACAAACAGCTGCTTTGGCCATGTGGCCTGACGCACAACACATCACCCGATTGGTCAATTAAGTCACATGCAAAAATGAGCCAATCGCGGCTCGTGCTGCAGTGTTTTCATCATGGCTTCCGCCCAGTGAACATGTGTGAATATGCCGTAATTTACGGAGGGAACACACAAACGGGAAGCTTTTTTTTTTAATTGCAGCATGCGAAAATAAAGATTCCAGTGTTTATAGCAACAATTATTTGGAGTCACAGGCAAATACGCAAAGGTAGGGGGATAGAGAAAAATGCCGAATGTGTGACAGATCAGTCAGCATGATGCTCCGTTCACCGTAGATTACTCCACGCGGTCACTTGCGTGCGACTGGCAGATGTGTGTTTTGTTTGGCCGGGAAGTCAACTTGCGGCACCATAACATGATCTCTCCAACACTTTTAGAGCCCACCGATAAATTGTCTTTCATGGTAATTTGCTCAAGAATTCGCCATGCAAGTTTTAAAATTTTTTGATGTTCCTTTGTCATCGTTCGGGCAGATAAGACTGACGGTGAGGTGCTGTGTGACCTTGCCCCGATGCGGGCGAAAGCCACTACGCCCCAATGCATGACTGCTGGTACCTTTGATCTTGTCGTCGTATGCACGCAACGGTCAAAATACCTGCTTGTTTTGACAGAAATCAAGTAGGTAGTCAAGTCCTTTTGAATACACCTGCTGACCATGTAATTGTTTAAACCTGGATTGTTTACTTTAGGCCAGGGGATTATCATCACCTATTGCGCATTGGCGTCCCCACGCACATGCCTGCATTGGTGTTTATGTTCTGTTCACACGGACCACAGTAATCGCCAACATATATTATACAGAGTCGCGAAGGCTCTGACTGCTCATCATTATGTTGCCGTGCATGCAAACAGACGTAATTTCAGTCTAATTAAAAAAGAAAAAATTAGCTTGTCCGCAGGACAAGTTGAATTTGAAAGTCACTTGTCCGAGAAGAGCTTTAGCTTGTCCCGGAACGTCGGATCATAGGAATTTTCGCGCCCTGGTATAAAAGTATGTAAAAGCATGCCATGACTTGAGCCACACCCTACCTGAGACCTGTGGATTATGTCCCAGGCCCTACATTTTGATCGACTTACAAAAACAATTTCCGATGAATTCTTTTTATGGCTGTTCAAAAATGACACCTGGTGGTCACCAGAGAAATTAACAACAGAACCATATATTTTATGTATTAATACATTTCACCTGATGTTCAGTTTAAAAAAAAACAACCCAAACTTATGCATCTGACAGCAAAAATACTGTGGGGCTCATTTTCACACACAATATTGGTCTCCCCCTGAAATAACATCTGCTGGAGATCACTGGATGCATGTACCATGCTAACTTTTCAGTGGCACTTACTCGGACCCTAAAACTTTGCGCATTAACTCTGTCGAGCACCCTTACAGTGCTCTGTCTTATTAACATAACAGCACACGCTCCAACGTG